>JAODAL010002888.1:0-185031 GCA_025379985.1 Phyllomedusa bahiana
CAAGGGTGTGGTGCTGTAAAAACAGGAATAGGTAGGACACTGTTAATGGACACATATTGCAAAATGACTTGTTTTTGCAGCTCTTGAATATAGCTATCAATCCCTGTATTGAGACAACCATTTAATACAATTAAAAAAAGAGAAACAAAGACATGGTGGGATTCCATCCTATTTTAAAAATGTGTTTTCTAGAATTAAACTACTAAAAAAACTTGCATGTACAAAATAGCTGTGTAAAAAAATTCTCTGAATTGTACAAGGGAGGTACAGGAAAACTTGACCAGATGTAGGTTATTCAGAGGACATGGAGTATGGAGCATGGACAGAGAATAAAGTACAGAGACAATTTCCTCCAGCATGTTGAGTAAAATGAGAAAAAGAATGCCAAGAAAAAGGGCACCTGGGTGGAACAGGAGCATTAACCACCAGTATTTCCAAGTCAAGCTCAAATGATCCGCACTCATACGGCGGGGCAAGCGCTACCTAGGACAAGGACAGAATAAGTCCAGTGAAACTAAAATGGTGGTTGAAAGACTCCTAGTTCCGGCACTTTTTAATCTGTGGGTCAGACAGGTTTAATGGTCATACTGCGGTCCAGGACCGATATAGTCAATGTCCAGTTCAACTAAAATGGTGGTTGAAAGACTCCCATTCCTGGCACGTTTGAATCAGTGGGTCAGACCGGTTTCATGGCCAGTCTGCGGAACAGGACAGATATAGGCCATGTCCCGTTCATCTAACATGGTGGTTAAAAGACTCCTTTTTCCGGCACTTTTTAAATGTGGGGGTCATCCATGTTTTGGGCTCATGCTGTGGCCCAGGACAGGTATAGTCAATGTCCAGTGAAACTAAAATGGTGGTTGAAAGACTCCTTTTCCCGGCACTTTTGAATCTGGGGGTCATGCAGGTTTGGGGTTCATGCTGTGGTACAGGACATGTATAGTCAATGTCCAGTTCAACTAAAATGGTGGTTGAAAGACTCCTTTTTCCGGCACTTTTAAATCTGGGGGTCATGCAGGTTTGGGGCTCATGCTACGTTTCAGGACAGGGAGATTCAATGTCCAGTTCAAGTAAAATGATGGTTCAAATCATACTGCCTTCTGGCACTTTTTAATTTGTGGGTGATGCAGGTTTAAGGGTCATGCTGTGGTACAAGACAGGGATAGTGAATGGTGTGTGATTTTTTTTCTGTGGCTTTTATAACCTAAGTGTGTTGCCTAAGATGTAGCACGTATCCATTTGACTGTTGTGGATGTTAATTCCAGCTTCTCCAGCCCTGTTTGGGTGTAAGAATGAAGGTGTTGTTGCTCTCCCATAGACTTTAATGGTCATCACTCATAATCTACTATCGACTATCGACTATCTTGCCGATGATGGTCGACTATCGACCATCGACCGATGTCGATGGCCAACGTAATCGCTCAACACTAATTATAACCTATGGAGAAGTTAGAACCAATAAAAATCAAAGGCGGGACAGTTCAAAATACAGTAAAAATGCAGAAAAGAGCTGATTGGTTGAACTAGCGGGGGCTTGGCTATCCCAGCCAATCAGAGCGCAAGTTACTTGTCCCATTGAAGTCTATGGAGAGATCGGCGCAATGCAATCTCGGCTCTCAGTGCCGTGCGGCATGGAGTATGATTAAAAAAATCAGTTTTATTAAGTGTAAAATATTATCTGAAAAAGAGCTGAAACCTTCTATAAACATAAATCAGTCAAATCCCTAACAACGCGTTTGTTGTCGAGACCGGCAATACATAAGGAATTGCAATATAGAGAATTGCCGGGAAATACAGTAATTCAAATTCTGTAAGCTCTTCTGATTGGCTGGTTTATGCCGACCAATCAGAATAGGAGCGACAGTGGCCCATTCTAACCTATGGAGGAGTATTGACCAATAAGAATAGGAGTGATAGGGACCCATTATAACCTATGGAGAAATATTGATCAATCATAATCAAAGGCGGGACAGTTCAAAATACAGTAAAAAGGCAGAAAAGAGCTGATTGGTTGAACTAGCGGGGCTTGGCTATCCCGACCAATCAGAGCGCGAGCTACTTTCTCCCATTGTAGTCTATGGAGAGATCGGGGCAATGAATTCTCGGCGCTCAGCGCCGTGCGGCATGAAGTATGATTAAAAAAATCATTTTTATTAAGTGTAAAATTTTCTCTGAAAAAGAGCTGAAACCTTCTATAAACATAAATCAATTAAATCCCGAACAACGCATTTGTCGCCGAGACCGGCGCTACATCGAGAATTGGGATATAAAGAATTGCCTGGAAATACAGTAATTCAAATTGTTTAAGCTCTTCTCATTGGTCGGCAGAAACCAGCCAATCAGAATAGCAAAACCTAAAAAACGTTGGCTCTCTTTTAAGGTGGTAGGCCGTACACACTCAGTGATGGCAGAAACCTTTTGTGAATTGGGACTCAGGATGTACCCCAGGGACCCTATCTCCTGGACTCCGAACAGACATTTAGACAATTTGGCGCATAATTGATTCTGATGTAACCTGAAGAGGACCTCCCTGACATGATCTCGATGGGTATCATAATCCGGGAAAAATATGAGGATGTCATCTAGTTACACAATTACGAAACGACTTAGAAGGTCCCTGAAAATGTAATTAACAAATCGTTGGAAGACGGCAGGTGCATTACAAAGACCGAAAGACATGAATAAGCATTAAAAATGCCCCTCAGTGGTATTAAAGGCCGTCTTCCATTTGTCTCCTTCTCTGATCCGAATCAGGTTGTATGCCCCCCGAAGGTTGACTTTGGAAAACCATTTGGCGCCCACAACCTGATCAAGAAGATCCGGGATCAGGGGAAGTGGATGCTGGTCTTTTATTGTTATCTTATTGAGCTCCCTAGAGTCAATACAAGGACGGAGACCTCCATGTTTTTTCTCAACAAAGAAAAAACTAGCTCCCACTGGCGAGATAGACGGTCGTATGTGACCCTTTTCCAGGCTCTCCTTAATATATTGATGCATAGATTCACGTTCCAGGGTAGATAAGTTGAAAATACGACCCCTAGGCAACTTTGCCCCTGGAATGAGGTCTATAGCGCAGTCATAAGGCTTATGTGGCGGAAGAGTAACCGCAACAGTCTCATCAAAGACGTCTTTGAACTCAGAGACAATGTCGGGAATGGAATAATTATCGTTTATAGAGCATACCAATGACTGTACAGTTTTCAAATGACCACCGCATGAGTTCAACTTTTTTATCAACTCAGTAGTCCTCCAGTTGAACACCAGATTATGGAGGCGTACCCAGGGTAAACCCAGAATAATGTCCATGGTAAGTCTCTCCATGACAAAGAAAGACAATTGTTCAAAATGCAAACATCCAACTTTCAAGGTTATTTCGGCTGTACGGTATTTTATCCTTCTCTCCGTTGGGGGGGTAGAATCTGCGCCTGAAGCCGAAAAGGGAGAACATAGCACAATTAGTTCTAACCCTAAGGCTTGGGCCACCACCATGCTAATACAATTAACGGCAGCTCCTGAATCGATCAAGGCATGGCAAGCAAAACTATTGGCCACAAAGCTTAGGGTTACAGGCAAGGAAAGCTTGAGTTATCCTTCCTGACGTTCTTCAGTCGTTTGTTGATTTCCCACGGGGACTTGGGCCTTGTGGGGCAACTCCTCAGGACATGATCGGACTCTCCACAGTAGAAACACAACTCATTTTCCACCCGATGTTTCCTTCTGACAGCCGGCGACGTGGAGCCCAATAGCATAGGTTCCTCTCCAGAACCCCAGGCGGGAGGTGGTGAAGATAGTGGAGGAGAAGTTGTAGCAGAAACAGCAGAGAAATGTTGGATAGGAGAGTCAGCCCTGAACTGCCCCGTGGACCCCCCAATCTTTTCCCTGCATCTCTCCCTCAACCTCCTGTCAATAGATATAGCCAAAGTCATAAAGCCCCCTAAAGTCTCTGGAATAGGATGGCTGACCATAGTATCCTTCACTGCCTTGGACAGCCCTTGTCTAAAGAGGGTCTTGAGGGGTTGGTCAGGCCACCCAATTACCAAACTCAATTGGCGGAATTCGGAGCAATAATCCTCAGCTGAGCGGCGACCTTGCTGGATTGACAGGAGATAGGTTTCAGCTAAGGCTGCCTGGTTGGGGTCATCATAAATCTGTCCCAGCTAGAAAAAATTTATCCAACGATCTCCATTCCGGGGCCTTGGGGGGTATGCCTAGTGCCAACACCTGTGGTGGCCCCTGGAGGAGTGACACCGCCATGGCGACCTTCTCAGCTTCTGAGGAAAAATGGGAAAACCGCAAAACAGGCGGCAAGATTTCCTGAAGGTCCGAAATTTATCAGGGTTACCGTCGAAACAGTCAGGGAACCGCATGTTAGATTTGTGCTATAAATATTCTCCCAAAGGCCTAGGAGCAAGTGTGGGTACTGATGGGGCGGCTGGATCACTGGCCGGGGTAGACATAACGTCCAGACGAAGCAAGATCTGGGACATAAGACCCGCCATGCCCTGAAATTGGGTTGTTAATTCGTCCAGGTGGTCAGAAACTGATAGGTCGGTGTTCATCCTGAACCACCGGGCAATTTGTTTGGAATATGGGCCTGCTATAATGTTAGGTATGGTCAGGGATGCACGCAAGACGCAGACAAGTGGGGCCCTGACACTGATCCCAGCCTCTGTCCCTGCCTTTTGGGGAACCCGACTCCTTAATAGGCCAGCCCCAACCAGAAGACTCAAGACTACACTGAGCAAGTGTGCACAGACAGAGACGAACAAACAAAGAACACAAAAATCGTAGTCAGACGGTGCAAGTCAGTAATGGGGTGGGCAGCACGGTACCAAGTCGTGAGGCAAAGGGAAAGACCGGAAAGCAAGCAGAGGTAAACAGCACAGAAGATAGCAAGAAAACAGGCTAACTATAGTGACCAGATCAATATAGCAGGCACAGGAAAGAGGAAGCAGTGGCTATATATAGAAAAAGGAAGGAAGAAGGGGAGCAGGGATAGGAAGCAGAACCTGTCAATCCAGAGAGTGGATTAACCCCTATGAGTGCTGGAGGATTTCTGGCCAAGACATCGGCCAGAAATCAATAAGATTCAGGACTACAGGGATGTGTTCACACAAAGAAAGGCAAAGCCGCAGTTATGGTCGCAGCGGCCGTGGCCGGCGACCAGGGCCCAATGGCACGGACGTGACACATACTGTATGCATTTTTAACTGTACTAACTATGTAACAATGTCAGAAGTTTGAAAAGCCATTTAGACCTGATGAGTGCTCTATTAATTCCATTCAATTCTCGGGTCCTTTCCCATGTCAGTTGCTATAAGCATAAGAAAAAAGAAGCAGCTCTCCTTATAGTTGTCCATCCTCCATATAACGCTTTATATGCTTCACATCTTCCATCCATATTACCGCTTCTCAATTACTTGTATATTTCTTTGTTTCATTAATTATACAGAATGACTTTTATTGGAAATATGCAGCATTTCCCCCTTTGTAGTCCTCTCAGTGGTGTCAATGTATGGTAGCAGATGCAGGTGCTCCTATGTTTAATGCTGGCCCAGGTCCAACCTCTTCTAAAATGAGCTTCGGCTTTTCAATGACTGTCTTTTACGTTACAATAATAAGCTCTGGAACTTTACAGACTCTGTATTATTTTTAGGTAAGAAAACATTGTAAAGTTCATGTTTTATTGTTCCTTGCAGTTGTATAAATTGCATTTGGCCCAAAAAAATGGGATTCCCACTGTGTGAACCAGGATTGGAGAATGTTGATTTTCTTTCAGTTATAAACAATGGGAAGATATGTTATACAGGGTCATAGATTTCCACTGTAGATCAGAATGTATAACTCACATTTAATAACACTGCTGTATGGACCATGAAAGCCTCCTCCAGCATGACGCACAGATCAGGTTACACCACACAGTGAGAGATATACTTTAATATACCACAAGCACTAAAATAAGGTTTGATCAGTAATATAGGTATTTACTACTAATGACGTGCTACTATAAAATCGTATCACGATGATAGTATTTCCAATTCATGTGTATACCACAGCTCTGTCATTGCTGTAGCTGGATTGTCCCAGTCATACAGTATTACTGCATTGCAGTCCTTCTTGGCAGTGTGCTGCTTCCGGTTTAGTTGCTGAGCCCAATTCACTTAAGTGGCCCTGAGTTGTTCTTTTTTCAAAAACAGTGGCTACGACATGTATTGCAGCTCAGCCCCATTCAATGGCACTTCCTCCAGTAACAGTATAACTCTTGTGCTGTGTTTTGTATTGCAGCTCATTCGTATTAAAAGGGCTTTCCCATTAGATTTTTTAAACCTCCCAACCCACTCCCACTGTGCTAAATAGAAAATGACCCCATACTCACTGCTCCCATCACCACCATTCCAGAAATGCCAAAGCTCCAGTCTGCCACCCGATGCTTCACATTCATGGATCAGTGCTGCAACCAATCTGCATGTGCAGCCTGTGACCACAGAGTTCAGTGATTGGCTGCAGCATCATGTGATCCATGAACGTGATGTCATCAGTGAGGAACCGGAAAGAACACTGGAGCTCTGGCAGCGCTGGAACTGTGGTGATGGGAGAGGTGAATATAGGTAGATTTTCTATTTTAGCACAGTGGAACGTGGTGGGAAGGTTTTAAAAAGCCCTGGAAAACCCCTTTAACTTGAATAAAGTTGACATGTACTTCTTCCACCATGTTTGCCATTGGCTTGTATCTAGCTTATAAAGCCAGTGGCGAATTGCCACTGGTTCACCTTATCCTATGTTCCATTACTCCATAAGTGGTCATTGAGAACCGTGCTTCCCATTCATCAGTAGTATAATGTTGTACCGTGTTATCCATAGAAAGTAGTAGAAGAGTATATTTGATGGTGAGCTTTCGAGAGTACTAGCTCTCTTCTTCAGACATGATGTTATACAAGAAACTGAAAATTCACAGACTTTTTATACACAAAAGACATGAACCTTCAAAGAAACTTAGAATCTTTAAAAATAACATAATGCAGTAAGTAGAGAAGTAATTTACAACAGGTCAAGAAATAAACATTCTGGAAACTTGTGAGGCATGACAGGAGGGATCAGTCATTCTTGTTGTTATCTATTTGCTATCAGGTGTGATTTGTGACCCTCACAGTTCATATGTAGTGTAACATGAAGCTAGGATGAATGTTAATTCCATTTTGCAGAGTTTTAAATTTTTGCATTAACTTATATTCCCATTCCTTCCTCTCCCTTTGTGTCTTAAAATGTCCTATTAAGACCATAACCTGAAAATCTTCAATAGAGTGGTCTTCTTTGGAGATGTGTGTGGCCACTGGCAGATCAGTTCTGCTGTTGTTAATGGTGAATCTGTGTGAGTTCATGCGCTGACTGAGTCTCTGCCCTGTTTCCCCCACATAGTGGCCTGTGGTGGGACATTGCACACACATTAGGAGATACGCCACATTGGAAGACCTTCAAGAAAATGTCCCCCTAATCCTGTGCACCTGCTGTGACTGTGGGACAGGTACACTGTCAGCGGTGTGGATGTGCCTGAAGGTCTGTTTTGCAGGCAGGGTCAGGTGCCATTTTCTATCTCATTCATCAGGTAAACTGATTGCTCTTTGCTACACGTGGCACTGGAGCTCATGTTAATTCTCTTGATTGGAGCAGAGCTGCCATACCACCTCCAAACCAAAAGTGAAAAAAATAACCGGTTCTAGAAAAAAAAAATAATGCATCCACGTTAATCTTCATTTTTACATTCTTGGTGAAATCAGTTTAAAAAATTGCTGTGAAATGTCTGCAACTGAGAACAATAAATGTTGCATGTGCTTGAGCTGTAACAAAGGCTCTTTTATATGAACGCTGGCCAAAAACTTTCCTTCATGGTAGTAAGTAAACAAAACCAGATATGGACTTTGCAAATTAGACTTTCTTCTGGAAGAAATAAGACTTGTCCTTGGAAAGAAAGAGTTTAAAGTATAATAAGAGGGCATGCTCTTTCTGTCAGGCATGTAAAGAGATAGGACTGAACCAACTGGAGTTGAGTGGTATTTCATATCTGGGTCATTGACTGGCTTTATACATTTTGAAGGGGTTTTCTGGTTTCAGAAGTATATGAATTTATTAAAGGGACGCCATAGTAGGCAATGAAAAGAGGGGCTGCCACTCTAAAAGTCTCCTCATAATTTGTGACACAAGACCTACTTTGCTGTTTCTGTTAATTCTCTGCGTTGCTTCAAATTTGGTGTTGGGCTAAATTGAGGATCGCGGTCTAAGGAGCCATTTGGTATTCACCTTCTAACCACTGTACTGGAGGTCTGGTCTTCAGGTCTCTACCCTTAAAGCCATTTCAGACAACAACAGCTGACAAGTCCAACTTTGGTAATGTAGAACTAGACAAAAATGTAGATGTAAAAGAAGGTAAGGGAAAGTTATTCAGTCAACATGGTGGACATAGTAGAGAAGCCGAAATTAGAAAAGACAGGGTTAAAGCAGTTTGTAGGAAAAGGTCGACCGACAAACAGAGTAAAAAGGAAACTAGATAGATCAGAAATGTCATATAGATAAAAGAAAAAATAGTACAGCAGAAAAAAGACCAAAGCAATATAAAAATGAAATAAGAAAAATCACAGCCCAAGCCTTAACTTTTAGCCCCACCCATATTGTCCTAAAGCAACCCTATAATATATATCAGAATCTGTCGGTCAACTCCCCTACTCCACAGGGCTTCTGAGGGCTGTATCTTGCATGTGGTGAACGGCCACGTCGGTAACTCCAACCTATTTCAAGTAGTATGGAAAACTTGGAGCGCCAGCCCTACACCCAGGAATCAAGGCAGCAGAGAAGATTTATTTAAAAACTTCACTTTCTTCACCCATGTAAAAATAGCAGGTATGCATTCCAGCATGTACTGAAAAATATTTCCACTGACGTGATTCGGTACTCAAACTTATTCGTAGTGTTCATGGCTTGGGAACGCTCTGAGGGTTTATATGTGCATGCGCACAGGTGAAATCCATCAGTAAATTATAAAGGGGCTGCATATATGTATCACCTACATAAAAATTGCCATAATGAACAGGGAGACACAATTTGAAAACTTATTTTAGTGGTGTCTTTTCCATAAAAAATAAATAATAACACATAATAAACAGACTTTTTAATTTGTACCCTTTTCCCTGATATTTAAAAAAAAATTCTGATATCAAAATTAAATAAAGATAAAGCCTAATGTGTCATTGAAAAAGGCAAAACACTTATTTGAGTAACTAATGTGAGAACGGGGCTGCGGCAGTTATCTGGTGTCAAAAAGGTTTAATAGACCTGTTCTATAGATGTATGAACAGTTGCATCCCAATCTTTGGTGCAATAAGCTCCTGCACAACACTTTGTAATGCACAAGAATTTGGGACGTTCTGGGGGCATCGCGCCATATTCGTAGCAGTAGACACATTTATGATTCTTTGACGCCAAACCGAGGCGCACAACAGTTAGAACAGCCAGACCAGGGTAAAGGTGGTGCCTGAGCCAGACTTGTGGTATTGGCTCTACACTGCGCCTGTATGTATGACCTGCAGAAGAACAGCCAGACCAGGGTAAAGGTGGTGCCTGAGCCAGACTTGTCGTATTGGCACTACACTGCCCTGTATGTATGTCCTGCAGAAGAACAGCCAGACCAGGGTAAAGGTGGTGCCTGAGCCAGACTTGTGGTATTGGCACTACACTGCGCCTGTATGTATGACCTGCAGAAGAACAGCCAGACCAGGGTAAAGGTGGTGCCTGAGCCAGACTTGTCATTTTGGCACTACACTGCCCTGTATGTCTGACCTGCAGAAGAACAGCCAGACCAGGGTAAAGGGGGTGCCTGAGCCAGACTTGTGGTATGGGCTCTACACTGCGCCTGTATGTATGACCTGCAGAAGAACAGCCAGACCAGGGTAAAGGTGGTGCCTGAGCCAGACTTGTGGTATTGGCTCTACACTGCACCTGTATGTATGACCTGCAGAAGAACAGCCAGACCAGGGTAAAGGTGGTGCCTGAGCCAGACTTGTGGTATTGGCACTAGACTGCACCTGTATGTTTGACCTACAGAAGAACAGCCAGACCAGGGTAAAGGTGGTGCCTGAGACAGACTTGTGGTATTGGCACTACACTGCACCTGTATGTATGACCTCCAGAATAACAGACAGACCAGGTTCAAGGTGGAGCCTGAGACAGACATGTGTTATTGTCACTACACTGCACCTGTATTTATGACCTGCAGAAGAACAGCCAGACCAGGGTAAAGGTGGTGCCTGAGTCAGACTTGTGGTATTGGCAATCCACTCCAACTGTATGTATGAACTGCAGAACAACAGCCAGACCAGGGTAAAGGTGGTGCCTGAGCCATTCTTGTGGTATTGGCCCTACACTGCCCTGTATGTCTGACGTGCAGAAGAACAGCCAGACCAGGGTAAAGGTGGTGCCTGAGCCAGACTTGTAGTATTGGCTCTACACTGTGCCTGTATGTATGACCTGCAGAAGAGCATCCAGACCAGGGTAAAGGTGGTGCCTTAGCCTGACTTGTCGTATTGTCACTAGACTGCACCTGTATGTATGACCTGCAGAAGAACAGCCAGACCAGGGTAAAGGTGGTGCCTGAGTCAGACTTGTGGTATTGGCACTACACTGCACCTGTATGTATGACCTGCAGAAGAACAGCCAGACCAGGGTAAAGGTGGTGCCTGAGCCATACTTGTGGTATTGGCACTACACTGCCCTGTATGTCTGACGTGCAGAAGAACAGCCAGACCAGGGTAAAGGTGGTGCCTGAGCCAGACTTGTGGTATTGGCTCTACACTGCCTGTATGTATGACCTGCAGAAGAGCAGCCAGACCAGGGTAAAGGTGATGCCTTAGCCTGACTTGTCGTATTGACACTAGACTGCGCCTGTATGTATGACCTGCAGAAGAACAGGTTTAAACATTCTGGCATATTCTACACTACCTTAAAGAGATTTAGAACAGGCCTGTCAGCACCATCATTCATACATGTCGCCCTAAGTGTCAGAAAGCAACTGAAAAAAAAATCCAAAATCTGCTTGGTCAAGAACAAGGGTAAATGGCCTGGTCAAGAAGTGATTGACATTCTCTTAGCAAGTATAGGCCCTATTGATGCCACCAGGAAAATAACAGTGGTGGAACAGAGGACCAGGATGGAAGTGAAGGTTACAGAAGACAGTGGCAGCAAAGCAATGAAACTGGGGAGGTAAGGCATGACCGTGGGAGACAATTTCAGTGCACACCCTGAAAATTCACCTTGCTTGTGGTGTGGTTGTTGAAAATAGCTAATCCTGGTTTCAGCCATTGAACCTGTGGCAATTAGTTGATTACTGGCTCATTCCTGTTTGGTGCTTCCACACAGTGCGGCTTTGGTGCAGTTTTTCAATTGCAGTTATGCACTGCAGGTAAACTGCCTTTATTACCATCCAGCTTCTTCAGTTACCTAGATTGTTTAGGAAAGTGTTACAAGTGAGCAATCAATTATTTTGTTTAGGGTGCTTTCACGTAGTGTGCTGTTTTTATGCGTTTTTGATGTGTTTTTTGGATTTTTTTTGTGCATAAATGTACAGCATTAAATGCTGTGCATTTCTGCAGAAAAAAATGTTTCTTCAGGTGCGTTTGTGATGCATTTTTGATGCGTTTTAATGCATTTTTCGATGCATTTTTGTGCAGAAAGACACAGCAGCGCTAAGAACAGAGCTGTACTACACAGCTCTGTTCTTAGCGCTGCTCCTGCAAACCTCCGCTTCCTGGCGCTTAACCCTTTGATTGCCACAGTCAGTAAATGCAGCATAATCAAAGGGCTCTCCCCTGCTCTGTCGGGTGATCGCTACTCCCGGTGACCCGACAGAGCCTTGGGGACCAGCTGCACAGTCAGCCCTGGGACCTAAAGTAGCCCCAGGTCTGTCTGTGTAAGAAACCAGTGATCAGGGCAGACTGTGTGTGCTGCCCTGATCGCTGCTTGTGTCAAAATGACACAGATTATAATGTATTTGTAACGGCTGAGTAGTGGATCCACTGGACCACCGCAAGCGATGATAGCTAAGCCACGCCAGGGAACGGAATCTAAGTAGCCCCCGGTTTTCACCAACCCCCGCCGCAAAGCGGGATGGACTTGCTGCGGCGTGAGGCTACCATTTCGCCCCCCCTTTGACGTGACTGCTTGCGGTGGCGGCCAGGTGCAGCGAGGTACAGAATCGTAGTCCGAAAACGTAGTCGTGGGCAGGCAGAATGTCAGGGCAGGCGGCAAGGGGTCGTTGTCGAGAACAGCAGGAAGGTCAGGGCAGGCGGCAGAGGTTCGGAGTCAGGAAAACGAAAGCAAAGGGGTCTGGTACAGGGTAGGGCGACAAAAAGATTCGGGAACGCTTTTCCTATGGCTCAGGCAACATAGATCCAGCGAGGAATGACTGCAGAGAAAGACCCTTAAATAGGGGAGGCGTCAGGCAGACAACCAATTATTGGGACACTGTCCTTTAAATTTACGAGAAACGCGCGCGTGCGCGCGCTAGGGAACGGGCACCCGCAGCCGGGCCCGGGCAGGAGACGCGGGCGGGACAGGAACGCGGCCGGGTAAGTTACCAGCGGGGGCGGACCCCCGGCTCGCCCCGCGGCCAGCGGCAGCCCCCGACCCCGGGCAGGCGCCCGGGAGGGGGACCACGGGTGCGCCCGCGGCCCGCGGCCGAGAAGCGGGGTCGCCGCTACAGTACCCCCCCCTTAGGTCTCCCCCTCTTCTAGGCTGAAGGAACTTACGGAGCAGGTCTTGATTCAGGATGTTAGACTCTGGTTCCCAGGACTCTCTTCGGGGCCGAACCCTTTCCAATCTACCAGAAAGAAACGCTTACCCCTGATGGTTTTCATGTCCAAGAGTCCTTTACCTCAAAAACATCGGGGGACTCTAGGACCGGAGACGGGCAAGCGCCCCTCTGGGAGAATCGGTTCAAGACCAGAGGCTTAAGGAGGGAGACGAAAGGCATTAGGGATCCGGAGGGATGGAGAAGGGCAGAGCTTATAGGATACCGGATTCAACTGTCGAAGCCTCTGAACGGACCCAGGAACCGCGGACCCAATTTATAACTGGGGACCCTTGAGGCGTATGGTTTGGCCGAAAGCCACACTTTATCTCCAGGCGGAATGTGGGGGAGGGTTTTCTATCTTGTCAGCTTGGGACTTCATGCGGGCGGATGCCTTGAGTAACGCTTGTCGGTCTCACGCCAAATGACCCCGATATCCTGAACCTGGTTGTCCACGGCAGGAACCTCGGGGGCTGAGGCCAAGGGGAGGGGAGGGCGTGGGTGACGTCCAAAGACCACAAGGAATGGGGAACGGCCATGAGTCGGAGTCCCATGGTTATAGGAGAATTGGGCCCCAAGGAATCATTTCGGACCCAGTCGTCCTGGCGTCCGGACACAAAGTGGGGGTAGATACTCCCCTAAGATCTGGTTTCCCTCTCTCCACCTGCCCATTGGTTTGGGGATGGTACGCTGAAGAGAAGCCCCAGTTAATTTGCAAGCGGGACACAAGGGGCCGCCCAAAATTTAGAGACAAATTGTACGCCTCGATGGAGACAATGTGAGATGGTAAGCCATGCAGGCGAAAGATGTGCAGAAAAAAAATGACCCCGCAACTGGGGAGCCAGAAGGGAGACCAGGCAGCGGCACAAAAGTGGGACATCTTCGAAAAACGTTCAGTGACCACCCAGATGACCGAGTTACCCCGAGGAGGGAGGAAGGTCCTGATGAAGTCCATGCCTATGTGTGTCCATGGAACCTCCGGAACCAGGCAGAGGGACTAGGGGCCAGTGGGCCTATGGCGTGGAACCTTGTTTCGAGCACAAGTGGTACAGGAGAGAACAAAGTCCTTGACATCTTGGGACAGAGCCGGCCACCAATAATGTCGGAGATGAGGGAAAAGGGAAATTTTCGTTTTCCCCGGGGGGCCCCGGCCAGAAGAGAACTATGCCCCCAACCCAGAATTCTCCTCCTGAGTCGGGACGCACATAAGTTCTGCCCGGAGGGACACAACGGAGATCCACAGGAGCCACATGGACCAGTCGTTCAGGTGCATATATGCGGGGACACCGGTTCCTCCCCGGTAAACGTCAAAAGCACGGGAGAGGGCGTCCGCCTGAAAATTTTTCTCTGCCGGTCGTAAATGGATCTTAAAAATCAAAACGGAGAAAAAAAGGGGAACCACGGGCCTGGCGAAGGATTTAAGCGCTGAGCCGTCTGCAGGTACTGGAGATTTTTAGATCTGTGAAGAGACGTCAAACGGATGTCGGGCTCCCCCAACAGATGTCGCCACTCCTCCAAGGCCAATTTTATGGCCAACAGTTCCCGATCTCCAATGGCATAAATTTTCGTTCTGCCGAAGAGAAGGTTTTAAAAAAAAACCCGCATGTGACGGTTTGCCTTTGGGGCCCTTCTGGGTCAGGACAGCCCCTGCTCCAGGGAAAAGGGGCATCAACCTCAAGGCTGGAAGGGTCTCTCTGGATCCCGGGCGGACCAAGATAGGTGCAGAGGAGAACGCAGCCTTTCAGACGGGGAGAACCCCTCTTCGCGCAGCGGAGACCAACATTTGGGGTTGGCGTTCTTCCCTGGTTAAAGAGCCCACGGATGGAGCCACCAAGAGAAAAGTGGGGGATGAATGCCGGTAGTAATTGGCAAAATCCTAGGACCGTTGAATCGCCCGAGACCGCAGGTCGCGCCACTGCTGGATAGCAGAGAGTTTCGCTGGGTCCATCAGAAGCCTTGATCGGAGACTATGTAACCCGGAAGGAAGGCTGGCCTGGTGGAAGCGGCACTTCTCCAGCTTAGCGTACAGTTGGTTGTCCGCAAACGACGCAGAACCTTGCGTACTTGTCTCCGATGGGTCTGTATGTCGGGCGAAAAAATCAAAATGTCATCCAGGTACACAATGACGCTGGTGTAAAGCAAGTCCCTAAATACGTCATTGACGAACTCCTGGAATACAGCTGGGGCATTGCAAAGCCCGAAGGGCATCACGCGATATTCAAAATGCCCGTCCCGTGTGTTGAATGCCGTCTTCCATTCATCACCCTCTCGAAATCCTATGAGGTTATAGGCTCCTCACAGATCTAATTTGGTGAAGATCTTGGCTCCACGGAGGCGGTCGAAGAGCTCAGAAATCAGGGGTAGAGGGTAGCGATTCTTCACCGTGATCTTGTTTAGTCCTCTATAATCGATGCACGGACGAAGAGAACCGTCTTTTTTCTGAACGAAAAGAAGCCGGCACCGGCGGGTGAGGAGGACTTGCGTATAAATCCTTTCGCCAAGTTCTCCTGTATATAGGCCGACATAGCCTGGGTCTCGGGCACAGAGAGAGGATAGACCCTACCCCGTGGGGGACTGGTACCGGGGAGGAGATCTATAGGACAGTCATACGACCCATGGGGCGGTAAAATTTTCAGCCTGCTTCTCCGAGAAAAACATCTCCAAGATCCTGGTACTCCGCTGGCAGACCCTGTAGAAACTTGACCCGACGACTGGGGAGGAGAGGTGGACAAACCGGGCGTGGTGCCACCAAACAGAGGTCCTGGCATTCCGCCCCCAATGAAGGACTTCGCCCGTTCTTCCAGTCAAGTGTAGGGGCGTGGCGTTGCAGCCAGGGCAGCCCCAACAGGATCGCCGAAGAAGCGCGGGGCAGGACCGTGGAAGCAGATCCTTTCCGTGTGTAGGACCCCAACCCGGAGCGTCACGGGCTGGTGAGGAACTGGATGGGTCACTGAGGAGTTCCCCACTGACAGAGGAGATGAGCAACGGCTTTTCTAGACGGGTCACCGGCAAACGGTAACGAGATACCAGGGAGGCGTGAATAAAGTTCCCGGCGGAGCCGGAGTCCAAGAAGGCCGAGACCCGAAGAGACAGGCCAGCATCCGTCGTTACCTCCACAGGCAACATCAGTCATGGAAGGAGGGCGGAGCACCTAGGGACGCCCTCTCTACAGCCCTAGGTGCGGGCGTTCCCGACCGCCTTGAGGACGCTGCGGACAACTCCTGCGGAAATGGTCCGGGCTGGCGCAGTAGAGGCAAAAAAATTTTCCACCCCGCGAAAGGGTACGTTCGGACTCCGGACAGGGGTGCCCGGCCACTTGCATGGGCTCTTCATGGACAACGGCGGAGGAGGTAGCGGAGATCTCTGGAACTCAGGAGCCAGACGAGGGAGGCCCACGGGGTTTGTGCCAAGTCCCGCTCCTGACGGAGCTCCTGCTGTCGTTCCGAAAAACGCACATCTATGCGAGTGGCAAGATGGATGAGCTCACTCAAAACGAGGAAGGGGGATCTCTGGCTGCTAGGACGTCCTTTACTCTGCTCGAGAGACCCTTTTTAAAAGTGGCACAGAGAGCAGCGTCATTCCAAGAGACTCGGAGGCTAGGGTGGGGAACTGAACCGCAATTCCCCTACGGAGGGTTTCCCCCTTTGGGGTAGATTGAGTAGCGCCGTCTCCGCGGAAGATGCCGTGCAGCTTCCCCAAAAACGCTGCGGAATTCAGGGAGGAAGGCCTGTAAGTCTGCGGTCACAGGATCACTCCGGTCCCAAAGAGGTGTCGCCCAGGCCAGGGGCCCTTTCCCCGGGCAGCAGGCTCACCACGAACGCCACCTTTGACCCCCTCAGAGTGGAAACTGGTCGGCCATCAGCTCCACGTGCATGGAGCACTGCGTGATGAACCCTCTACAGAGCTTCGAGTCTCCGTCAAACTGGACGGTAGAGGGAGGCGGAGCTTCGGGCCCCGGCTGCCCCGCGGGATGGGGGGGTAGAAGGAGCCACCGGCGAAGAGGCAGGTTGCTGCGGTTGCTGGGACGCCAGGGGGTTGGCGCATCAAGGCGGACAGCTGTCCCCCGTTGTGAGCTTGCTGCGCGATCTGCTGCGACTGTCGGCGACAATGGTCCGCATGATCCACGAGGCTTGGCAGAGGGACCTTGGCGGGGTCCATGGCTGGATCTAACCGTAACGCTGAGTAGTGATTTCCCCTGGACCACCGCAAGCGATGATAGCTAAGCCACGCCAGGGAACGGAATCTAAGTAGCCCCCGGTTTTCACCAGAGCCCGCCGCAAAGCGGATGGACTTGCTGCGGCGTGAGGCAACCAGGTCGTCCCCCCTGACGTTTACTTGCCTTGCGGTGGCGGCCGAGGTGCAGCGAGGTACAGAATCGTATTCCGAGAAAAAGTAGTCTGGGCAGGCAGAATGTCAGGGCAAAGGGGCAATGGTTCGGGTCGGAACAGGCAGGAAGGTCAGGGGCAGGCGGCAGAGGTTCGGAGTCAGGAAACGTAGCAAAGGTCTGGTACACGGTAGGGCGACAAATGATTCAGGGAAAGCTTTTCCCTATGGCTCCGGGGAACATAGATCCAGCGAGGAATACTGCAGAGCAGACCCCCTTTAAAAAGGGAGGCGTCAGGCAGACAACCAATTTTGGACACTGTCCCTTAAATTTTCGAGAACGCGGGCGCGCACGCGCTAGGGAACGGGCACCCGCAGCCTGGCCGGCAGGAGACGCGGGCGGGACAGGAACGCGGCGGGAAAGTTACCAGCAGGGCGGACCCCCGGCTCGTCCCGCGGGCCCGCGCAGCACCCGACCCCGGCAGGCGCCCGGGAGGGGGACCACGGGTGCGCCCGCGGCTCGCGGGCCGAGAAGCGGGGGTCGCCACTACAGTATTAGTATATGTGAGTATGCTAATACATTGCTAGGTGTAAAAAAATTGTAAAACTTTTATCTCTTCAGGGGATTTAAAAAAAGTAAAAAACATAAAAAAGTGTAGAAAAAAATCAATAAAATAAATAATAAAAAAAAAAAATATTTAACAAAAAACGATTGTGCATACATTACACACACAAAAAAAAACTACACATATTAGGTATCCACACAACTTTAATATTCTGTATAATTAATCTACCAAGTTATTAAGTATGAAATGTGAATGGTGTAAACAAAAAAAATAAATGAAAATAATTCTGCAACACTTTATAACTGAACTTTTCCCCGAAAAAGTTCAACTTGTCCCAAATAAAATGAGGCCTCCTACAACTGCGTCACTGAAAAAATAAGTTGCAACTGTTGAAAGGCAAAGAAGCAAAAACTAAAAAATGTGCGGTCAATTAAACTTTTTCACATTGGGCAAAGGGGTTAAATTTTATTCCCTTTTTATTTTTTCTATCTTTTTTTCTGTAACTTTTAGGGGAAAATACACTTTGTGACATAAATGCTGCGCGGCGAACATTTACATGGCTGCTTGGCTCCTACATCCTTAGTTTATCAATTCTGGATGAACACACAAGCCCAAGGACCCTCAAGGGTATTTCTTTTGTCTTGGAGATATAATGGAAGTCCCCAGACATGACACACATGAAAACCATTTAACCTCCTAAATTAACACTAACAATGTAAAACACTAAGGAAAGTAACTTGCCATCATCTAGATAAACGGGAGCTGCCATTGAACATTGAGCTGGACAAGAATCTATCTCCGTGACAAATTGGAAACATTTCCTTTAACCTAACAAAGAGGAATGTTTTTAAATCACTTAAATTTTAGTTTATAGGGAAAACTTTATAATACTCAAGGGAAATGCAGGGACTCTAAACTGCCGTGGGGGATTCATTTCCTTCCTATTTAAAAGCTGTTTAAAAAATACTATACAACACATTGTGCTCCATGTAATGTTTAGACAAAAATCCTGGCTCAAGAACCGTTCATCGCACTAGTAGTTTCTGCTTCCATTTTATCTGAGGACATATAATCCCGAGGAGCCATCACAAGTAGATATTCTGGCTTCCAAACACTGATTCTGTCTTTACAGATTCCATTTCTTTGACTGCATACACAGAAATAAATCTGCCATGACATTGTTTGCTTCATTTCAAAAACTTTTGAAGCATTGAAATAAAAAATGTATTTTTCTGTTTTTACACTACTGTTTTGATAAGAAGGGAAAATTGGTTTAATTTAAAACTCCACATTCAAACCGCTGGACATGTCAAATGAACCACTTCACTTTTAAAAATTTTGGGGCCCACCGTGCAGTTTTTGACATTAGATTTAACACAGGGACCTGTAAACAGAAAACTGCTTTTTCTTTTTTAAAAAATTTTGCCACTTTTTTTCCCCCTACATGACCAAATTTCCATGTCTTATCTATGAAAAAAACCGTCTTGTTTAGAAGAAGAGTTTGCTTAATTTGTAAGCAGCATGAAAACATTTCACATATGGCATATTTACTACTTTTGGAGAATCATCTATTTTGTGCTAATTACCCCCAAGGTCTTGGATGTGTTTGGAGGCTACATCTGTGGGACAGTCAGATGTTTGAGAGAAACAACCTCATTACAAACTGTGGGGCTACCAAAGTCTTAAGGAACCTTCAACACTGCTGTTTGAAGTTTAGAACACCTGCCAAATTCATGTTGATTTTGGTGGCTCAAATTAATGGACACCCATGGCACTCTTTAAAGGGGTTTTGCCAGAAAGCAAAATCCTTTTCTGAGGCTAACTTGTAACTCACTAGGAGCCGGTCTCAGGGAACTGGAAAAGGGCTGTGCTTGCAGAGCTCTCCCTGTGCTTTTCTATAGCAGTTCCAAATAAAGCCAAGCGAGTATGTTCAGGTATATTTGATCCTCCAATTGACATGAATGGGTGAGAGCTACAAAAACGCGGCCATCTCCTAGTTTCTCAAGCCAACTTGTAGCGAACTAACGAAAGGGATTATGCTTTGTGGCAAACCAAGCAAAATTCATTATTAATGTAATGGTGTAGTGGTCTGTATACAAAGAAAGCCACCAAAGTGGATGCTCAAGTTCTAATGAGCAGAGTGAAATCTATTCCTGCTGTAAATGGTCAGTGGGTCCACCTATCTCCATAAAAATTTTATATCACAATTGATCTGTTTTTTTGAAAGGTATTTATTAAAAGTTACATTTTAGTTCCTTTCAGTGATATGATCTGAATACAAAGAAAGCCACCAAAGCTGATGGTTAAGCTCCAATGAGCAAAGTGAAATATCTTCCTGCTGTAAATGATCAGTGGGCCCACCTGTATCCACAGCTAAGTTTTCAGAACCATCATTTTTACGCCTCATCCCGATACAGAAAAAAGGATAACCCTAAACTCACTTATATGGAGCGCAAAGCTTTCCAGCCTGTTGGGGCGAGAACATGGAAATAAAAAGGAGCAGATCGTCAGGAAGCTCAGAAACTTCAGCGGTGAAGTGTAACTAGGTAAGTATCCATGTTTTTTACATTTGTTGCCCATCCTGGCCCAATGCAGTGACATTTTTTTAATGGACCATCCTTTTAAAAATAAATAAAAGCCCACAAGGACCCAGGAACATGTGGCAGAAAGAAAAAGACAGAGTATGTTTTAGTTTTAGGATTGTATATTTAAGTAGTCAATAATTTTTAAAGGGCTCCTATGGGGCCAATGGAGAAAGAGGTCTCAGCACTGGTTTGTCCTGTCCTCTGAGTGACCAAGAAAAATTGCCTTGTTAGCCAACAAAGAGGGTTGAAGATCTGTGCAATGGTCATGGAAAGGGCCTGATAAGTAAAACAAACACCAAGCCCTTTGTTCAAAACCAGCACCATAACGAAGGGGCTAGTTTTGTCTTTGCTGTGGTGGCCTTCCTTTGTATGTATGCCACTCATTATTCCTGATGTATTTCAGTCTTTATTAGCAAGATTTGTTTTTCAGATTTTCACTATTCAAAAAAAAATAAAAAAATAAAAAAGAGCACATACTGGCAACAAATTTGAGCAGGGGTCCTGAAGTCACTGCCCACAACCCACTCCACACGTCTTAAACAGATCACATCTAGGGTATTTTGGTCCTTCAGAGATATGTTACTTTAACAACTTTAACATTTTACTTTTTTAAACTGTGTGACAATATCTTTTGCCTTGTTTGCTGATGACGAGTGACGTATTATTGCAAAATATTTTTTTTTATTATTATTATTTAGTTAAAAATATATTTTTCCAGTACATATATAGCACAACACTGATTGCTATTAAATATTTGTATGCACAGCAACAATTAGTGGAGAGGTTTTTTGGGCAAAACAGTTTTTTTCTGATTTTAATTCATTTGCTTTTTTACTGCCTTTCCCTCAAAAGTAAAGAAAACGACTCATGGAGGGCTTCATTATTTTTATCTATTTTATTTTAAATACTGTATACTTCTGGCTTGTAAATGTTGTGGGTGAGACTGCAAAGGGTTAATCTAGTTCCACTCACTAAGGGAGACATGTATGCAAATAGAAGAGCATTGTGCAAAGTGTATAATGCGCCTGAAAGTACAGTATGAAAGTGTTTTTTGTGCGCTCATAAATGGTGTCTAAAGCTCACCGGCCGTCGCCTGTGGTGTGTGCATTACAGACTTGTGGTGCATTAGGAATGCTTCCTGAACATGTATAAAGCTATTGATAGGCTGGAAATAAAAGAATAAGTCATAGGAATAGCATGCCACTGAATAGAAGTACTGAGGTACTGGAGCCTGCCTTTGGAGGACCACAGGTCCCAGCAATACCTGTGCTACTGGCTCTTGCTGTATGTAGAATAAAGGGTGAGAGCAGCAAAATTACATTTCAAATTTAAGATAGTAAAAATTAAAAAATCTGAACAACCTAATCAGTGGGCTATTTAATATAACATAACTTTTAGATTCTATTAGTTTTAAATACATTTTATAGGAGATATTTTTATATATTTTTTCTTGGATATATATATTTATATATTAATTTTATATGATAACATTTTATTATATTTGGAATTATTTAATTTATATAGTTTTGATAATTATAGAAAAGTTACGTTTTATTATTGCAACTGTTGTAAGTTTTGAGAAATATTGGACATTTTTGCCCCTTACAGCAAATCTAGCTTCCACTGGACTCCTCAGGTTCAGCAGACCACATTGAGATAGGTCTGCCTGTCCGAGCAGTAATGCACCTAGTTTTGCCGAATCACATTCATGTATGTGTCTTATATTATGAGTGTGGTGTGACACCCCCAGAACGCCCCCTCATGTTGGGCACATTAAAAAGTGTCTTGCGAGCAATGCACCTAACACATTCATTAGGCGCATTAGACATTGTAGACTGCTCACTTTTGCCACATTTTACACCAGAAAAGGGTGGAAAGCCCTTTCATACATGTCTCTTTTAATCTTGCACTCATTCTCTATTCAAAATGCAATCTGAGCTTAAATTACACCTGAACACAGTCCACCTAACCCAGATACAAAACTGACTGCTACCACCCACACAATTCTGATACTATAGCTACCCAACATACACGCATTCTGCTCTACAGCAGTAAAAGGGTTAAGATTAGAGATGGCCGAATTTCTCAAAAATTCGGTTCGGTCACTTCGCCGAATTTTCCGACAAAATTCGTTTCGGTCCGAATTACTTTTGGCACGAATCACGTTAAAAAACAGCTATTTCCACAGGCTGCCCAGAGCCTGCAGGGTGCTGTAGAACTTGTGCCATGCTTAAAAATGCAGAGGGCGCTTGGTTTGGTTCTTCATACAATGTTGTGTTTTAGTATGACACTCACATGACTGTCCGCCGCTCATATAAATCGCTTCACTATAAAATTCCCTGGGCACTTAAGAGGGCAAAACTACCAAAAAACTCAAGCGGGAAATGTAGCCTGATAAGTCATGCTAGCGAAAAGCTGGAAAAAAACAAGCTGAGAGCTCAGTGGCAACATTAGTGATAGAGTGTGGAGGTGACGGCGGCAGCCACAGCAGCTATGAGGTCAGGCAGTGGCACAACGACATTCTGGAGCGGCAAAACATATTAGGCCACAGAGTGTCACAATGATACAGGTGAGGTCACGGCGGCAGCAGTATGAGGTCAGGACAGTGGCACAATGACATTATGGAGGCGGCAAAACAGTATTAGGGCCACAGAGTGGCACAATGAACAAGTGTGGTGGTCACGGCGGCAGCATATGAGGTCAGACTGTTGCACAATGACAAATTCTGGAGGTGGCAAAAACAGGAGTAGGACACAGTGTGGAGGGCACGGCAGCAGCCACGGCAGCAGCATGAGGTCAGACAGTGGCACATGACACAGTGGTGGAGGGCTCGACAGAGAGTCACAGCAGCATCATGAGTCAGTAGAGTGCACTATGACATTCTGCAGGTGGCAATATAGATTAGGCCACAGACGGCACAATGACTGAGAGCGGAGGTCACGCGGCACAGCATGAGGTCCAGGCAGTGGCCTATGACCGAGAGTTGGAAGGTGATGAAAAAAAAAGAAACAGTGACAACAGCATGAGGTCAGAGATGGAACGAATGACATTCTGCATTGCAAAATAGTATTAGGCCACAGAGCGGCACAATGACTGAGAGCGGAGGTCACGAGCGGCAGCAGCATGAGGTCCAGCAGTGGCACCAATGACAGAGAGTGGGAGTGATACAGGAGCAACAGCATGAGGTCAGAGAGTGCACAATTACATCTGCAGGTGCAGAATAGATTAGGTCCACAGAGCGGCACAATGACTGAGAGCGGAGGTCACGGACGGCAGCAGCATGAGGTCCAGCAGTGGGCACAATGACAGAGAGTGTAGGTGATGACAGGAGCAACAGCATGAGGTTCAGAAGAGTGGCACAATGACATCTGCAGGTGGCAAAATATATTAGCCACAGAGCGCACATATGACTGAAGAGCTGAGGTCACGGCGGCAGGCATCATGAGGTCAGGCAGTGGCACAATGACAGAGAGTGGAGGTAAGACAGGAGCAACAGCATGAGTCAGAGAGTGCACAATGACATTCTGCAGTGCAAATAGTATTAGGCCACAGAGCGCACCGAATGACTGATACACGGAGGTCACCGGCAGCAGCATGAGGTCAGGCAGTGGCACAATGACATGGAGTTGGAGGTGATGACAGGGACAACAGCATGAGGTCAGAGGAGTGGGCACAATGACATTCTGGCAGGTGGCAAATAGTATTAGGCACTGAGCGGCACATACAAGGAGCGAGGTCACGGCGGCAGCAGCTTGTGGTCAGGCAGTGGCACAATGACAGAGAGTGGAGGTGATGACAGGAGCAACAGCATGAGGTCAGAGAGTGGCACAATGACATTCTGCAGGTGGCAAAATAGTATTATGCCACAGAGCGGCACAATGACTGAGATCGGAGGTCACGGCGGCAGCAGCATGAGGTCAAGGCAGTGGCACAATGACAGAGAGGGAGGTATGAAAGGAGCAACAGCAATGAGGTCAGAGAGATGGCACAATGACATCTGTATGTGGCAAAACAATACCAGGCGCAGAGTGGCACGAATGACACAGTGTGGATGTCACGGCAACAGCAACGAGCAGCAGCAGCATGAGCACATAGAGTGGCACAATGACAGAGTGTTGAGATCGCGGGTGCAATATCTACCAGTCCCGGGTAACAGACGTGGTAAGGCAGATGGAGAAACTATCACAGATGTGTGGCAACAGTGTCGTGTGCGCTCAGATAGTGGCTGAGGCAGTAGTTTGAACCCAGACTGACCGCCTAATGCATTGGGTGTGTGGAAATCCTGGGCCGTATCCACGCCTGATTCATCTGATCAAAGGTCAGTCTTTTCAACATTCCCCCCGTGGACAAGCGGTTCTCCTTGGGTAACCGATGGCCCCCGCCGCACGAACACCCCTCTGATCCACACTACTGCCGGGGCAGGACAGCATCTCACTGCAAACTCTGGCAAGTGCGGCCACACATCCAGTTGGCATGCCCAGTAGTCCAGCGGAACTTCTAACTGGGTGGCAAGAGTGCTTCCAAGTAGCCCACAACGCTGTTGGTTCAGGGAATGCTCCATTGTCCTCTGCTGCTGCTGCGCTGGTGAAACTGCCCTCCTCACTAGGCGGGTGAAGGAAGCTGCCTCATTAGGGACACCAGACTTAGTTACTGCTGATGGAGCTGGTACTGGCTCCTACCGCCCCAAACCTGTCCCCCGAGCAGCCGCGCAGTAGTACGTGAGCGCTGAGGTACACCCCGTGCAGACCTTCAGAGGAGGTACGATTGCCCCGCACATAGCAGCGGCCAACTGATTACGGAGGAGATCCCTATAGTATTTGATTTTGTCTTCCCTCCCTCAATAGCTGGGAAAAAGGCTTGCCCATTTTGGACCGTAGCGAGGGTCCAATAGGGTGGAGAGCCAGAAGTCATTCCCTCTGCCGGAAGCTTGACATATAATCGGCTTGTCAATACCAGGCAAATAAGCAGCTGCGGGACATCTGCACAAGTGACTCCGAGGGCTCCCTGCTCCATTATCCACTGTATACTGCCACGGTGCTTGTGAGTCATCGGCCTCGTCTTCCTCATCTCCAGCCCCTCCTCCAGCTGCTCCTGCTTCCTCCTCTCTTGTCACCTGGGTAGAAATCCACTCCATTTCAAACCAGACAATGCTACTGCCTCCAATGTCCACCTCCTCCTCCTCCTCCTCCTCCATTTCAGACCCCACCGGACTCATGTGGCCACGAAATGTAGTCGGCCACATCTCCAGTCCCTGCCCAGACAGATTTTTCAGCATCTGTTCAGGACATGGAAGCATGGAATTACGTTATTCATCCCGTAGTCCTGCGACTGACTACTAACGTGGCCTCCTCGAATGGCACTCAACAAACTCCAGGTGTAACTCATGAGCTGCCAAATGCTGACATCGAATTAACACAGGGGAGAACTACTGTCTGCCAGGATCATCAAAAATCGTTAATGGCCCTTCTCTGTTCATACATGTCGGTCCAACATGTGTCAGGCTGTAAATCCAGCGGGTTGGAAACATCGCATATCAGAGCGTGTTGGGGAGGCCCGTTTTCTGCCGCTGCAACTCGAGGAGGGTTTCCTGTCTTTTGTACAGAATGTATAAAGTGCATCACAGTGTTCTGCCATTTTACAGAAGTTCTGAAGATCGGTGGAAGACTTCAATGACCTTTTACAACCAGATTGAACACGTGCGCCATGCAGTGCCCCATGGACCATCCCTCCTCGGTGCAGCGCGGACACCAGTTCCTCCATTGTCCCGTCACCATGGTTCCGATTTGCAGTTGGCGCGGAGAAAGCCACACAACGATTTCTTGCCTGCATGACCGGAGCATTCCTCCCCTGTGTGACTATTCGTTCGCCGTGGTGCAAGCTAGGTGTAGAACTGCGTGACACCGCTGTGCCCTACACATGTGGTATGATGAGCAGTACTTGTGAGGCTGAGATGGTGGTGGTGGTGGAGTAGGAGAGGCGGACATTTGCGCAGGAGCAGCAGTTTGACAACGTGGAGGAGAAAGCGGTCGTCTCCTGTCCAAGTTGTTGGTGGCCTGGGCAGGAAGCACATTCACCCATGGGCCGTAAGGAACATGTACTGGGCCCCAGACCTAGTTACAGCTCCAGACGTCCGCGCTGCCGTGTACCTTGGAACAAACCGATACGCTCAAGGACTGACCTACACCATTGTAACACGCTACAAAGCTACATATTTATGAAGTGCTGGTACTGCCTTTTTGGAAAGAAATTACGGCTTGGAACTCTCCATCTCGGCTCGGGGCACAAGCCATTAGTTCTCTGAATGGTGCAGAGTCCACCATTTGAAAGGGGGGGGGAAGGGGGGGGGTGGGGGAGGGGGACTGCAGTACCCAACAACTTGGACAGGAGCACGGTCCGCTGCTGCACCTTAGATGTGGTACCGCATACTGTTGTCTCTTACAATCGCCTCTCTGAACTGACTGGCCTGGCGCATGATTAGCGAGGATCAGGAGCATCTGGACCGGGAGAGGATGTCAAAAAGAAACAGCTGCCTTCTGCAGAGGTGGTGGAGCCTTGACTGGCAGAAATGGCATGCGTGCCACTGGCCGCCGCTGCCTGGCTGGCACGCGGCAGGATGGAGCCACCACATTCTGACCACGTTTCTCCCAAGGCCACCGGTGGTGGAACGCTGCATGTGTAGACGCAGGGCCGTTGTTCCAACGTTAGCTCCCTGCCACGCTTCACTTTCTGCCCACAGAATCCTACATATACCCATAATTCGGCTTTCCTCCGTTTTCTTAGCAAAAGAACTGCCACACCGCCGAGTAGCTGATTTTACCGCCAACGCTCCCGCACTGAGTGACTACAGCCGCCGCTGCCCCTCGCTGAGTCCCCTGTGCCCAGCTACTGTCTTGGACCTGCTAAGCGGGTTTTCACACACACCCGTGGCCGCTTGGCTTTCCCGACCTCACACTGCTGCTACCCTGCCTGACTCACGTCCACACAACCCACTTCTGGCAGTGCCGCTGCCTGACGCGCAAGCTGACGCCCTTCTCCAGACATGAAAAGCCCTTGCTTCACCCGCTCCGAAGTGCGGTCGGCTACATCATCCATCTATTTGTGTTTTCATTCGTCCACTAACTGTCCTCATCACCGGTCTTTGGTAAGCCGAGGCCTGACTCTCACCACATGACCACCCAAGCCACTCTCCACATCTAGTACTTTGGCCGCCACTGCAAGAAGCTTGGGGTATTGCCCCATTTCTTCGCTGCCACGTACTGCTGACTGCCCTCCTCAAATTGTTCATCCTCGCCTATATAGTTGCGCAGAGCAGACCCACATAGTAATCCCTGGCTGAGGGAACTGGATGGGACAGAGCGGGCCTGAGGACAGGTTAGGGCCGCTGACCCGCTCCCCGGCCTTGCCAACTAAGTGTTGTGTCTTAGGTTTCCCACCGACTCTTGGCTGGGGTTTTCAGATGTCATCTGGGAGGAAAGAGGATGACCTAGTCAGCCAATCAAGAAACCCTTGGGTTGCTGAACAACACACGGCCGCTAGAAGACAGCGGCAGTTGTGGCCTCACCGAGTGACCCCTGCTGCGACGTCCCTTGCTGTGCTGCGACCTGGGCCGTTCAGAAAAGTTTGTGCCACGTGCCACTCGCAATTTGCAGACCTGCCACCTCTCTGTCTGACCTACTGTTTGTTCTAAAATGTACAGACACTGTTTGATGAAGCCTATCTGTATATGATAAATACTACACCTGTTTTGACTCCAAATGAACCCAGAAACAGCTTGGTAACCCTTGTATATAAATTCGCTCCACAAATGGGCCAGAAAATTTACTTTGTATTGGTCCCGTTTACAAGCACTGTGTGTTTTACTAAATGTAAAAGCACAAACAGGCTTAATTAACCTTCACTTGTGAATTATGCTACAAGAAAAAATGTATATATTTCGTGTTTGAAAAAGACGTTTATTTTTGTCAGCACAGCAGCAAAACAACGCTTAATAACCCCTGGATGTAAATTGCGCAATAGAATTGAGCCACCACAAACTATAGCTTTGTAGCGTGTTACAATGCGTGTTTTCTACGCCACACAACAAGAGATACAGTTTTTGTAATTGCTTTGCTTGTGAATTAAGCTACCAAAAAAAAAAATATATTTTGGCGTTGAAAAGACGGTTTTTAGTTTTGTCAGCACACCAGCAAAACAACGCCTTTAATTAACCCCTGGAATTGTAAAATTGCGCCAAAGAATAGAGCCGCAACAAACAAGTAGCGTGTTACAATTGCGTGTTTTTCTACGCACACAACAAGAGATACAGTTTAATTTGCCTTTGGCTTGTGAATAGGCTAACCAAAAAAAAATATAGATATTTGGCTTTGAAAAAGACGGTGTATTTTTTGTCAGCACACCAGCAAAACAACGCTTAATTAACCTGGATGTAATTGCGCCAAAGAAAATTGACCGCACAAACTAGTAGCGTGTTAACAATTGCGTGTTTTTCAACTCCCACACAACAAGAGAACAGTTGTAATTTGCCTTTGCATTTGAATTAGGCTACCAAAAAAAAATATATACTATTTGGCGTTGAAAAAGACGGTTATTTTTGTCAGCACACCACAAAACAACGCTTAATTAACCCCTGGATGAAATTGTCGCCAAAGAATTGACCGCACAAACTAGTAGCGTGTTACAATTGGCGTGTTTTCTACGCCACACAACAAGAGAACAGTTGTAATTTGCCTTGTCTTTGTGAATTAAGGCACTCAAAAAAAAATATATAATTTGCCGTTGAAAAAGACGGTTTTATTTTGTCAGCACACCACAAAACAACGCTTAATTAACCCCTGGATGTAAAATGCGCACAAAAGAATTGAGCCGCACAAACAGTACGTGTTTACAATGCGTGTTTTCACGCCACACAACAAGATATACAGTTGTAATTTGCCTTTGATTGTGAATTAGCCTACCAAAAAAAAAAATATATATTTGGCGTTGAAAAAGACTGTTGTATTTTTTGTCAGCACACCACAAAACAACGCTTAATAACCCCTGGATGTAAATTGCGTCAAAGTAATTGAGCCGCACAAACTCTTAGCGTGATTTACAATTGCGTGTTTTCTACGCCACACAACAAGAGATACAGTTGTAAGTTGCCTTTGCTTGTGAATTAGGCTACCAAAAAAAAATATATATATTTGGCGTTGAAAAAGACGGTTTATTTTTGTCAGCACACCAGCAAAACAACGCTTAAATAACCCCTGGAGTAAAATAGCGACAAAGAATTGAGCCGCACAAACTAGTAGCGTGGTACAATTGCGTGTTTTCTACGCCACACAACAAGATATACAGTTTGTAATTTGCCTTGCATGTGAATTAGGCTACACAAAAAAAATATATATTTTTGCCGTTGAAAAAGACGGTTTAATTTTGTCAGCACACCAGCAAAACAACGCTTAATTAACCCCTGGATAGTAAATTGCGCCAATGAATTGAGCCGCACCAAACTAGTAGCGTGTTACAATTGCGTGTTTTCTACGCCACACAACAAGATACAGTGTAATTTGCCTTTTGCTGTGAATTAGGCTACCAAAAATAAAAAAAATATTTGGCGTTGAAAAAGGACGGTTTATTTTTGTCAGCACACAGCAAACAACGCTTAATTAACCCCTGGATGTAAAATTTGCGCCAAGAATTGAGCCGCACAAACTATGAGCGTGGTTACAATTCGTGTTTTCACGCCACAACAACAAGAATACAGTTTAATTTGCCATTTGCTTGTGAATTAGGCTACCAAACAAAAATATATATATTTGGCGTTGAAAAAGACGTTTTTATTTTTTCAGCAAACCAGCAAAACAACGCTAAATTAACCCTGGAATGTATATGCGCCAAAGAATTGAGCCGCACAAACTATACGTGTTACAATTGCGTGTTTTTCTACGCCACACAACAAGAGATACAGTTGTAATTTGCCTTTGCATGTGATTAGGCTACAAAAAAATATATATATTTTGGCGTTGAAAAAGACGGTTTATTTTGTCCAGCACACCCAGCAAAACAACGCTTAATTAACCCCTGGGATGAAATTGCGCAATAGAAAATCAGCAGCCAAAAATGAAGTGGTATTTGTATTGTAAAAACTCGTTTCTTTAAAGTGAATACAACATGAACTGGCTTAGATCCCACTTGGATATTAGAATGTATCTGCAGTGCAGTGGACGCACACTGGATTTCAGATCCAATACCCCAAAAAATCAGAAATAGAACATTCAGAGAACAGTCTCTGAGACAAACTGAGACACCCCACAGAAATCGCTGTATAAAAATCAGTGTCTTCAGAAAGCGTATCACCCGCAGCAGCACCTTCCTCTGTCAGTACAGTGAGAGGAGTGTGAGCTCCCAGCGGCGCGCTCGGTCTTATATAGTGCGTGGACCGTCACAGAATCGCCGCCGGTCTTCTGATTGGCTTCATCTCTGCACATTTCATGCACTATGCCCTTCTTCCTCCCAGAGTGCTTTTGCCCCATGTAGCGCCATGTCTCGCAGCCATTTTACAATCAAAAGACATTGTTCACCCAAGTACCCCAAAGTTCCGTTTCTTTAAAAAAAACGAAGTTTTCCTGAAATTCTAAAACAATTCCATTTCTTTTAGAATCTTTTCGCCCATCTCTAGTCTGCACCTATCTTTTTTATGACTCCAGATAGTCAGAATCTTATCCTTTAACTTTATGGCTCTACAGGCAATTTAAAGCTATGTGATGTAAAACAGACCTCCAACCCTTTAACATTTATGTTAAGACAATTTCACACTTCTTATCAATTCTGCAATACTAACTCTGTTGGCCTTAAAGGGGTTTTGCCATGAAGTAAAATTGATGGGGAACTTCAAATGAAAAAAACATTTTCAGCATTCATTATTTTTTAAAAATTCCTATGTTTTTGTTTTTTTGCTGCTCCTTAGTGATCCTTGCTTTTCAGCTCGATAACCAGGTTTGGGGCTCCCAGCCTGGTTGCACTGCCAGACCACTCTTTCCCTCAGGGAGCTATGAGTGTTCAAACCCCAGGGGCTGTCATTTTACTCCTTTCCTCTGTACTCTTTAAATATTTCTTTTGTCAAAGAAAAAAAAAAAGAAACTTCAATCAGGGATGTGCATTGGTAAAGAGAAAAAAACCCCACAGGTTTGATTCCTGCAGGGATTTGAACCTAGGACCCTTGTGCCGGGTGGTAAAAACTTTGCCTCTTAGCTACTCACAATGCTTTACATAAACAGACCTTTCTTTGACTACAGAGAGGAAAGGCATGGTGATGTCATCTTGCTGGGTCACATGATATGCAATTCAAATCATACATGCCCCCTTCTTAGCACACAGAGCTGAAGAGCAGATACAGGAGGAATGAAATGAGATTGTGGCAAAACCCCTTTAATGTAATATAATGTAAAAAAAAGCATTGGTCTCTCCAAAAATACATATTCTTTAGCTTATGTTTTTTGTTGACTTTACACAGAAGGCAGGGAAGACAGATTGGACAATTGCTGCAAATAAATTTTAATTCTATCCACACATCAGAATCTCTAGTGTGAATCTACCATTAAGTGTTTTCTGTGACGGACAGATACGGGCTGCCATAAAACAATTTAAAGTCCCCATTGTCCTTGTTCATTATTTTTTTTTTTTTTTTAGTAATTCCTCTTTATTCTATAAATACATTCTAATACATATACTGACAAGTATTAAGTGGAGGAGCTTTCAGGTTCTCAGTTTATAGAAAATAAAGAAAATAACACTATTACCAAGAGTTTTGTTTCTACACAACTGCACTTTCTTGTGAACTCAGACAAGTCACAAATCAATATCTAACTGCATTTAAAGCTTCACTGGATATGAAACTGTGCTGACATTTTCACATTTCTGCATGAAATCCTCAGTGCGGTATAAATATTATTCTGAAATGATACCAACGGTACGATTACCAATCTACTAAGCATGTATTATTGTACAAATATTTCTGACTATTTCTTATGAATAATAAACCTGGCTTGGAAATCTATCTATCTATGTATCGATCTATGTATCTATCTATCTATCTATCTATCTATCTATCCCTCCATCTATCTATCTATCTATCTATCTATCTGTTTGTTTTCAATTCATTACACTTTTATTTTTTCCTAAAATTTCCTCACAATGTAAAACTTATGTAAGTTGAATACTTTATTGTTGCTCACCATTGAATAGTAGATGGGATCAGATCAATGAGAACAAGGACCATTCCTTCTTACAGGGGTTTTCTCTCTACTGGCTTTTCCATTCATCAGAGCTTTTTCTCTGGTCTGAATTGTCAAATCCAGAGGTGGGGCTTTCCTCCCAGTAGATGTGTTTTCCCTCGCTGAGTAGTGGTGAGTGACCTCATCATGCGCTCTCCCATTTCCTCTTCATTCTGTGTGAGTAGTGGGAAGGAGTGGATGTCACAGCTCTTCAGACCTCCTGCAATGGTCAATTATCATGTCTGAAGAGCTGTAACCTCCCTCCCAGGCTCCACAAACAATCCTTGTAACTAGAACACCTGTATTGGTGTAAACACTTATATATACAGCCTGAAATGATGAAACAAATGTGAGAAATGCCAACTGCTCTACCTCCTGCCTGAGTGAATCTGGCAGCTAAAGAGACTCAGTAACTTCCCATATCCTTCACATTAGAGCTGTCCCTGGGAGAGAAGCATAGGCACAGAAAGCCTGTCTCACACAGCTCAGGGGGAAATAAGCATATAGGGCACAGGACAGCCAATCACAACCAGGGGTCGTGTCCAGACCCCAAGGCTGAGCCAAATACAGGCAGCCAATCACAGCAAAGAGGGCATGGCCCGACCCCAGGCTGCAGAATTAGCTCTAGACACACACGGATTAGCTAACAGCTGCTATACTAAATGATTAAGGTAATACTAATCAATTGAAAAAGTGCTTATTTTTACTGTCCCCATCATTACAGATATGATGTTTGTAGCGAGAAAATCCCTTTAAGATCCCCATGACAGCTATATGGGTGACTTTAGGCATTTATGTATAAATAGTGTGTGAGAGTAAGGGGTTAATAGCTTATGTGATTGCAATTAATAGTCACTTGTTTTTAAATCAAATCCAATGTCATAGCCTGAATGGGAGTATAGGGAAATTAAATAAGATATCCCAAAATTTAATAATAATATAATGATGCTTGTGTCAGGTGTCTGTAACAATCAAGCGATGCACTGTGATATTTGCTTTACATCCAACCACCTTGTTTATTTCATGTAATAAATAAAACTGCAACTGGAACTCTACAGAATACATTAAACCCCCTTTGCAGTGCATGTCTGCAATCTCTAGTACTGTAATAGCTGATCTACCAACTAAGCTACTCCAACAAGTACATGCAAGCCTGATTGTAAAAGTAGTCATTTTGGTCAAACCTTTCACCATGTTTAGTCTACATTCAAACATTGTGGTCATTAGTGTTGAGCGATTATTATCGACAAAGTTGAAATCGGCAGAGTTTTTATGGTGATCGTATTTTTTAGATCATGCGATAATTTAGGTTAAAATCTGTGCATCATCTATTAAAGTCGCGCCATTTACGGCGCTTCCTGCTATTTTGGCGGCAGCAATTCAGCTTACAGAATTGAGCAGGGTCGAGTTGTGTGTGAGACGTTCATGACTGGGATGTGTATGTTGCGATTGGCTGGAAAAAATCACATGACCTCTTTTTACATAGAAAACAGCGTTTCCTGTTATCTCGAGTGTCTCTAGCGTCTCAGAGCAGAAGGACGTGCGCTCTGATTGTGTCCAAACAGCTCAGCGACAATTATTATATTTCTTCACAGAGAAACCTCCTACTATTAGCTGTGATCCTTACAATTAGTTAGTATTAGAGATTGGCAAGCATTTTATATATTTAGCGTTATAGAGAATTTTTAATGGAGAATTCTTCCGCTGTAAAGTCACGGTGGGGAGCGGTGGGTGGGCCCACGCGGACCCGCGACACGACAAGCTCTATAAAGAATACTGGATAAAGTTCACACAAGGTCTTTAGTTTAGATCATTGCACTGCAATAGCTTTATTATTAACACGTTTTCTATTGAAATATTTCCTGGATATTGGGCAGCCTGAACGTTATAGGGATACACATCTTTTTTCTAGTAGTGCAGGTCTCTTTGTTAGAGTGCCAAAACTCACTTTTATTATCAGTATAATTTCAGAATAGTGTGTTCATTTTCAATTTTGCCCATTCTCCTTTGTTGATATATCCACCTTGCACTTAAATTTGAATCAGCAATTTTTTAGTCACTCCAAGGTGAAATGAAAGGTGCCAAAAAAATTCATTGTATTATACGAATAGACAAGCTCTATAAAGGAATACTGGATAAATTTCACCAAGACTTAGTGTACGGACATTGCACTGCAATAGGACTTTATTTATAAACAGTTTTCTATTGAAATATTTCCTGGTTATTGGGCAGCTGAACGTATAGGATACACATTATTTCTAGTAACTGCAGTCTCTTTGTTAGGTGCATAACTCACTTTTATTCATGAGTATACATTTGGAGATAGGTGTTCCTTTTCCAATTTTGCCATTCCACCTTTGGTGATATATCCACCTTTGCACTTAAATTTGAATCAAGCAATTTTGTAGTCAACCACAGGTGAATTGAAAATGAGTGCCAAAAATTATCTTGATTATACGATTACAAACGATACGTGCTTTTTGGCTTTGGCGCACTACAGCTTTGTTCATTTAGGCAGGCTTGCACTTAAATCTGAAATCCAGCTATTTTTATAAGGTCACCACAGGTGATTGAAAGATGCAAAATATCTTGAATTATCCGAATACATAACCAGATACGTGTTTTTTGACTTTGACGCACTTCATCTTTGTTTCATTGAGCAGCTTGCACACTTTAAATTTGAATACAGCATTTTATAGTCACCACAGGGTGAATTGATAGGTGCCAAAAATACCTTGTATTAATCCGATACATTTTCAGATACATTGTTTTTTGACTTTGGCGCAGGCAGCTTTGTTGATTGATCTTCACTTGGCAGTTAAATTGAATCCAGCAATTTGTAGTCATCCACAGTGTGAATTAATAGGTGCCAATAAATACCTTTTATTATCGAATACATTTTCAGATACGTGTTTTTTCACTTGTGGCGCAGGCCAGCTTTGTTGATAGAATCTACTTTGCAAGTTAAATTTGCAATACAGCATTGATTAGTCAAAAAGAGTGATTTGATAGGTGCAAAATACCTTGTATTATCGAATACTATTTCGAGATACGTGTTTTTTCACTTTGGCGGCAGGCCAGCTTTGTTGATAGATCTACTTTGCAGTTATAATTTGAAATCCAGCAATTTTGATTGATTTGGTGAGATTTGAGAATAGTGTGATTTGCCGTCCTTTTAATAAGAGACTTTCCAAAACTCTTCCATACCTTCTCAAATTTTTATATTATGCTCATGGACGCGAAATTCAGGTGGTAGCGAGCAAAGAGGGGGGTAGGGACATGGAGGTAGAGGTACGAGAGAAGGTGCTTCTCTTTCTAGTGCTGGTGACAAACGCATGCAAGCAAGATCGTCAGGTTGCAGGACGTCAGGGCTGTCATTCCGCTGGGTCAGGCCCTGTGAATTCAGTACGACAGCGTCTGCCAATCTGTCCTTCAGTGGTTAAATGCAAACCTGCATCCAGCAGTCTTTACTTCTCGTCCTTCCCAGTCATGGCACAAATATCGTCATCAGCATCACCAGCATCCGTCCAACATTGAAGAGCCCAAATGTCAACTCGTGTACCCACCACTTGGATATCCATTTTTCTGAAGACCTCTTTGATGGACAAAATGCAGTTGGGGTCAGAAAGGGCATGTTACAAGATCAGAGGCCACAGAGGTGATTTTCTATGCTCTGACGGCCCAGTTAATGAATGCCATCAGAGAGAGAAGGAAGCCGGTCATCGGCAAAAAATCGCGGAGACGGTCCGGCAACGCCCACCCCCCACCCTTGCGAGTCCCTCTTGCTTGTAGCCGCAGCTCCTGGATGCAGAAGTCAGGGACGACGAGTTCACCTGTGTTGATGATTGGATGATTGACGACATTGAGGATCAACGTGTCTTTCAGCAGAATTTGCTTGCGCAGCGCTTCATCTCTGGACGAGGAGGAAATGATGGAGTAGTGTCAGTCGGGTTCCGCTCTCAAAAAGGGAGAGGGCGGTTCACAGAAGTCCGTCTGATATGATTCCGCAGCCACGGTCAGCGCCAACCCCGCTCCTCGTTTATCGCGTCAAAAGGTCCAGGGACTCTCCAAAGCCTGGGGCCTTTTTGAGGCAAGCCTATGATTCACCAGCGATGTCATATGCCGCCTATGCCTAAAACGCATAAGTAGAGGCAAGAACCTTAGTTGGTTAAAACACACCAACATGTTCTAGTACCACATGCAGCGAATGCATGAGTTGAAATGGAGGCAAACAATTTGGCACAAAAGGGCCAGACCGACGCCGGGCCTCCATCCACTGTCAACACCTCTGTCTCCGCACTCCTCCGCCACACCATGCGTTCCTCAGTGCCATTCTCTCAGAGTCAATGATCAAGGATCAGCCTAACACGCTTCAGCATTCACCGTCGCAGAGTACCACCAAGCACCACAGAGACCACCCTACCCTTTCCTTCCGCCAGTTTGATGGACCTGCACACCGTTCAGCGGCTGGTCTAGCTGACAGCCTTCTGTCTTCCAGGTTGGGAGCAGAGAAACACTTAAAAACCCAAACCATCCCAAAGCCCCCCAAAAGGACTGAATGTCAGCATTGGCCAGCTTTTCGGGCTGAAATGTTGCCTTCGGTCGGTCTGGTGGACAGAATGGGTTCTGCCACGTCATGGCCCTTGCCTGCCCCAATACCAGATTGACCGAGCAACGGGCATTTCTTTGCCAAGAAAAGCCGTCCCTGCCGAGGGACAGCCACGTGTCATCTAATTTCAGCGCGTTGTTGCATCTGTGTCCGGAAAAGTCCATCTCGGACCACGACCATATGAATAGTAAGACGGCCAGGCCGCTATATCTCTGTGACAGCTCATGGGTGAGGGGAGTGATGTACTCTGGTGGTGACAGTGGCTCTCAGCTCCCGGCACACACTCTTCAAAACCGCAGGGATGGTGCATGGGTTCTTTACCCCCAAGGTCCTCTGGTGGCATCTCGTGCGCAGAGAAACACAGGACGTGGTTGAAATTAAATCTGTCTTGGAGACCGTTCCCCCACACACAGGTCAGGAGCTGTGGACGGCTCTCCGCAAGCGAGACCGAGCGCTGGCTGGGTGCCAAGAACCTTGTGCCAGGCAAGGTGGTGTGCGATAATGGGCGAAATCTGTCTGGCCGCCTTAAGATCGGTAGGGCTGGAGCACATCCCTTGGCCTGGCACATGGTCATGAACCTTGTCGTCAGACAATTTCTACAAGAGCTACAGGGTCCTGGACTGCCTGTGAGGAAGGCTCGAAGTCTAATGTTCTCACTTCCGCGTTCGCACCCTGCTTCTTCCAGCATGGCTGCGTTGCTGCGTGAGCTCGGCCTCCCGTTCAACCGTCTCATTGTTGATCGTGGCAAACACGCTGGAATTCCACCCTTCCCACATGCTTACAGCAGATTGTGGCAGCCTGCGCAATCGCATTACGCAGTACGGAAGTGGACACATGGCTGACCAAGCAGCGGTGCGGGAACTCGGGGTGGGTGTTGAGCCACCGAGAGTGGAGGCATGGTGAAGAGGGGGCTGTGCAACCATCCTGCAGTTTTGAAGAAGCCAACCAAAAATGGTCAGTCGCGGACAATGCCCTTGTCAGCATGGAGCATTGTGGTGATCTTAGTTCTGGAAACGATCGTTTTTGGACACTCTGAAACAAAAAGGTCCCGCCTGCGACGGAGGTGGAGACAGACACAGAGCCTTTCTCTCTCCGTCAATTCCAACAAGGCCCGACAGTTTCACAATTTCATCGGTCTTCTTTAGGCAGTGGTTCGGGGTCCAGAGCTAGTTGCAAGGTCGCGCATCGCTCTCAGGGTGCTTCATCTCAGGGCAAGTCAGGGCTGTGGTGTTGAAGCTGTGCCGGAGGCAGAGGAGGAGGAGGAGGAAGGAGGAGGAGATATTCCTAGACATCGACGTTACGACGTCCATGCCTTGTGAAAGAGGTTGGTGCGAAATTGAAGGCGGAGGTGGAATGATGGAAGGAAGATCAGTTTGCTAGTGCCCCTCGACAGAGGTTAGGGACTCAAGGCTCCATTTCTCACTGAGTGCTTGGAGCTCCATATTTCCTCAAACATGATCCTCGCATTAAGGCTCAAATTGACAACAGTTATGGGTGGCCACCCTCTGGATTCCCGGTCAAACAAAAACTCAGCTCTTTCCTGTCCACCCACCCAAATAGAGAGTAAAATGCAGGAAATGGAGGACCTTGCTGATTGATTCAACTGGGGAGACATCTGTTTGCGTCTGCTTCAGTGTTCTCAAATGTCACGGTGGAACCAACATCAGCGACGTGACAGCAGTAGAGTGCCAAGTGCCGGTTCCAGCGGGACAGCAGAAGCAGACAGGTGGCAGAAGCTAATGGGTGGCTCTGGCAATCTTTGTTTACCACCTCAACAACGTTTGCATGCAGTGGCACACAATCCTACACACAGAGACCAGCCTTAAAGATCATGGTGCACGACTATCTGCGGACTCAACACCGATGTTTTTGTATTTGTGTTCCAGGACACCAAATTGACTTCGGGTATCCAAAATGGGGGGGGCGGGACGGAATGGCCGGAGCCTCTCGCACGCCCATAGAAGTGTTGTCCTGCACGCAGCCAGTGTCATATATGAGCGGACTTCAGCAACAGCTGGAGGAGGGGGGGTCATTACAGACCAAACGCATCCGGCTTTCCACAGATATGTGGGATCGTTTGACTTCTTCAAGAGGAATCAGGGCATGGATCTCTGATGGATGTTAGTGGACCCAATTGGCCGAGGGTCACCGATAGTTGACGGTCTACTTCACATTCCTTTTCAAACAGAATGGGTCCTCTTGAAAAAAATGTTTTTTTAAAAATGATCATTTCTTACTGCAATTTTATTCTCTTTCCCAACAGTTCATTTTGCTGGTTTTGCTGTTGAGGAGGACTGTAAACAGGAACAGAAGGTTTCTGACAACACGTATTTCATTTACTTACTTTATCTTAAGAAGTTTTCATTGTCAATGGTTTGGAGGTCATGTTGCTGTGAGGATAATGCTATAATTATGGTCCTTTGGAACAGAAATGTGGCTTTTAAGTGGCATTTCTCCCTCAACAATTTTTAATAGTGGCTGAGAAGTTATATTTTTATAATTTTTGTGGGGTCATGTAGATGTGAGATTACAGCAAAATTATGGCCTTTTGGACAGGAAATGTGGCTTCTAAGTGGCATTTCTCCCTCACAATTTTTAACAGGTGGCTGAGAAGTTCATTTTTATAATTTTGGGGTCATGCAGCTTTGAAAATGCACCCCAATACCTACAGGTCCTAGTATAAAAAATGGTTGTTTCTAATAGAATTTGTTCTTCACAATTGTCCAAAGGTGGTCTAAGGGGTCATGCTTTGGATTTTTTGGGGGCATTTTGCTTTGAAATGCAGCTATACTACAGGTCCTATTATAAAAAAAAATGTTTGTTTCTAACAGGACAATTTGTTCTTCACAATTGTCAAGAGTGGCTCAAGGGTGATGGTGCTGTCAGGAAACAGGAATAGGTAGGTCACTGGGGAGTTAATGGACACATATTGCAAAATGACTTGTTATTTGTAAGATCTTTAACATAAGCATCATTCCCTGTATTGAAGGACACCCATTTAATCAATTTTAATAAAGAGAAACAAAGGACATGTGGGAATTTCCATCCTATTTTTTAAAAATGGGTTTTCTAGAATTAAACTACTAAAAAACTTGCATGTACAAAATAGGCTGTTAAAAAAATTCTCTGAATTGTACCAAGGGAAGGTACAGGAAAACTTGACCAGATGTAGGGTTATATTTCAGAGGACATGGGAGTATGGAGGCACGGAGACGGAGAACAAAGCAGTTACAGAGACAATTTCCTCAGCAATCGTTGAGGAAAATAGGAAATAAGAATGCCAGAAAAGGGCAACTCTGGGTGGAACAGGACGTGTTAACCACAGTATTTCAAGTGAAAGCTCAATTGGTCCGCCAAATCATACGGAGGGGGCATGCGCTACCCAGGACAGGGAACAGTTTATGTCTAGGTGAAACTAACAATGGTGGTTGAATAGACTCCTTTTTCGGCACTTTTTAAATGTGGGGTTTATGGCAGGTTTTGGGCTCAAGCTTTGGCCCAGGACAGTTATAGTAAATCACAAGAGAAAATAAAATGGTCGTAGTAAGGAACATTTTTCAGGCACTTTTTAATCTGTGGGTCAGGCAGGTTTTAATGGTCATTCTGCGGTACAGGACAGATTTAGTCAATGGGGTTTCCAGTGAAACTAAAAATGGTCGGTTGAAAGACTACTTTTCCTGAGGCCACTTTGAATCTGTGGGTCAGACAGGTTTTTAATGGTCATTTTGCGGTACAGGAGATATAGTCAATGTCCAGTGACAAACTTAAAATGGTGGTGAAAGACTTAACTTTTTCGACACTTTTTTAATGTGGGGGGTCATGCAGGTTTGGTGCTCATGCTGTGGGCCCAGGACAGGTTAGTCAATGTACAGTGAAATCTAAAATGGTGGTTGAAGAGTCCTTTTTGCTGGCACATTTTAATCTGGGGGTCATGCAGGTTTGGGGTAATGCATGTGGCCAGGACAGGTATAGTCAATGTCCGTGAAACTAAAATGGGGTTGATAAAGTACTCCTTTTTCGGCACTTTTGAATCTGGGGGTCATGCAGGTTTGGGGGGCTCATGCATGTGGCCCAGGTCATGTATAGTCATTGTCCAGTGAAACTAAAATGGTGTTGAAAGGACTCCCTTTTTTCGGCACTTTTAAATCTGGGGGTCATTGCAGGTTTAGGGGCTTCATGCTGTGGCCCAGGACAGGTATAGTTCATTGTCCAGTGTAACTAAAAGATGGTGGTTTGAAAGACCTACTTTTCCCGGCATTTTGAATCTGTGGGTCAGGGACAGGTTTAATGGTCATTCTGCGACTTCGGGACACGCTCTCAGTCAATGTCCAGTGAAACTAAAATGGTGGTGAAAGACTACCTTTTTCCGGCACTTTTGATTGGGATCATGCAGGGTTTGGGGCCTTGCTGTGGCCCAGGACAGGTATAGTCAATGCAGTGAAAATAAAATGGTGGTTGAAAGGACTCCTTTTGCGGCACTTTTTAAATGTGGGGGTCATTGCAGGTTTGGGGCTCGCTGTGGCCCATGCCGTATAGTCAATTGTCCTGTGAAACTAAATTGGTGGTTGAAAGACTCCTTTTTCCGGCCACTTTTGAATCTGGGAGGAGGTAATGAGGTTTGGGGCTATGCTGTGGCCCAGGACATGTGATAGTCGCAATGTCCAGTTCAACTTAAAATTGTGGTTGAAAGACTCTTTTTCCGGCACTTTTAAATTTGGGGGTCTTAAGGTATTGGGGCTCATGCGTGGCCCAGGACATGGTAAAGTCAATGTCCAGTGAAAACTAAAATGGTGGTGAAAGTCTTTTCCCGCACTTTTTGAATCTTGTGAGTCAGACAGGGTTTAATGGTCATTCTGCGGTACAGGACAGATATTAGTCAATGTCCAGTGAAACTAAAAATGGTGTTGAAAAGACGACTTTTTCCGGCACTTTTGGGAATCTGGGGCTCATTGCAGGGTTAGTGGGCTTCATGCTGTTGGCCCAGGACAGGTATAGTCAATGTCCAGTGAAACTAAAATGGTGGTTGAAAAGACTACTTTTTCCGACATTTTTAAATGTGGGGGCCATGCAGGTTTGCGGCTCATGCTGTGGCCCAGGACAGGTATAGCAATGTCCAGTGAAATGAACTAAATGGTGGTGAAAAAGATCTTTTCCGGCATTTTTAATCTGGGGGTCATGCAGGTTTTGGGCTCATGCTATGTGGCCCAAGGACATGTATAGTCAAATGTACAGTGAAACTAAATTGGTGGTTGATAAGACTCCTTTTTCTGTTTTTCGCCTTTTTCCTTTTTTCTTCTTTCCTTTTCCCCCCCCAGGCACTTTAAATTCTGGGGTTCCTGCAGTTTGGGGATCATGCTGTGGCCCAGACAGTATAGTTCAATGTCCAGTGAAACTAAAAGGTGGTTGGAAGACTCCTTTTCCCGGCACTTTTGAATCTGTGGGATCAGACAGGTTTAATGGTCATTCTGACAGATACAGGACCAGATATAGTCAATGTCAGTGAACTAAAGATGGTGGTTGGAAAGACTACTTTTTCCGGCACTTTTGAATCTGGGGTCATGCAGGCTTTGGGGCTCTTTGCTGTGGACCCAGGACAGGTTAGTTCAATGTCAAGTCGAAACTAAAATGGTGGTTGAAAGGACATCTTTTTGCGGCACTTTTTAAATGTGGGTCATGCAGGGTTGGGGCTCATGTGTGGCCCAGGACAGATAATAGTCATGTCCAGTGAATACTAAAATTGGTGGTTGAAAGACTCCTTTTTCCAGCACTTTTTTATCTGGGGGTCATGCAGGTTGGGGCTCATGCTGTGGCCCAGGACAGGTATAGTCAATGTCCTGTTGAAACTAAATGGTGGTTGAAAGATCCTTTTTCCGGCACTTTTGAATCTGGGGGATCCATGCAGGTTTGGTGCTCATGCTGTGGCCCAGGACATGTATAGTCAATGTCAGTTCAACTAAATTGTGGTTGGAAAGACTCCTTTTTCCGCTTGGGGGTCACTTTTGAAATCTGGGGGTCATGCTGGTTTGGGGCTCATGCTGTGGCCCAGGACAGGTATAGTCAGTGTCCAGTGAAAACTAAAATGGTGTTGAAAGGAATCTTTCCCGGCACTTTTGATCTGTGGCGTCAGACAGGTTTAATGGTCATTCTGCGGTACAGGACCTCAGATATTAGCAATGTCCAGTGAAACTAAAATGGTGTTGAAAAGACGTCTTTTTCCGGGCACTTTGAATCTGGGGTCATGAGGTTTTTTGAGCTCATGCTGTGGCCCAGGGACAGGTATTAGTCAATGTCATGTGAAACTAAAATGGTGGTTGAAAGACTCTTTTTCGACACTTTTTAAATGTGGGGGGTCATGCAGGTTTGGGGTAATACGTGGCCCAGGACAGGTATAGTCAATGTCCAGTTGAAACTAAAATGGTGGTGGTTGAAAGAACTCCTTTTTTCGGCACTTTTTAATCTGGGGGTCATGCAGGTTTGGGGATCATGCTGTGGCCCAGGACAGGTTATAGTCAATGTTCAGTGGAAATAAACATGGTGGTTGTGAAAGACTCCTTTTCCCGGCACTTTTGAATCTGTGGGTCAGACAGGTTTAATGGTCATTCTGAGGTACAGGACAGGATAGGAATTTTTGTGTGTTTTTTTTTCTGTGGTTTTTTAACCCAAGTGTGTCGCTAAGATTTAGACGTATCCTTTTGGGACTGTTGTGGATGTTAACCCAGCTTCTCAGCCCTTTTGGGGGTGAAGAATGAAGGTTGTTGTTTTCCCCTAGACTTAGGTCATCGTCATAATCGCTGCTCACTATGGACTTTTTGTCGTGAGGTCGAATAGACCAGACCGATGCCGATGGCCAACGCAATCGCTCAACACTAGTGGTCATGCAAGTGTTTTTGTTGTTGCAAAGTTTACAAAATTGTTTCTAAAAAAATAGAAAAAAATATGTAGGGGGTATTATTTAGGTTAGAGATGGGCGAATCGATTTAAGAAGTGGTTCGTTAGAATTTTAGGAAAAACTTTGATTCTGAACGAAGTGAAGTTTGGGGTGATTCGCGGGAACGAAGCTTTTTTTTAATATAAAATGGGTGCGAGCCATGACTTTACTGGGCAAAAATTTTTTAAAAGGGTTTAAAAAAATTTACTTCAAATAACCCCCCCCGCCCCCCCCCCCCCCCCCCATTTTTCGCAAATTTAGTTGGAGGATGTGGAAATAACATTCCTCTTCTGTGCCGTTTGTAGCGTGCGGGAAAAAAAAAACTCAGTATTGGAGATCTCACACAAAAAAAAGACCTTTTAACGGCGATTTTTTGGGGGGGTTTTCAAAGGTTTTTCAGAGACTGTTTTCTTACGTTCTAATTTTTGATTTTGTGGGGATTGGGGAAATTTAGTCCCGTGTGCGTCCAAATTAGCTGCATATAAATTTTATGTATCTGCTCACGTTCTGGGCACATTGAATATCCAAGGGTTTTTAAGCTGTGTCTTGCTGTTGTATTCTGTTGTTAAAGAATACAGCGCTTTTTACAATATCCATATACTGTTACACTGTTTGCCCTGCTTATGTTACACTTATTGCGCAATTTATATCCCCCAAGCGGCTACTTACAAACGCTTTTGTTGCCTATTGTAGTCAGTAAAAGAATGCTTTTTTGTTTTTTTTTTTTTAAACGCCCAAAGAAGAACATTTTGACTTTAGCATTAAATCTTTATCAAAAAGGTTAATCTAAGTGTTTTTTCTGCAGGTGTGGTCAGTAATATACACGTAGTCTTTAACTTGCTACAAAGCTAGGTAATTTTTGCAGCTCATTTCTAGTGGATGAGGCGATTACGTTGACCATCTGTCATCAGGTCAATGTCGGTAATTATTTCGGCAATTATCAATAAGATATACGATTGTCGATAATAGATTATCGTTTTGATGAGCATTTAACAGTATATGGGGAGAGAGGAAACACAACTTCATTATCTTACACACTCAAAGAGGTATGGAGGAAGAAGCTTGGTATTATCATCCACATCAGTCAAATGGATACGTGTCTACAATCTTAGGCAAACACACTTAGGTTTTAAAAGCCACAGAAAACAAACAACTCTGACCTTTCCTCTTCACCCATGTCTTGCAACCAACAGCATGACAACTTACAGAGACCCCAAATTATATAGCGCCATCATCGCGCCAGTTGATTTGAAACCATCATTTTTTTGAAAATGGACATGTCTATCTGTCACTGGACCGCAGACTAAGCCTCCAAACCTGCATGACCCCAGATATAACACTTGTGCCGTAATAAAAGAAAATAAACAAAGAAGTCTTTCAACCACCATTTTTTTTTTGTTGTAAGGGACATTAATTTTTTCTGTACCCTGTACAGCCAGTATGGACCATTATTTCCTAGTCAGAACCACAGTATTTTATCTGTGCTGGAAGAAAAGGAAGTCTTTGAACCACCCATTTTAGGTGAAATGGACATTGAATAAGACCTGTCACTGGACCCCGCGTTATGAACAATTTTCAAACCTAAATTCATGACCCCAAATTAGATGTGTTAATTCACGTCGAACACCCATAAGTATTAAAAATGTCCTTTTTCTTCCCAAAACAGTCTTAGTTGAGAAGACATTTGCCTCCTGTGCTCTCTGAGAGTGATTCTGCACATCCTATTTCCACATGGTTTTATTTTTCCTCCAGAATCCTTCTTCAGTGATTAGGGGGGACTGTACCCCCCTGGAGTTCACAATGATGCGACCCAATAGTGGAATCCAGCCCCAGAAAATTTTTAAGCCTCATAATTTGTGCAATTTGTGATCCAGCCCTGGGGACCTTTTTGACCACTAATTAACCTCACAGAAATCACCTTTTTTATAATATAGATTTTTTTTGTGAAATTGAAGCTCTCCTGTTTCGCCCCTAACGGTGAGATCTCGTGCTGACCCAACAGTTAGCCATCTGTATAACACGGGAGGTTCCAGCTGCTGGGCCAGGACTTTACAGTGGGTGTGGTTGAGCAGCCCAGGCTAGCGTCTGTATCTTTAACACGCTAGTTTCAGATGCCAGTTTGCCCGGGAGTTACAAGTGGGTTGATGTGTGAGAGACCCCTCAGGCTGGCGTCTGGTCAATCTATTTTACATCGGTAAAAAATGCCCTTATGATGCGGCAACCGCGGAAAATTCAGTCGTGCTGATGCAGAGTGCTGGAAGGGAAGGGTGAGTAGACCTCCAGCCTTCTCAATACACAGTAAAGACACTGGGGTTCTTGGATGCCATCTGCTTGCCCCTACAGTATGAGTGCGGGACCAATAAGCTTCCACTTGGAAAAGACTTGTGGTTATACGCTCCATGTTACACACAGGTTACCACTTTTTCTTGGCATTCTTTTTTTCTCATTTTTTCAATAAGCTTTAGCGGGATGGAAATTGTCTCGTTCTTTGTTCTCTGTCCGTGCCCCTTACTCCTTGTACTCTGATATAACTACTTACTGGTCATGTATTTTCTGTTCCTCTTGTTCACTTATTCAGTGCGGGGGAAATTTTTTATCCTGCTATTCTTGTAATCATGCATTGTTTGTAGTTTTAATTCTTGCTTTAAATATTACCAGTTGTTAAAATAGGGAGGTTCGGTTTACACTCACATTGGCTTGGTTTTTGTTCTCTTGTTTAATGTGTATTAAATGGGTTGTCTCCATTAAATGGGATTGCTATAAAGGAATCTATAGATCTTGCAAAAAAAAATAACAAGTCTTTTATTTTGCAATTATGTGTCTTTTAAAAGTGTCATACCTTATTCCATCGTTTCTGACAGCACCATTACCCACATTGAGCCAACTCTTGACAAGTGTGAGAACAAATGTCTGTTTAGAAGAAACCACATTTTTTTCAATAGGACTGTTTGGGTTCTAGCTCCAATTTCACAACCAAAAATGCCCTCACCAAACCAAATATTTAAAAACTTGACCCTTAGGAGCCACATTTTGACAATCTGTGGAAGAACACATGTCTTGTTAGAAACAACATTTTCCTTTTTCACTTATGGACCTCGTCAGGTCGTAATAGCTGATGTCACAGCCAAAATGCCCACAAAATTCAAAACTTAACCCTTGAGCCATTTTGGATACAATTGTGTAGGAAAAAATGCTGTTGGGATCATCAACATTTTTTAGAATATTAGGACCCGTAGTGTATGCTCGCATTTCAATGCAGCAGGTCCCCACAAAAAAATTATAAATGACTTACTCTGCCACTGTTCAAAAATTGTCGGAGGGAGAAAGCAACTTCAAAGAAGCCACATTTTTGTTCCAAAGGACCTATGTATTTTGCTGTATCTCACTGCAACTTAATCCCAAAGAAATTATAATATGAACTTTCAGCCACTATTAAAAATTTGTGATGGAGAGAAATGCAAACTTTGAGCCACATTCTGTTCCAAAGGACCATAATTTAGCTGTATCCTCCTAGCATACATGACCTCAAAATACATTGACAATGCACGGGTGGGAAAACTTATACAAGTCTAAAGTGAGTAATTGGTATATGGTTGTTGTCTTGAAACATTGCTGTCTTTTACAGTTCCTCACCTAACAGCAAAACCAAGCAAAATGAAAATGTTGGGGACTCAGAGATTATATTGCAGTAAGATATATCCTTTTTAAAATAACTAAAAGTTTTCAAGAGGACCCATTTTCTTGTTTGAAGAGGAAGTTGTGATGTAGACCTTGACTACTAATCACGGTGACCTCGGCAATGGGGGCGGCTCCACTTCATCATCAGAGATCCATGCCTGTTTCATCTTGATGAAAGTTTCAATAGATCCACATTATTGTGGAAAAAGCCGGATACGCGTCTTGTCCTGTAATGACTCACTCCATGCTGTGAGGAAGGTTGCCGCTCTGAATGACGTGGCTGCTGGGCAGGACAACACCTCTATGGCATGGCCGAGCAGGAGATCGGGCCTTCGTCACAATTTTGGATCACCTGGAGTCTATGGGTCCGAAACACATCAAAACATCGGTGTTGGACGCAGATTGTCTGCACCATGATCTTCTTAAGCTGGTCTCTGTGTCGTTGGATGGGTGCCCTGTATTGCATTGGTTGGTTTGGGTGGTTAAAATAAAGATTGACACCAGACGTCACCCTTAGGCTTCTTTGCCACATTGTGCTGCTGCTGCACGCTATGGCTTACTTGGCACTCTACTTGCTGTCACGTTCGATGATGTTGTCCCACCGTGACATATTGAGGAACATGAAGCACAGACGCAGCAGATGTTCTCCACGTTGATATCAATCTCAAGCTAGGTCTCCACCTTCCTGCATTTTACTCTCTATTTGGCGTGGGTTTGGAGATTGGGTTGGAAGGAAAGTGCTCTGCCTGGAGGTGTTGTTTTGTACCGGGGGATCCAGCGCGGGTGGCACCACTATGTAACTGTTGTTCATTTTGATGGGCCTTTAATGCGAGGTCATGTTGGAGGAAAAATGGAGCATTCACAGCACTCATCGTGAGAGAGATGGAGCTCTTGAATTTTCCCCAAGCCTCTGGGTAGTGGGCCACTTGCAAACTGATCTTCCTCATCTTCCTCCTCCGCATCAAAATTCGACGGCCGGGGGCAAAACCTCTTTCAAGGCTGGGACGTCGGGTAAAGTCGGTCGTCTAGGAAACCTCTTCCTCCCTCTTCCTCCGATTCCTCTGGCACAGCTTCACAACACTGCCCTGGACTTGACTGAGATGATGCACCCTGAGAGAGCTCGATGCGCCGCCCTTGCACTAGCCCTGGGACCCCGTACCTACTGCCTAATGAAGACCGATAATTATAAAATTGAGAAAAAATGTCGGGCTTGATGGATTGACAGAGGAGAAAGGCTCGGGTCCGCATCTGGGTCCGTCTCCTCCTCCTCGCTGCCGGGGATCCTTTGTTTTTTTTTTGTTTCAGAGTGTCCATCGGATCATTCCTGAACTAAGATCACCACAATGATCTGGCTGACAAGGGCATTGTCGGCATGACCATTTTGCGTGCTTTTCACATACTGGCCAAGGTTGGTGCATAGCACTATCAAACTGCTCTCATCACTCTCGGTGGCTCTACCCACCCCGAGGTCCGCACCCGCTGTCTTGTCAGCCATTTGTGTCACTTCGTACTTAGCGTAATGGCTTTGTGCTGAGCCATAATCGCTGGAGCATGTGGTGGGTGGAAATTCCACAGCGTGTTGCCATGTCAACAATTGAGAGGTTGACGGGGGGAGCGAGAAAGCTGACGCTGAAACGCAGCCTGGCGGGAGGATGAAGGGCAGGGTGCCTGACATGGTGGAAGTGCTGGGAACTCAGGACCTCGGAGCCTTCTCAGAAGGCAAGTCAAGACCAGTGGTTGATCCTTTAGAAATTTGCCTGGACGCGAGGTTCATGACATGTTGCAGGCAAGGGGATGTGCTCAAGCCTACCGATCTTAAGGGTGGACAGCGATTTGCCCGTTATCGCCACACCACCCTTGCCTCGGTCAAGGTTTCTTCTGTCACCAGCCAAGCGCTCGGTCTCGTTGCGGAGAGCCGTCCTACAGCTCTGACCTGTGTGTGGACAGTCTCCAACGAAAGATTAATTTCAACTCGGCCTGGTTCTCTCTGGGCACGTGCGTGATGCAACAAGAGGACCTGGGGGGGGGAAAAGAAGCCCTGCACCATTCCCTGCGGTTTTGAAAGCGCTGCGCCTGAGAGCCACAGTCACCACCAGAGGATCATCCACAGCATATCCTAGTGAGCTCTGTCACAGAGTATAGCGGACCTTGGCCGTGCTTTCTAGTCCAGTTGTCGGTGGTCAGGATGGACTTTTCCGGAACAAGATGCAGACAACGCCGCTTGAAATTTTAGATGACAAGTGCTGGCTCAGGGCAGGGACGGCTTTTATTGGCAAAGAGAAAATGCCTGCTCTGGGCAATCTGTTATGGGGGCAGGCAAAGGGCCATGACGTGGCGGAACAATAGGTGGGGTCCACCCAGATTGGAAAGGGAACATTTCCAAAGGCCCCAAAAGCCTGGCAAATTCTGACATTCAGGCTTTTGCTTTGGGATGGATTTGGGGTTTTTTAAAGTGTTTCTTCTACTTCCCAAACCTGGAAAGACAGGATTACTGGCTGCTAGGACTGGCCGCAGTACGGCGTGCAGGTCGTTTCAAGAACTGGCGGAAGGAAGAAAGTCGGTAGGTGGGGGTCTATGGTGGTTGCTGGGTGGTACTCGGCGTCGTCGGTTTGCTGGAAGCCGGAGGGCTGATCCCTGATCATGACTCTGAGAGACAGGGCCAGACTTAGGACGCCTTGCGTGGTGGCGCAGGAGGAGGAGGCGGGAGCACAGAGGGTCTTTGTGACAGTGGTTGGAGGCCCCGGCCGTCGGTTGGGCTTTTTTGTGCCCAAGTGTTGACTCCATTATTTAACTCATGCATTCGTGCATGTGACTAGACATGGTTGGTGGATGGTTTAAACACAAAAAACAAACAACAGTCTCACTATTGACTTATCCCTGGCCGGAGAATGCCACCTTCGATATATATTACCCCAGTATCGTAAATCATAAGCAATAAATCCACAGAGAATATCGAATACCTCTTGGGCAATGATAGGATTTAAATAATATAACTTTTAATTGAAAAATTATGATAAAACTAACCAATTCCCCTTAAAAATTGCCAATACTATACTGCATATTAGTGGGGAACCGCCCCAAAACCAAATAGGGCGACCCCACAGGAATCCTTACTAGAAAACCTATAAGTGACCCTAGTGATTACGTACCTTCCAAATTCACTATGCATACAAACTTCAGTTGTGTAATGCACCTAGGACTAATCCATCAGTCACCAAAATCAACAAGATTTATATACACGTATCCCTTGTCCCACGACGAGGTTTCCCCCACACCACCGATAGAGTGGGTTCATCAGGGAACAAAACTCTTCTAAAGTGGCAACAGTAATATAAGGATATCTCCAAGTATGTACCAAGATATATAACAAACAATAAAATAAACGGCTCCCAGAACTAGAATTCCGGATACATCTATCCTGGCCCAGCATGCAACCCTAGGTCGTCCTGACTCTCTCTGAGAGTGTGGAAGAAATGTGCCTCTTCTTTTGCGTCACTCCAGTATCTACATATGCGGACGTGTGTGTATCACACGATTGTTATATGTATATTCTTTCATGCATTGGTGCTGTTACGGTATTTAGTTCTCGGGAAACAGTGTATTTTATTGTTTGTATATATTTGGTACTTACTGTGAGATTCCTTATAGTACTGTTGCACCACTTTAGAAGTGTTTTTTGTTCCCTGATGAAACCCACTATATCGGTTGGTTGGGGGGAGGAAACGCCCGTCGGGACAGGGTACGGTATATATAGTGTGGTTGTGTGTGGTGACGGATGTTTAGTCTAGGTGGCATTTACACACTGTAGTTTGTATGCAATAGGTGTGTAGTGGGTAAGGTACTATCACTAGGGCCACTTTATAGGGTTTCTAGTAAGGTTCCTGGTGGGGGTCGCCCTTTTGTTGGGGCGGGTGGTTCCCCACGTATGTAGGCAGTTTTTAGGTAGGGGCAAAAATTTTAGTAGAATTGTTAGGTTTTTATCAGTAATTTTCGATTTAAAAAGTTTATATTTTATCCTTACCCCTATCTTGACCCAAAAGGGTATTTGATTAATTCTCTGTCGGTTTTTGTGATGATGGTTAACACCTAAGATTCTTGCCTTACTTATGCATTTACGGCAAAGGAGGGCATTATGACATCGCTGGGTAAATCAGCAGGACTTGCTCAAAAGACAGGCCCAGGCTTGTAAAAGGTCCTGGACCTTTTTTTGTCGGCGAAAATATGCGAGGAGGCGGTAATCCGCTGACCTTGGCTGGCGGAATCATATCAGCGGTCTTCTGACGACCGCCCCTATCATTCTTTGAGGCGAGGGGACCCCGTTTACTGACACTACCCCATCTGTCTTCCTCCTCGTGTCCAAGTGATGAAGCTGCTGCTCGCTATATGCAACTAATTCTGCTGAAACGGAACCACATTGGATCCCACATTGTCATCATCATAATCATCACAGGTGGGACTTCGTAGGTCATGACATTTACATCCAGGAAGCTGCGGGGGCTACAAGGAAGAGGGGACTGCAAGGCACTTTGACCGAACGTCCGGGGGATTTTTGCCGATTGACGGGCACTTCCTTCTCCTCCTCTGATGGCTTCAGTAACTGGGGTCAGAGCAGGGAGAAAATCATCCTCTTTGGTTATCTTGTTACTTTTTTAACATGCGGCTTATAGAACCCCAACTGCATTTTGTCATCAAAAGAGGTCTTCAGAAATGGATTATCCACAGTGGTGGGTGCTCGATGTTGATCATGTGGGCTGCCTCTTGCTTCCATGTTGGAGGATTTGCTGATGATGCTGTGAACGCTCAGGGATGACGACATTGTAGGCTGTTTGAATGGGAGGACGAGGAGGGTATGTCTGCTGGCCAATGCAGGTTGCATTAACCACTGGAAGAAAAGTTTGGGCGACGCTGATTCGTTTCTGGAGATTCAATGGCCCTGAACAGCGATTGTCAGGCCTGGACAGTCCTGCAAAAGACCAATCCCGCTGCTTTGCGTGATGTCGCCCAGCACTGAAGGAGGCACCTTCTATCGTACCTTCTTACCTCCATGTCTAGAAAGCACCCTCTCTTGGCTCGTTACCACCTTCATTTGCTCCCTGGTCAGAAAGATAATATTTGAGAGGGTATGGGAAAGAGTTTTTTGGAACGTCTCTTATTAATGTCGGAAAATTCACAGCTATTCTCAATTCCCTCAAATCAAACACATAAATTGCTGGTGGGGGATTTCAAATTTAATGGCAACGGTACCTCTTTCAACAAATCTGGGACTGGGCCACAAACAACCAAAAAAAGAAGTGCAAAAAAAAAACTCGTATCATGAAATGTTATACGGATAATAAAGGATATTTTTTGGCACGTATCAATTCTCCTGTGGTGACTCATAAACCCAATTGCTGGATTGCAAATTTACTGCAGCTGGCTCGAAATCAACAACAAATCTGGACCTGGGGCAAAAAAAAAGTGGACGGAAAAAACACGGTTATCTGAAATGTGATACGGTATATAAAAGCGGTATTTTTGGCACCTTTCAATTTTCACCCTGTGGTGACTACACAATTGCTGGATTCAAATTTAACTGCAAGGTGGCTCTATTCAACAATATCTGGTGAGCTGGGCAAAAGTGCAAAAAAAAAAACAAGGTCACGCACGAGCTCACTCACTGTATCGTTTAAATAAAAGGTATTTTTTGGAAACATCATTTCACATGACCTTCGCGTGGTGTACTAAACTATTGCTGGATTCAAATTTAAACCTGAAGGTGGCTCTATCAACACATCTGAGGACTGGGACATACAAAAGTGCAAAAAAAACATATCTGTAATGTATACGGATTATAAAAAAGGTTATTTTTTTGGGCACCTTTCAATCCTGTGGTGACTACACAATTGCTGGATTCAAATTTAACTGCAAAGGTACCTCTATCAAACAAAAATCTGGACTGGGCAAAACAAAAGTGCAAAAGCTCATTTCTGAAATGTATACGGATAATAAAAGGTATTTTTGGACTACATATCAATTTTCCATGGAGTGCACTTAACAAATGATGGATTCAAATTTAACTGCAATGGTAACTCTATCAACAATCTGGACTGGCCAAAAGTGCAAAAGAAAAAAACAGTATCTGAATTGTATACGGATAATATAAGGTATTTGTTCGGCACCTATCAATTCACTGCTGGTGTCCTCTACACAATTGCTGGATCAAATTGAACTGGCAATGGTCACCTCTTATCAACAAAATCCTCGCTTGGACTGGGGTAAAAAGTGCAAAAACAACTCGTATCTGAAATGTATAACGGACTAATAAAAGGTATTTTTGGCACCTATCACCTGTGGTGATACCAAAAATTGCTGGATTTCAAATTTACTACTGCAAGGTACCTCTAATTCAACAAACAGATTCGAACTGGGCTAAAAATTGAAAAAGTACACCTAGCTGAAATACTATACTGATAAATCAAATAGTGGAGTTTTGCACCCATATACAAATAGGACCTTGCAGTTATTAGAAAAGATTCTGTATCCTAATTTAAGTTCAGGCCCTGCCCAATATCCAAGTAATTTTTAACAGTTAAACTGTTTATAATAAGCTATTGCAATGCACAATGTCTGCTATACACTATCCAGTATTCTGTAAAGAGCTTGTCTGTGTTCCGCCCGCGGGACCCCCCGCCACCCCACCCCCTCCCCCAGCGTGACTTTTTACTGCGGTAGATGCACCTTTTAAATTTCTCGCCTAACTACTAAAATCTGCAACATCTCTGATTAACTGGTCTATGGGATCACAGACTAAAAGTAGAGCTGTCTCTTATGTGAACATAATAGCAAATAATTTCGCACTAGCTGTTTGCAAGAGGCAGAGTGTAACGTTCCTTACCTGCTTTGAGATACTGACACACTGATCTTGAACAAGGAAGGGCTGTGCTATGTAAAACGATGGTCATGTTGGATTTTTCCAGCCAATCGCAACCATAAATTCCCAGTCATGACGTCGCACCAATATCCTCACCTGCTCATTCTTGTGGTATGTAAGCTGATTTGCCTGGCCGCCCCCAATAATGTTGGAACCCCCGAAAATTGGAGCGTTATTATTAGATTATGCACAGATTTTAACCTAAATTATCGCGCTGTATTAAAATAAATCCCGATCAACATAAAATACCGTGGCCGATTTCAACTTTGTCGATAATTATCCATTTCAACCACTACTCATTTCTTTGCGCAATTATAGATCCTCCAAGGGTTCTATTTATGTGTTTTTTCTGCCTCGTTGTGATCAGTAAATTACACGTTGTTTTATCACGCTACAAAGTAGTAATTTTTGGGCAGCTCATTTTCTTCTTGCGGCCAATTTAGATCCTTGGGTTATTAAGTGTTTTTTTTCTGCTGTTGTGTGTGGTAGTAAACATAAACGTTGTTTTTAACTCACTATAAAGCTTGGTAATTTTTGTGGCTGCTCATTTCTTTTGCGCAATTTAGATCCAAGGGTTAATAAGTGTTTTTCTGTGTTGTGGTAGTAAATTTAACGTCGTTTTTAACATGCTACATTGCTGTTAATTTTTGGCAGTCATTTCTTTTGCGCAATTTAGATCCAAGTGCTAAATTAAGTGTTTTTCTGCTGTTGTGGTTAGTAAAAGAAACAGTGTTTTTCAATGCCAAAGAAGAAATTTTGACTGTTGATTAATTCATATCGAGGGGTTTATTCAATTTTTTTTCTGCTGTTGTGGTCTGTAAAATACTCGTTGTTTTAAACAGACCACATAGATGATAATTGGCAGCTCATTTCTTTTGCACTGTTTATATCACAAGGATTATTAAAGCATTTTTCTGCTGTTGTAGTTCGTAAAGAAACTGTTGTTTTTCAATGCTAAGAAGCAAAATTATGCCTGTAGCATAATCATATCCCGAAGGTTTAATTAAGCCTGTTTGACGCTTTTTTTTATATTTCAGTACAAATACACAGTTGTTTTTAAAGGCAATACAAAGTACATTTTTCTTGGACCATTTTTGTGGAGCGCATTTTATATCCATGGGTTACCCAAGCTTGTTTAGTGGAGTTCATTTGGTGCCCTAATACAGGGGTGTGTATCATATACAGTTATCTTCATCAAACAGAGTCTGTTCATTTTTTAACAATACAGATTGTCAAGACAAAGAGGGTTTTGAGGCTCTTCAACATGCGAGTGACAGTGGCACAAAACCTTCCTGGTGCAGGCACATGTTGATGCATCACAGTAAGGGGAGTCGCAGCAGCAGGGTGAACTCAGAGTGAGGCCAGAATGGGCCGGGGTGATGTAGCGGGTCGTGTGTTGATCAGCAACCCAAAAGGGTCTCTTGATTGGGATGGAGTAGGTCATCAACTTCATTCCCAGATGACTATCTGATACTAACCCTAGCCAACAGTTGGTGGGTTCGTCAGATACAACTCTTAGTTTGGCATGGACCCAGGAAAAAACAGGTCAGTGCCCTCCACATGTCCTCAACACGCCTCTGTCCCGTTCTGGTCCCCTCAGACAGAGAACCTAGTATGTGGCCTCTGTGCCATACTTTACAGCGACGAAGAACCAATTTGAGGACAGTCAGCTGCTACTTATTGGCAACGATGAGGTGGGGAAGACATCCATGCTTCTTGCAGTTATTTCATGTGGAGGTGAGTGGCATCGGAGGTTTTTTGGCGAAGCAGTGAGCCTCTGCATCATCAAGACCGTTTGAGGAGTACAGCAGTGACGATCAAACACTTTCATGAAGTAATAAACTTGGTTGGTTTGAATCCATTTTCTGCGTTTACCAGTTTGTTCAAATGCACCCATATGGAACTTGAACTGAAGGCGACCATAACTACAGGGAATGTGTTTAGGTGCTTTATTTTGCATTCTGTGCCATTGTTGATTGATTTCTCGTACAAAAATGGAATGGGGTCAGAACCAAAAATAGATGCAAAAAAAACAAATGATACTAAAACAACTGGGCTTTGTATGAACTTCTTCAGTATGAAGAATGTGAATCGTATGTCCAAAAACTTACAGATAAACTAAAATACACAGGTCGCTTCTGGAGGCCCTCCTCCCTGTTACAGTGTGGAACAAATTACATCCAAACAGACTTCCAAGTGGTTTTTAATAAAGTAAGCAAGTTGATAATCGTTCATTTTTTCTTGATACAGATAAACACAGGTTGATTAAAGGAAAAAGTTTAAAATATTGTCCAGGTGGTGTAAGATTTTGAAAGCTTGCTGGAGGAAATCCTTGTAGCTGCATTTGTAATGGAAAAAGGCTCCTCAACAAATACCGACTCCTTTTCAAAGACTTTAAAATAATAATACTAATGATTATTTTTAGAGCCTTATAGAGAGAAAGGTTTCCTTAAGCTCTCATCCTGTCAGATACTTGTACGTACCTCTTGCATCCGTCCCTTTCCTGACCTTACACTTTTCCCGACCGAGTTTGCCCTTACGATTTTGTACCTCGCACACTTTGGCTGCCACCGAATAGCCAAGTCTCGTCAGGGGTAGCGACCTGGTAGACTCACCGCCGCTGCAAGTCCATCCCGCTTTGCGACGAGGACCCACTGGTTGAAAACCGAGACTCTACTTAGACCCCGCATCCCTGGCGTGGCTATTGCATCGCTTGCTGGTGGTCCAGTGGATACACTTCCGCTGTCTCCGTGACATCATGAAGCAGTGGAATGATGTTCACATTTATCACTGTAGTCACTGGCGACTGTCAAATAAGCTTTGTAAGCAATTAAAAGGCGCCTGAGCAACACAGATGGTGTCATGCCTGATGCTGCCACTTGCGACATTTAAAAATTACACAGAGGGTGTACTCCTGTTCTGCTTGGATATCAAAATATCAATTTTAATTTTCCTTTCTCCTGTTCATTAGAGTCGTTCAACATATGGAGGCAGGAATTCATTGTTTGGAAAATGTCAATATCAGCCTATTATATTGGGGTGGAATGGCCGGTCTGACGCTGCAGCTTTAGTATGGTGTGCTTAACGATTGTGAGAACGGGCTTGAAGTGCATCAAAGTTTCCTGGCCTTTTTTGAATATCTTTGCAGATGGGTGTAAAGTACTTGTACACACCAGATTGATCATGTATGCCATGCAGGGAGCATGGCTCAGCCAACCTCCTAGCAGCACGGACACATGTTCTTTTCACCAGTCTGTCACAATGGGTTTATAATTTTCAGTTCGTCGCGGAGGGAAAGCCACAAATTGACTGGACAACTTGCATTGACCTGGAGCATGTACTCCGTGTGTTATTCGTTTCTCCAGGGAAATACTCCTGGTCAAGTGGTTCATACAAAAATCGTTAATGTCCTTTTTCCTTTTCTGTTCATATATCTCCACCATTGTTCATAAATTTCACCCTGTTATATATATTTATTCCTGTTCTCATTTTCCCCCTGTTCATATTTCCCCATGTTTATATATGATTCCTGTCATCAACAGATCACCATTTGAAAAGGGAGGGGACTGCAGTAATACCACTTGGTCAGGAGAACTCGTAAGGCTTCTGCACTTTAGGGATGGCTAGAAGCTTACTTGCTGTCTCTTGGCAGAATCGTCTGGTGTCGGAATGCTGGCACCATGAGTGCCGAGGGGCAGGGTATCTGCGACCGGTAGATGATGTTATAGGACAGGGAGTTGTCTTCGGCAGAGGTGGTGGAAGACTTGACATGCTGAAATGGGAAAAAAGCTGCTCCAATGGGTGCTGCTGATGTTGGGGACCATGGATGGAACACACATCTGAAACACGTATGGTGGCACTGCATGATGTTGATGCAGGGGCCGTGATGCAACGTTTAGGTCCATGGTCAGCTTTACTTTTCTGCCCACTGTTCAGTAATTATAACACAATGTATCGACTCCTCTGGTGTCTTAGCAAATGTCTGCCCCACCACCGCCGAGTAGGTTGATTTTAACCTCCACATGCGCTGCATTGACTGACGTCACCAGCGCTGACCTGGTTTGTAGCCCCTGTGCTGCTAATTTAATGGGGACCTGCTAAAGTGGGTGGGTCTAAATCATGGCCGTTTGAGCTCCCAACCTCACACTGCTGCCTGCCCACATGCTGAATTCCCGACACACTACCGACATAAGGGCTGCGGCCACTGCCTGACATGCAAGCTGCAGCTTCCTTCTCCCAATGATATGATGAAGCCCTTGTCCAATCATGCATCACCATGGTGATAAAAACCACTAGTATGTGATCGGACAACGCCAAATGACATCTCCGGCCCTGACATGAACTCTCTACTGTCCAAGATACCATGATTGTCTGTAGTCCCAAATCCTCCTTCTTCCTCCTCCCCATCTCCCTATAAACTTAATGTAGAGAAATATTGAATGCTCCCCAGGGCCGGGAGAATGGGTTTAGTCGAGGGGTAGGCGACCCGCGTGTTGGTGCGCCACTTCATCCAGGGAGAAAAAAGGGGCAAAAGGAGGCATGGGATAGGAGTGGGTCTGATTATTCATATTGGAGGGCACTTTTATGCCTTGGTTTTAACTAGGGGCACCCAGAAATACCGATGTCCCAGCCCAGCCTGCTTTGCTTCACCCGGCTCAAAGTGAGATCAGTGTTTGCCTGTCACGCCGTCCTCCTCATCGGCTTTTTGCTCGGTTTACAAAGAACTGACCTCGCTCGCAACATATTCCGCCCTATTGCATTCTCCATCTCACTATTTGGCCCAGCTTTATGCAAGATGCTCATCGGAATGTCTTCACCCCATCTTTGCTGCCCACTGTCTTAAATAGTTGGTCACTCACTGTATAGTAGGCAGAGGCCACAGCACATAGTAGTTCTCCTGGGCTGTGGTAGCGAACAGGAAAAGTGGGTGGGTTGTGGAAGGTGAGTGGCCACCATCATACCTGCTTCACGGGGCCATCGCCCAAATAGGGCTTGTGTGTGGGTCAATACCTCCGACTTTGGGTGTGGGGTTGTCAGATGTCATCTGGGAGAAAGTGCTATGACCTAGTGTGTCGGTCAACACATAGCAAGTTGATGGACACCCGGATGTGTGGCCTCGACGCCAGGGTGGACTCCTTGTGGGAAGTTCCCCTCTACTGTGCTGCGATCTGTGGCAGGTCCAGTAACCTATTACAGTGTTCTTTGACGCTATGGTAGGATCTTAGCCCTCATCTTGTTTTCTTCCAGCTGGTGCTGCCATGAGTTTATCAGGCTGCATTCCTGCTTCAATTTTTTGGTCAGTTTTGCTCCCGTAAGTGCCCAGGGAATTTTAGAGTGAATCGATTACAAAATAGCGGCGGCGTAATTATGCATGTCATACTAAATCACCAGCATTGTGTTATGATAGACCAAACCTCAGCTCACTCTGCTTTTTATGCTTGGCACAACATTCTATACAGCACACTTCAGGCTCTATGCCAGCTGGTAAATAGCTGTGTTTTTTAGTTAATTTCAGACCAAAACGATTTTTTGTCGTTAATTTCTTGCGAAGCTCTCGGCGTACCCGAATTTTGAGAAAATTCGCCCATTCTTCTTGTCAGGATCCTTTTAATGGCTAATGGTGAGACATGGACATTGGGAAAATGGAGTTGGTCATTGCTGAAAATAACCTACTTAGAATCTCATTTACAGTAATTATTGTGATATCTGAACGATTTGTTGTGTTTATGTTTAATATTAAACATTGAACCATGTCTGGACATAATGCAAATAATGAGTGGAACATCTCTTTGATCTGTGACATCAGGATATAAAATTATAATGTGATGCTGCCACTGTACATTCCAACTAAGAATAATTAATAGCATTGTAAAGGCGTAAAGGTGCAAAGAAGTTTGATGTTAGATGTCAGGCAACCATTTACACTTGAGTAGTGGGTGTGTGTGGATGTTCAGCCCAGACTCCTTCCCTCTCCCCTTTTGACTGGGTCCATAAGCTGTACTGTGCCAGATGTAAGGGGCAGCCTGTGTTTGATCCTCAGAAGGCTTTCTGTTATGGGGTATATCTTTACTTAGACAACATTCCAGAAGGTCTCAACTGTTCATCTTAACAACTTACAACCATACTCTAATAAATGCCCAAGATGGCAAGCTCCTTATATGAGGACCTAAAGCCCCTATCTTCTTCTCCCTCTAATTGGCTGAAGGCCTCCCCTACTCTAAGTTGCTTTAAAGCTCCATGCATCCTTTAAAGTGCCTAGTCATCTTACCCCCTTCTATCCATCTATATACACAACATGCATATATGCACTGTTCAGAAGGGGTGATCTCACCCCCTACAGTGTCACATTGCGACCCACAAAATACAGTGACAAGACCTCCTCTATTAGCTGTGATTTTATCAAGGTCACATTGTTATCTTATATCATTCAGTTTTACCCTAAATTTTACACTACTAAATATAATGTCTGGATCCAGTAGACCAAAGCTTCGAATTTGTAAGTGACTCTCCAGTCTGACTAAGAGAAGGTAGCTTAGTGGTTAGCACTATTGTCTTGCAGCACTGTCTGATAGGTTTATCCAGAGATTGAGGAAAGTATAAAGGTTTTCACTGTGTTTGATAATTCCAGTAGGGGGACTTAATGGATATAAATAGGCAAGGGTTAAGGAAGACTTTCGGGATCACTGGACTATAAGGCCTAATTCATGATACAGAAGAAAGAGGGACAAATGTAAGTGTCGTCACAGTTAAAATATTATTTAAAGTGAGTTTATGAACCTTGTTAGGCCTCTTATTTAAAATGTCAATGCATAAAACAGAACAACCTTGTAAGATGTAAAAATAAATTATTTTTTTCTGCCTTAAAATCAATACCGGTGAATGGCTTATGTAAGCCTTTTTAAGAACTTTAGCTATCGTTCACATCCGTTACATATTTCATATATACTTGTACATTCCTAAAATAATTATTTGAGTTGTAGACATGAGTGTGAATTTCTCTGTAAAGTTATGTTTTTGGCTTTATTTACATAATGAAATAATTTTAAGTTAACATTTCCTGAACAAGGTTCACCTTGATTTGGTGCTTTAGATGGTCTTATCCACACGTTACTAGTAGTGGAGTTGAATCCATGTTCTTTGTTATAATTAGTTCCTTATTTAGTCATTACAGGACAAATGTTCAGGTGGCTCCACTGGCAACCATCCAATTTTTGCCGTTTAAATTGAAGCATGTAGACGGCATTACAGAATCCAATATGAGATTCCAAACATCCGATGAAAAAGTCACCTTCATGCTTGTACAAACTAGATTTCAAATTTAATTTTCTAAATGTAGACTCATATTGGATGCTGTGGCAAACAAGGACAAATTTTTTCTAAAAAAAAAAAGTTTGTTACATGCCTGTAAGGCTGCATCCACACACAAAGTAGAAATACTGGTTGGATTTTGAATTAGAATCCGACCAGTATTTTACAGTCGATTTTCAATTTTTGGCATATTATTTTTCATCTTTTTTATATCGGTTTTCATATTTTGCCAGTCCATTATAAGTTGAATGGAACATTTACCAGCTGAAATCCAGCGAAAGAATGTACAAGTTTTTTAAAAAATGGCAGTTTTGAAATCCGACCGTCAGAAAATCTGAACTTTGCAGACTACAGCTCAGATTTTCTATTGACATTTATGTGGATGGTTTACTGACGTTTTTTCACCAGTGTCAATATCCCAAAATTGTGTCAAATACCAACTATAAATCCTAACAGTGTTTTATGAGGAATATTTCCAAAGGTTTTTTTGACAAGTGTTTGCCTAGTTTAAGGCTGCTTATTTATAACTTATCATTACTAATGCAAACATTTTGATCTACCCTAATTATCCATATGGTTAATCCCTACAACAATAATCTCCAACCTGGGACTCTCAAACTTTTGTGAAAATGCAATTTTTGGCATGCCTGACAGATGCTGATTGGAGACCACTTCCCTGCAAATAAATGAATTTCTTTGGGGCTGGTTGGAGGTTATCCTGTGTTTATTATAATCGAGGATGGCAACAGACAAAACAAATTTGGCATGGCGGGGAGCCATGCCAAGAACCTATTGACTCAGGCATCCAGAGCATTTTCCCTGGATTTCCGGTACATACCTCTGATTGCCTGGGGCCCATATGCTCAACGCACTTGGCAAACAATTGATTTTGCCATGGTCAGCCAAACACAATTTTAGCTTTTAACACGGGGGCTGGTAAAGATCTTACAAGTGTCTCGTTCTTTTTTAAAAATTGGGGGGTATAAACATTCTATTTATCTTAATATAATAAATGAACAGGAGTTGTCTTCATGAGTGGTGTATAATGCTCACAGTTGCAAAGCAGAATGAGCATTAACCTATGTTCCCCTTTAGTAAAAATAAAGCGATTATGGTTGTCCCTTTGAACAGCCCCCCCAGATCATTTTTAAAACAGGTACCCTCAAATTGAGGAATCCATTTTAATAGATATACATTTGCTCATGGGACCATGTAAATGATCATTTAAATTGTCATTACCTGCATTTGGAGAATTCTATTCATTATATTTACTGTCGCCAAACACACCTAATTGATTAATATCATGTATGTATATATGTATGTATGTATATCTTATAAAAGATAACTTATGAAAAGCAAGAAACATCCATTTCTTGTTCATTTCACTTTGACATAAACTATTGTACCTACAGACCTTTATTTCCTCTCTGGCTACTTTGAAGTAATACACATAAACATTTGTCCTTAATGACATAGCTGCCAAAGTATTAAATCCTCATTTATATAGTAAAAGTAATGTCTATATAACATTCTAGCAAGTCACTAAAATTAAAGACTCCAGTGGCTATTATTTTTTGGCATTAAATGAATTTGTTACTCTGCAGACATTACTCTTGGTACTTGCTATTGACCAAATTTAATTAAATAAGTTTAGAGTAGGATCATAGTTTAAAGATTTGGCAATGCACATTAAAAGTTATTTGTACTGTTATGATGTATATAAATAAATAATCAATAAAAATAAGAAAATAACAGTTTTGTTTCAGGCAATAATAATATAAAATACATTCTACTTATTACCTATATTGTTCATAGATTAGTACCAAACTATTACTTTTTTAGATTATGCAAGTCATATTAAAGAAATGTCCCTCTTATTATTAATGTTATAGCAAGAACCATTTTCTAAAACTATACATAGCTTGTGTTATATTAGACAGCCTTCCGTATATGTGATCTCAAGTGTAAAAATCTGATCCCTGTGATACTCAAGAAAGAACCAATCTAGATTGCATAATTCACCAATAGGAACCTCTCTTTTCATGATGGCAGTTTGGGCTGATACTGTGTTGGGTGTAATTGAAAGGTAAATGAAGACTATTACCAAACATATTGCTGCTTTGATCCAGGAGATAAAGATGATTTTATCTCCTCGTAAAGAAGACAAGTTACCGGCCACCTTTCCCCACCTCTCTCTGTTCTCTCTCCTATCTGATTGCTCCACTAGCTGCCATTTGACTATGATGAGTCACTCCCTGCAGAGTCTTATCTTTAGAAACTGAGTTTGTTTCCCTAAGTAAATACAAAGCTTTCACCCTTGTGACCCTTGAAAACTAAAGTATAAAATTCCCCACGCCCATGTCACTGAAACTGAAATAGCTAGGAACAGTAGAGTTGATATGCCAATTACTGCTATAGACCCACTCATAACTTGACCAGAAATTGTGAGTCTGAAGCTGGCTGTGGCTCTGTGAAACTGCAGGGTGAAAAAAATACTTTAAATAGTCAGGTTTTTATCACATGAATAATGTCTGGCATGGCGGGAAATTTGGGGAGGAAGAACTCTCTAGTGGGGTTAGCGTTTTTTATCGAAAAATTTTGAAAGGGGAAAGGTTTTTAGGGTGATCGAAATTTCCCGATCATGCGAAAATTTAAAGGTTAAAAATCGTGCAAAAACTATAAAGATCGCGCCTTTTTTTCCCGCCTTCCTTAATTTTGGGGCCCCAGAAAAATGGATTACAGAATAGAGAGGGGTTGAGAGTGTTGGCGACGTCATGACTGGAGGTGTAGGTTGCGATCTCCCGCTTAAATTACGGCGGGGGAGCGGGGGGGCCCCCGGGGGCGAAACCAGAAAACCAAATTAAAAGAACATGGAAAAATTCACCAGACTTGTGAGAATTTAGGGGGAAAATTTTATTATTAACAGTTTGCTATTAAAATATTTCCGGGATATGGGGCAGCCTGAATTTTATATTGGATAAACAAAATTTCTAGTAACTGCGGCCCTTTTTGTTGCTGCAAAACCCCATTTTTTATTATAGTAAAAATTTCAGATAGGTTTTTTCAATTTTCCCTTTTTAAACCTGTGATGTTGATATATCCCCCCTGCACTTAAATAAAAACCCAGCAATCTTGTGTCAACAGGTTGTTTTTTTGCAAAAATACCTGTATCGTCGAAAACATACGTTACGGTTTTTTACTTTTGGCACCCGCATGTTTTTGAGCAGCATTACGTAAATTTTAAAAAACAGCAATTCTTTTTCACCAAGGTAAATTAAAAGGTGCAAAAATACCGTTTATTATATCAAAACATAACATTTTAGTTTTTTTTTGACTTTGCGAAACCCCAACTGTTCATTGACGCAGCATTACGAAAATTTTAAAAACACAATTCTATTTTCACCCACAGGTAAATTGAAAGGTGCAAAAAATACCGTTTATTATATCAAAAATAACATTTAGTGTTTTTTGACTTTTTGCGCCCCCAGAAAGTTCTTGACGCGCTCTACTAAATCTTAAAAAAGCAATTCTATATTCACCACAGGTAAAATTGAAAGGTACAAAAAAATACCGTTTATTTTAAAAAACATAACAGTTATGTTTTTTGATTTTGGCACCCAGCACTGTTCATTGGCAGCATCTACGAAAATCTTAAAACAGCAATTCTATATTCCCCACAGGTAAATTTGAAAGGTGCAAAAAAATACGTTTTTTATATCAAAACTAACTTTACTTTGTTTTTTGATTTTTGCGCACCCAGCACTTTTCATTGACGAGCATCTAAAAAATTTTAAAAACAGCAATTCTAACCCCCACAGGTGAATTAAAAGGGTGCAAAAAAATACCGTTTTTATATCAAAAATAACATTTAGTTTTTTGATTTTTGAGCCCCCCAGCATTTCATTGACGCACATCTGTAAATCTTAAAACAGAAATTCTATATTCCCACAGGTAAAATTGAAAGGTGCAAAAAAATACTTTTTATTATATCAAAAAAAAACATTTACGTGTTTTTTGACTTTTGAGCACCCGCATGTTCATTGACGCGCATCTACGTAAATTTTTAAAACAGCAATTCTATATTCACCACAGGTAAATTAAAAGGTGAAAAAAAAGGGTTTTTAATAAAAACATAACATTTACGTGTTTTTTGATTTTGCGCACCAGCATTTCATTGACGAAACATCTACGTAAATCTTAAAACAGCAATTCTATTTTACCACAGGTGTTTGAAAGGTGCAAAAATACCGTTTATTATATCAAAACATAACAGTTACGTGTTTTTTGCTTTTGCGCACCCAGCACTGTTTTTGATGCAGCATCTCGTAAAATTTAAAACGCAATTCAATCACCCAGGTGAATTGAAAGGTGAAAAAAAATACCGTTTTTATATAAAAAAACATAACAGTTATTTTTTTGACTTTTGCCCCCGCACTGTTCATTGACGCAGCATTCAAAAAAATCTTAAAACAGCAATTCTTATCCCCACAGGGAATTAAAAAAGGTGCAAAAAATCCCTTTATTATTTCAAAAAAAAAGTTATTGTTTTTTGATTTTTGCGCACCCAGCATTGTTATTACGCAGATTATAAATTTAAAACAGCAATTCTATATTCACCACAGGTGAATTGAAAGGGCAAAAAATACCGTTTATTAATAAAAACATAACAGTTAGTTTTTTAAATTTGCGCCCCCACCGTTATTGAGCGCATCTACTAAACTTAAAACGCAATTCTATATTCCCCCGGTAAATTAAAAGGGTGCAAAAAATACCGTTTATTATATAAAAACATAACATTACGTGTTTTTTGACTTTCGCACCCCACTGTTCATTGACGCGCATCTACGAAAATTTTAAAAAACACAATTTATTTCCCCCAAGGTGAATTGAAAGGTCAAAAAATACCGTTTTTTATATAAACAAAAAGTTGTGTTTTTTGATTTGCGCACCCGCACTGTTCATTGACGCAGCATCTACTTAATTTAAAACAGAAATTCTATATTCACCACAGGTAAATTTAAAGGTGCAAAAATACCGTTTATTATATCAAAAACAAAACAGTTATTTTTTTGATTTTTGCGCCCCCAGCACTTCATTGACGCAGCATTCGTAAATTTTAAAACAGCAATTCTATATCCCCGGGTGAATTAAAAGGTCAAAAAATACCGTTTATTATATCAAAAAATAACATTTAAGGTTTTTTGACTTTTCCGCACCAGCATGTTCATTGATGCAGCATTACGAAAATCTTAAAACAGCAATTCTTATTCCCCAAAAGGTGAATTGAAAGGTGAAAAAAATCCCGTTTATTATATCAAAACTAAAGTTAGTGTTTTTTGATTTTTGCGCACCGCACTGTTCATTGACGCACATTACGTAATCTTAAAACGCAATTTTTTCACCAAGGTAAATTGAAGGTGCAAAAATACCGTTTTTTATAACAAAAAATAACTTTTTGTTTTTTTTTGACTTTTGCGCCCCAGCACTGTTCATTGACGCAGCATCTACGTAAATTTAAAAACAAAAATTCTAATTCAACGGGGGAAATTTGAAAGGTACTAACAATACGGTTTTTGGACTTTTCCCCAGTCCAGATTTGTTGAGGGGGGGGGGGGGGGGGGGGGGGGGGGGGGGGGGGGGGGGGGGGGGGGGGGGGGGGGGGGGGGGGGGGGGAACCCCTTTGCATTAAAATTTTGAACCCAGCAATTTTGTTTTGATTAGGGGTTTTGAGAATAGCGTGATTTCCCACTTTTTAATAAGAGACTTTTCCAAAACTATTCCTACCTTCTAAATTTTTATATTTCTGAACATGGAGCAAAATGCGGTGGAAAGGAGAAAGAGGGGGGGTAAACATGGGGGTAGAGGAAACGAGAGAAGGTGCTCCTTCCAGTGCTGGGACAAAAACGCATGCCGCGGATCGCAGTTGCGGGGCCCGGGGGGCCTGTCATCGGGGGTCAGGCCCTGTGAACTAAGTAACGAACATCGTCCCCAAATTTTCCCCTTCAGGGGTTAATGCAACCTGATCTGCAGTTTACCCCCCGCCTCGCATCCGGCCCCACAAATTTTCTCAGATCATCAGAACGTCCAACTAAAGCAGCCCAAATGTAAAATCGTGTACCCACCACTGTGAAAATCCTTTTTTGGCAACCCTTGCAGTACCCCTTGCTTGTACCCCGCATTCTGGATGCAGAAAGTCAGGACACCAAGTCACCGTGTTGATGATGATGATGAGATGATGACATTGGGGATCCATCCTGGTTTTTCCGCAGAATTTGCTTCAGCGCTTCATCAGTGGACGAGGGGGGGAAGACGAGGGGGTATGTCAAACGGGCCCCCGCCCAAAAAGGGAGAGGGTGGTCGCAGAAGCCGTGATATGTTCCGCCAGCCACGGTCAGCGCAAAACCCGCCCTCGCTTATCCCCGTAAAAAGGGTTTCAGGCCCTCTAAAGCCTGAGCCTTTTTTGACAAGCCTCTGATTCACCCGCGATGTCATATGCCGCCTTTGCCGTAAACGAAAGTAAGCAAGAACCTTAAGGGGTTTAAACCACCCCCAACATTTTAGTCACTGAGCAAATGCATGATTTAAATGGGGAAATTTGGGCCAAAAAGGCCGCCCGACGCGGGCCCCCAAACCCACTAACCCCCCCCCTCTGTTCCCCCCCTCCCCCTCCGCCACCCCAAGCGTTCCTCAGCTGCCAATTCTCTCAGACTGATCAGGGATCAGCCTCCGCTTCAGCCTCCACCGTGCCGATACCACATCCCCACCAGAGACCTACCCTCCCCTTTCCTTCCCCCTTTGACGACCTGCACCCCGTACAGGGGCCAGTCAGCACCAGATTCTGTTTTCCCGGGTTTGGGACAAAGAAACACTTTAACCCAAACCATCCCAAGCCAAAAGCCGAATTTTGGGATTCCCGTTTTTGGGCCCTTTGGAAATTTTGCCTTTCCGTTGGTGGACACAGGGGTTCCCCACGTCATGGCCCCCGCTTCCCCCCCTTCCCCAGATGTGAGCAGGAATTTTTTGCCAGGCAAGCCGTCCCTGCCCTGGCCAGCCACGTGTCATCTAAAATTTAAAGGCGTTGCTGCATCTTGCCCGGGAAAAGTCTCTCCCACCGACACATGGGGCTAGTAAAAGCACGGCCAAGGCCGCTATAAACTCTGTGACAGCTCATGGGGGAGCTGGGTGGATGTCTCTGGGGGTGATGGTGGCTCCAGCTTGGGCAAAGCTCTTCAAAAAAGCGGGTGGTGCAGGGCTCTTTCCCCCCAAAGGGCCTCTGGTGGGTTACGTGCCCCGAGACACCAGGCGTGTTGAAATTTTCTGCCCCTTTGGGGACCGTCCACAACAGGGCAGGGCTGTGGCGGCTCTAAAACAACGAGACCGAGCGCTGGCTGGTTGCAAGACCTTGTGCCAGGCAAGGTGGTGTGCGATAAGGGGGAAATCTGTGGCCCCCCCTTAAATCGGGAGGCTGGAGCAATCCCTTGCGGGTGTTGTTGGGGCGTCGGAAAAATTTAAAGAGCTTTCCCGGGTCTGGACTGCTGCTGAAGAAGGGTCGAGGTCTGAGTTTTGCACTTTCCCGCCTTCGCACCCTTTTCCCCCTGGCTGGTTGCAGCGTCAGCTCGGCCTCCCCCTCAACGTCTCATTTTTGAGTGGGAACAGCTGGAATTCCCCCTCCACATGCTCCAGGTTGTGGAGCACGCAATGCCATTGCATCGAAGGGACACATGGCCTGACAAACAGCGGGTACGGACCTCGGGGGGGTTGAACCACCGGAGGGAGGGAGGTGAAAGAGCTCTGCACCATCCTTGCAGTTTTGAAGAAGCCCCAAAATGGTCAGTGCGGGCAATTTCCTTTCACTGAGATTGTGGGATCTTTGTTTGGAACGATGTTGGACACTCTAAACAACAGGGCCCCCCAGGACGGAGGGGGAGACGGACACGGGGGACCGGAGCCCTTTTTCTCCGTCAAAAACCCAAAGGGCCCGACATTTCACAATTTCCCTCGGGCTTATTAGGAGGGTTCGGGGGGCCAAACTGTGCAAGGTGGGGCATCGCTCTGGGTCATCACTCAGGCAAGTCGGGCGTGTTGAAGCTGTGCGGGGGGGGAGCGGGGGAGGAGGAGGGGGGAAAGGGGGAGGGGGGTATTCCAAAAACACCGATGTTACCGACGTCCTGCCTTTGGAAAGAGGTTGGCGCAATTTTTTTGGCGAGGAGGAAAGAGGGAAAATGAATTTTTCAAGAGCCCTCGACCCCGAGGCTTGGGGAAAACAAAGGGTCCCCTCCTCACATGGTGCTTGGATGTCCATTTCCTCCAACATGATCCCCGCATTAAGGCCCTCAAAATGAACAACAGTTTTGGGTGGCCCCCCCTTCTGGATCCCCCGGGACAAAAAAAAAATCAGCACTTTCCTTCCCCCCCAACCCCAAAAGAGAGTAAAATGAGGAATGGGGACCTTGCTGATTGATAAAATGGAGAATCTGTTGCGTTGCTTCACGTTCCCCAAAAGTCACGGTGGGAACAACCGCGACGTGACGCGTAAGGCCAAGGGGTACGGCAGCAGCAGGCAAGGGGGGAGAGCCTAAGGGTACCCTCTGGGAATCTTTTTTACCACCCCACCAAGATGCAATACGGGGACCATCCAACCACAGAGTCAGTTAAGATCATGGTGCCGCTATTGGTCTCAACACCCATTTTTTTTTCATGTTCCGGCCCAATAGTTTTTGGGTATCCAAAAAAGGACGAATGGCCCAGCTGGTCTTCCGCCTAGAGGTGTTTTCCTCCCCGCAGCCAGCTATATCTACGACCCTTTAGCCCCAGCTGGGAGTCATTTCAGCAAACGCATCGGCTTTCAACAGTTTAAAGTGGATGTTTTATTCATCAAGTTTAATCAGGCATGGACTTGATGATGTTGTGGGCCCCAATTGCCGAGGTCACCGTTTGTTGCCATCTATTCACATTCCTTTTTAAACAGAAATGGGCCTCTTGAAAAATTTTTTTAAAATGACATTTCTTATGCAATTTTTTTTTTCCCTTTTCCCCAAAATCATTTTGCTGGTTTTGCTATGAGGAGACTGCAAAAGACAGCAAGGTTTTTATGACAAAACCCGTATTCCATTTACTCACTTTATCTTAAAAGTTTCGATTTCAAGGTTTTGAGGGCTTTTGCTGTGAGATACAGCAAAATCATGGTCCTTTGGGAAAAGAAATGTGACTTCTAAGTGGCATTTTCCCCACAATTTTTTAAAAGTGGCTGGAAGTCATTTTAAATTTTTTGGGGTCTTTCTGTGAGTTACAGCTATAATTTTGGCCCTTTTGGAAAAGCTGTGGCTTCTAAGTGGAAATTTTTTTCCCCCACAATTTTTAATAGTGGTGAGAAGTCTTTTTTATAATTTTTTGGGGGCATGTGCTGTTGAATACAGCAATAATCAGGCCTTTGTAAAAGAAATGTGGTTTAAATGGCATTTCTCCCCCCAAAATTTTTAAATGGTGAGAATTCATTTTTTTAAATTTTTTTTTGGGGCATGCTGTTTTTAAAGCCGAATTTTTACAGGTCCCATTTTAAAAAATGTTGTTTCTAACAGACATTTGTTTTTCACAATTGACCAAAATGGCTCAAAAGGCTGTTTGAATTTTTGGGGGCATTTTGCTGTGCAGCAGCTATACTACAGGTCCTATTATAAAAATTTGTTTCTAACAGCATTTTTTCTTCACAATTGCCCCAAAATGGGTCAAGGGTTGTTTGAATTTTGGGGGCATTTTGCTGTACATGCAGCTATACTACAGATCTATTTTAAAAAAGTTGTTTCTAACAGACATTTTTTCTTCACAATTTTCAAAGGGCTCAAGGTGATTGGGGCTGTCAGAAAAAATAGGGGAGGACACTGTTTTAAAGGACACTATTGCAAAATGACTTTTTTTTGCAAGATCTTTAACATAGCTATCATCCCTGTATTTAGACAACCCCTTTTTACAATGAAAAAAAAGGAAACAAAGACATGGTGGGGTTCCACCATTTTAAAAAATTTTTTTAGAAATTAAAGTACTAAAAAAATTTATGTACAAAAAACTTTTAAAAAAAATTCCTTGAATTGTCAAGGGAGGGACAGGAAAACTTGCCAGATAAAGGTTATTAAAAGGACTGGAGTATGGACACGGAAGAGAACAAAGAAAAGAGACCATTTCCTCCCGCACGTTGGTAAAAATGAGAAAAAGAATGCCAAGATAAAGGGCACCTGGGGTACAGGAGCGTTAACCCCCAGTTTTCCAAGTGAAGCTCAAATTGGGGCCAACCCTTTTGGAGGGGCAAGCACTCCCCCGGATTGATGTGTACAGGGAAGGTGGAGTCTCACACTTCCGTTCCGCACTGCTTCAGCAGACAGTTTTCGTTGTGCGTCAAGGCATTTTAACCCGCTGTTAATAGATGACGGGGCGCCAGCCCGGTCTTTCACCCCACACCTGTAACTCCGGGCCCTGGGTCATCTGTGGCCCGGAAGGGTTTAGTCAAAGTCCCTTCAACTAAAATGGGGGTTGAAAAACTCTTTTTCCGGATTTTTTAAAAATGGGGGTCATGCAGTTTGGGCTCTGTGTGGCCCAGGACAGGTAAGTCAATGTCCGTGAAACTAAAAAGGTGGTTGAAATACCTTTTTCCGGCACTTTTTAAAAGTGGGGGTCATGCAGGGTTTGGGTCATCGGGCCCCCGGACGTATAGTCAATGCATGAAAAAAAATGGTGGTTGCAAAGAATCCTTTTTCCTGCACTTTTTAAATGTGGGTGTTTTGCTGGTTTGGGGCTCATTTCTGTGGCCCGGAAAGGTATGTCAATTCCAGTGAAACAAAATGGTGGTTTAAGACTCCTTTTTTTCGCACTTTTTAAAAGTGGGGGGCATGCAGGTTTGGGGCTCTGCTGGGCCCAGGACAGGTATAGCAATGTCAGTGAAAATAAAAAGGTGGTTGCAAGACTCCTTTTTCGGACTTTTTTTTGTGGGGGTCATGCTGGGTTTGGGGCCTGCTGGGCCCCGGAAGGGTTTGTCAATGTCCAGTGAAATAAAAAGGTGGTTGAAAGACTCCTTTTTCCGGCACTTTTTAAATGTGGGGGGATGCAGGTTTTGGGGCTCATGCTGTGGCCGGAAGGTATAGTCAAAGTCCGTTCAACTAAAATGGTGGTTTAAAAACTCCTTTTTGCGGCACTTTTTTAAAATTTTGGGGGGCATGCAGGGTTTGGGGTCATGCTGCGTTCCAGGAAGGGATTTCAATGTCCCGTTCAAGTAAATGTGGTTCAAATCTACTGCTTCTGGCCTTTTTAATTTTTGGGTGATCAGGTTTAAGGGTCGGCTGTGGTACAAGCAGGGGTATAAAAAGGCTGGACTTTTTTTCTGGACTTTTTTAACCAAATTTTGTTGCCCAAGATGTAGCACATATCCATTTGACTGTTTGGATGTTAATTTTAGTTTCCCGCCTTGTTTTGGGTGTAAAAATGAAGGTGTTGTTGCTTCCCCATAGACTTTAATTTGGGCATCGGCATAATCGATGCTCACTATCGAAAAACCTTATCGATAGCGGCCGACTATCGACTATCGATCGATCTCGATAGCCAACGCAATCGCTCAACACTACTCTCTAGTATTACCTATTAGAGGTCGCTTCCCTTTCAATACTGACCCATTAAAGGGCCTTACAACATGAACAGGGATTTTTTGGGAACTTGTCAGGTAATTTATGCTTCCCTATCTGAGAGCAGGACATGATAAAGTGAAAGAAGCTGAGCTCTGTGTTATATAAGTTTATATGATTCAATGCTGAATTTCTGAATAAAATCAGAGAAAATCTGTGAAAGTGAATCTAAAATTACTGCTGATCTCGCCCACTTACAGTGATTGACAGTTTGCTCTTTACACACACTGATACAGGCAAGCTGTCAATCACTGTATGTGGGTGGGGTAAACAGGACTTCCACTTTCTCTTAAAGAATCTGATCAGGATTTACTCAGAAATTCTGCTTTAAATCATATAAATGTATTGTATATATCACAGATCTCAGCTTCTCTACCTCTATCATACCCAGCTCTCAGATAAGGTAGCACAAACCACCTGGCAGGTTCACTTTAAATTAAGCCAGAACCCTTTCTGTAAGAAAGCGTCGCCCATGTGTGAAAGTTAATACAGACATGAGCCATTGAATGAAGGTAGATAAACTGGAGGCAATTTTGCAGTTAGTTATAGGGTTGGTGATGTGTGAGGATTGCAATACTGTGGATAAATCAGAAGCATAGTAATAAATGTCAGGTTATGGTAATGACCGGTAACACTGGAGTATTTGGAAACAGTCCGGGAAGCCAGGGTCAAAACAGGTCAGGCTTATACAAATCATATACAGTACATTGAAACTTTAAAATACGACTCACAGGCCAAAACAGGGGACTATTGCTATGTAATGGAGATAAGCTAAAAAGAAACCCTGCTTCCTTACCAGTCCTGCCAATGCAATTCAGATCTGTGGCAGTCAAGAGAAGGAGGACTCATCTGTGAAGGGATAAACATCATATATTTTTGTTGCTTCTCCCCTGCAGTTAAAAGAGAGTGTATGTTTCTCTGAATGGATAGTTCCTTATCCGCGGGACTTATGAGTTTGCCTCTGGTATGTTCATATATGCTGTATATATTTTGTACTGCACAGGTAAAATCACCTCTTCTGTTGCAGGAATTTTATAGAGTTGACAGGCTGTGGTACCATCACATCCCTCACTATTGGGTGGCAGTAGAGACTATACATTACTTATCTGTAGGCTGGATGGAGGATGTTGCTAGGTTTGGTGTAAGCCTAGAATTATTATTATTATTATTATTATTTATTTTAAAGCGCCGTTGATTCCAGGGCGCTGTACATTCAAGGGGGTTACATACATTACATAAGTCAAACGAGTACAGTGATAAGGGATAATGACAATTGGCACGACAGAGGGAGAGAGGACCCTACCCGCGAGGGCTTACAATCTACAAGGAGGGGGAAAGAGACAGGAGGTGAGGGGCAGACATGTCTGTGGAGGAAGTAGTGACAAGTTTAGTGAAGGTTATAGGCAAGCCTGAAGAAATGGGTTTTCAGGTTGCTTTTGAAGCTGGTGAAAGTGGAGGAGAGTCTGATGTGTTGGGGCAGTGAGTTCCAGAGTGTGGGTGAAGCACGGGAGAAGTCTTGGAGACGGTTGTGTGAGGAGCTGATAAGGGGAGAGCAGAGGAGAAGGTCCTGTGAGGAGCGGAGAGTGCGTGGGGGGAGATATTTGGAAATTAGGGCAGAGATGTATGGAGGGGAGAGGTCATGGAGAGCCTTGTAGGTCATGGTTAGTAGCTTGAAAAGAATTCGCTGGGCAATGGGAAGCCAGTGAAGGGATTGGCAGAGGGCAGAGGCAGAGGCAGAGGAGTAGCGAGGAGAGAGGTGAATAAGACGGGCAGCAGAGTTAAGGATGGATTGGAGGGGAGCGAGGGTGCTAGCTGGGAGGCCACTTATCTGATAGACATTGCCAGTGAGGTACTAATTGTGACGCCGGGGTGCCACATCACCATGCCTTATGAAGTAACTGTGAGAATGGATATTGGAATGTGTACTTAGCACCGTTAGGGCGAGTATGGTTTAGACATATAGGGCGGCATGTATGAACAGAGCTGCACCAGATATCTGGCGTCTTTTCACCCCGATATCAAGCGCAGTCCCGTTCGCTACATTTTTAAATGGCCCGCACGCCATTATCAGGCGCATTACATACAGTAGCACTTTAACAAAAGAAAAATGGAGTTTTTTGGTATAAAAATATTTTTTTTTATTCATAACAACAGTTAAAAAATGACACAAAAAAATTAAGGTATCCATGGAGCAATTCATAAGCAGCAAGTATATAACCCTCAATCACTGTTTAGTCTTTAAAGATACGATATAATTCCATATAAGGTGCACCTGCTATATATATATATATATATATATATATATATATAAATATATATATATATATATATATATATATATATACATACATATCTCTATGTCCCAAACAGAGCCTCAGTATCACTAATAGATGTCAGTGTAAATGCACATAATTACCCATACACAAAGTCTATATAGGGCTTCCTCAGGGGGTGCTGGACATTGGCAAGGAGGTACTAATTGTGAAGCTGAGGTGCCACATTTCCATGTCTTATGAAATAATTGTGAGAATCGATATTGGAATGTGTACTTGGCACCATTAGGCGTGTATGGTTTAGACATATAGGGTGGCATGTATGAACGGAGCTGCACCAGATATCTGGCGTCTTTTCAGCCCGATATCAAGCACAGCCCAGTTCGCTACATTTTTAAATGGCCCGCACGCCATTATCAGGCAAATTACATAGCGCCCGTGGAATTTTGTAATGCGCCTGATTTCGGGGGGCCTCCTGCACGCCCCCCGAAATCAGGCACTAGAACCAAAGGGAAGTTATAGATTTATTGCTTTGCAATGGCAATTCCAGACGCATTACTGCTGGAACAGGTATACCACTTTCAATGTGGTATACCTGAGCCAGAAATGTACTAGCACTAGAATGCGCCTGATTTATGACCCGCTGTAGAGCGGGTTTATAAATCAGGCACATTCTAGGCTATTATTATGTGCATGAAATTTGCCGTTAACATACCAAATTTCATACATGCCGCCCATAGTGTACTGGAAGTCTGCTATTGGTTTCTGTATACTAATAGGTAGAAGCCAATCTGCACATGTGAAGCTTGATTTGCTGATCATAGGCAGATATTAATGGAAAGTGAGGTCCTGAGGGTGAAAAAAGACCTGCGAGAAGCTGCAGTTTCAGTAGTTCCCAATACCTCATAGGGTTGCCTTAACTGTTTTTTTTAGTAAGCTTCACAGACTTTTCTCAGTGAAGCTTCTTTTTGGGCCTATTGTCACCCTTAAAGGTTCCAGTGATGAGGCCTGTAGCCTGCAGAGGAGGCCAATGAGCTAACCAGTTTTATGGGCCACCTTTGAGTATCGGCTCCTACTCAAGAACCTCACTCTGGGAGCCAAAATGGAGAGCCACTAATATGCAACCGCTTTTACTTATCTTACAAATTCCAATTAAGTATTTTCCAGAGGTCTTGGAAGCCATACAGTATATTAAGATGGTTGACTGATGAGACAGCACCATTAAAAAATTGTGATTGTTCCCACGTTACCAGTCACTGGTGTTTGTCACTTCTTCCCCATCATATTGCAGCACAATGGTATGTTGAGTACCATGTAACCACAGCAACTAATTACTATGAACAAAACATAATCACCTTGGCCAGCCATTGGCTCTAGTAGTCACATTATGCTGGGATATACATCATTTCACTGATATTAAAACTTCTTTTTATCATTTAGAGAAATGGTAAGTATATTTTTAGGGGTTACAATACCTTTTAAGTTGGTTCAGCTCTATACTCTGTATTACTTTTTGCTAAATTTGCTGTGGATTAGATATTTGCCTTGTATTTTTTACGTATGTTATGGTGAAATGTAAAAATCTGTTACCTAATGTTGCAAATAGAAATCTGAACCTGTCCTAAAAGAAATATGTTTGCACTTACCATATAAAGAGAAAGTGTTCACAGCAAGGAAACATTGACTGCTTTTTATTAAATTCTTATAAACTGTTCCGACCCTGCTGGAGATAAAATGGTCTTACACATTTGTCAGGAAAGGGTTATTTATTTGTATACATTGATGGAAGTAAAAGAGTCATCCAACAAGAGTAGAATTTTACAAGTTTCCTAGAAATGGCTGAATTTGTTCAAAAACATCAAGAACAGATATACATCTCAAAATGCAAAAAGCAAAAAGATATTTTTCTATCCTGTGTAGCTATATCAGAATATATAAAGTGATCCTCTATATCAGATTATACTATCAAGCTGGTCAGCAAGTCACTTTATTGCCAAACATTTATTGGATTTAATCATGTACGATATTCAGTAATATTTTAGTTTGCTGGCAGAAGTTGTACATTTGGATACTGCTGCTTCTTATTTAAATTATTAGAATATTGTTTTAGGTACAGAGTAAATATGTGTCACATACTTCAATGTTTACATCATCTTCTTGTTAAACTGAAGCCAGAACTTTTGGCTCCCCTAATATAGAAATGTACAGTGACGCCAGTTGTTTTAGAGGAATTAAACTGCTTTTTTTCTACTATGTATATAGTTTATGACATAAACCAATTGTTCCAACCTCATTTCTTCTAGATTTTGTCTGTAAAGTTGTGCTCATTGTAATATTTCAGCATGTACTATAGCTCTTCTTTACAATTTCCAAATATGTTAGACACATGTTCATTAAGGACGACATGTATGATCGGGCTTTACGCCTGTTTTTTGGCGTATACTGCGCCTCCCAGCCCAAATCCCGCTGTCGGACGCGGGGATTCAGTGTTAGGCGCAGCGTTCGCCACTTTCAGCTGCGCCCCGCATGAAGGGGCGGGCAGTGGGCGCGGTCTGGGCGTGGGGTAGGCGTTCCGGGGAGGGACACGGCGTGCTCGAAAACTCCGAGGCATGTACGATGGCGAGTCGGCAAAGCGAGGCGCAGTGCAGCGCTCGGCAGCTCCGACAGTCAGACCTGTTTTTTTTTGGTCTAAATCCTCCGGCCGAGGCGAAGTGAAGCAGGATCGGAACATGCGAGGAAACATAGAAGATCGCGACAGAAATCTCGGCGCTCCGCTCCGTGCAGCAGGAGTATGATTCCGAAAAAATCGCCTTTATAAAGGCGGAAAACAGTGTCAGAAAAGAGCTGAACCTCAAAAATAAACATAATAAAAAAAAAAAAACACTTTCCTAAACTCTAGAACGGCGCAATATCAAGAATTATGATATTGTAAATTGCCGGGAAATACAGTAATTCAAATTCTGAAACCTATTCTCATTGGTCGGCATAAACCGGCCAATCAGAATAGGAGCGACAGTGAACCATTAAAACCTATGGGGAAGGATTGACCAATCAGAATCAAAGGCGGGACAGTTCAAAATACAGTAAAAATGCTGAAAAGAGCTGATTGGTTAAGCTACCGGGGACTTGGCTAGCTCAGCCAATCAGAATAGGAGCGACAGAGACCCATTAAAACTTATGGAGAACTATTGACCAATCAGAATAGGAGCGACAAAGACCCATTCTAGTCTATGGAGAAGTTTAGACCAATCAGAATCCACGGCGGGATAATTCAAAATACAGTAAAAAGACAGAAAAGAGCTGATTGGCTGAGCTAGCGGGGACTTGGCTATCCCGGCCTATCAGAGCGCGAGCTACTTCTCCCATTATAGTCTATGGAGAGATGGGCGCTCTGAAATCTCAGCGCTCAGCGCCGTGCGGCATGAAGTATTAATAAAAAAATCATTTTTATTAGGTGTAAAACATTATCAGATAAAGAGCCGAACCCTTCTTTACAAATGAAGCATTTAAAAACCCGAACAACGCGTTTATTGCCGAGACCGGCGCTACATAGGGAATTGCAATAGAGAGAATTGCCGGGAAATACAGTAATTCAAATTATTTAAGCTATTCTGATTGGTCGGCAGAAGCCAGCCAATCAGAATAGGAGCGACAAAGACCCATTATATCCTATGGAGAAGTTTGGACCAATCAGAATAGGAGCGACAATGTCCCATTATATCCTATGGTGAAAAATTGACCAATCATATTCAAAGGCGGGACAGTTCAAAATACAGTAAAAATGCAGAAACGAGCTGATTGGTTGAAGCGGCGGGGGCTCGTCCAGCTTAGCCAATCAGAGCGCGAGCTACTTTCTCATAGAGTTCTATGGGGAAAAGAAATTCTGAGCGCGCTCTGTGATTGGCTAAGTTAAAAGAGGCGCTGCTATTTTCAAATATCCTAATTTGTTTTATGTATTTTTTATTTTTTAGGTTTCAGCTCTTTTCCTGAGAATGTTGAACGCCTTTATAAAGGCGTTTTTTGATTCATACTCCGCACCGACATGTGGAATGATTTCTCGCTGTTCCAGCCTGTCTCGCATCAGAACTGTTTTTCGGCGCAGTCCCGCACGGCGCCTAAGTCCCGCACTGCGCCCATGTCCCCGCACTGTGCCCCACATACTGGCGAGGCGCAGGAAACTTTTGCCCGCATGTACGAGCGCACCGCCACGGACGGCGAATCTTAGGCGCAGCGCCGCACTGCGCCTCGGTCCCCGCACTGCGCCCTGCATGTATGACCGCACTACCTCCGGCGCCGAATCATAGTCGCAGCGCTGCACTGCGCCTCAGTCCCGCACTGCGCCTAACACACTGGCGAGGCGCGGTGGACTTTACATGCTATGTATGAGCGCGGCCCGGCCCCGACATAAATCAGGCGCAGATTCCGCCGGGAAACTGGCGGAAAGGTGCGCCCTGACCCGACGGGATTCATACATGTGACTGTAAATGTTTTTGCTCATTTATCTCATCAATAAATAAAAGGAGTTTAATGACTGGGGATAGTGGATAGTGGATCCACTGAGCCACCGTAAACGATGATGTAAGCCGTACCAGGGAGTAGAGTCTAAGAGGCCGTTGGTTTTCACCAGAGTCTGCCGCAAAGCAGGATGGCTTTGCTGTGGCGCTGTGGCAGACGACCCCCAGGTCACTACCCCTGGCGTGACTTGTCTGATGTGGCGGCTGACGTGTAGCACGGTACAGAATCACTTGGCTAGCTCATAGTCGGAGACATGCAGGAAGGTTAGGGAAGACGGCAAAATTTTTTGGTCGAGGGATGGAAGCAAGACGAACAATTACACGATATAAACTGGAACACTAGAGAACGCTTTCACTACTCTACTGGGCACTATGGATCTGGTGGGGAGGTCAGGGGGAAGCTGAGCAATATATGGTCAGTGCCTGCTAATTACCCAGTTACTGGTGTGTTGGCCTTTTAAAATTCACAGAGCTGGGGAGTGCATGCACTAGGTGCGATGACGTGGTTGCTGGCCAGCAGAAACAGCACAGTGAGGAGAGGTGAGCATATACTGTGTGGAACAGGACCGTGAGTGCGTCCATGCCCCAACATGCGGGATACAGGGCCACTCATGGAGGTAGAAGCGGGGGCTCCAGAGGTACGGATGCAATCATGACCCGATCTGAAGGCTGCGGGAGCACCTGTAACAAGGAGCTTTTGTGTGAAGCTAAGTCCTTTCTATGTATCCTATTATGCAGGGGTGTAAATATTTTTCATAAGGCTCCATAGCAAAATGAACAGGGCCCCAACACCTAATGATGGGAGACACAAGCAGTAGTATAGGTAGTAATAATTAAAGCTATGAATATATCAGGGAGCCCCAATAGTAGTAGTAAGTAGCAGAAAACCCTCACTGTCACTTCTGCTGCTTCTCACTGCAAGGGACATCTCTCCAAACCCCGGCCCACCCTCCTTTACTGCTCATCCCACCTCCTCCACTGTAACCCATAGAAACCCTGCTAACCTGCTTACGGTTCGTTGTACATCTTTTCCTGCCCCATTTAAATGTACTTTGTGGAATGCCCGCACTGTCTGTAATAAACTCGCTGCTGTTCATGACTTATTCCTCTCTAACTCCCTCAACCTACTAGCTCTCACAGAAACATGGCTCTGGCACTCTGACACTGCTTCCCTTGACGCTCCCACCTAGGGCAGCCTACACTTAACCCAGATCCCCAGACCTGAGAACAGGCAGGATGGAGTAGTTGGCATACTTCTCTCTCCACACTGCACTTACCAGGTCATTCCTCCTGTACCCTCCCTCACTTTCCCTTTCTTTGAGGTCCACACCCTCAGACTCTTTCGGCCATTTCCTCTCAGAGTCTCGGTTGTGTACAGACCCTCAGGATCATTTTGCTGCGCATTACCTACACTCATCTCCTCCTGATCCTCTACAATCAGGTTTACGAACCCTACACTCCACAGAAACTGCTCTAGCTAAAGTCTCTAATGATCTCCTCATGGCTAAATCACAGGGAAACTACTCGTTGTTGCTTCTTCAGGATCTCTTTGCAGCATTTGATATGGTGGATCACCACCTTCTCCTCAGCATGCTCATTGCCATGGGCCTCCAGGACACCACTCTCTCTTGGTTCTGATGCTACCTCTCTGACCGCTCCTTTAGTGTCTCATTTGCAGGTTCTACCTCCTCTCCTCTTCCTCTTGCTGTTGGGGTTCCTCAGGGATCAATTGTTGGACCTCTCCTTTTTTCACTCCACACAGCCCCTGTTGGACAAACCATCAGCAGATTTGACTTCCAGTACCATCTCGATGCTGATGACACTCAACTATATACCTCCTCCCGAGACATCACTCCTGCCCTGCTGCAAAACACCAGTGACTGTCTGTCTACTGTCTCGAACATAATGTCCTCTCTCCATCTGAAACTAAACCTCACTAATACTGAACTTCTTGTCTTTCCGCCATCTTCTAACCAACCCTACCCTGATATTTTTGTCTCAGTTTGTGGTACCACCATAACTCCTAGGCAACAGGCCCGCTGTCTTGGGGTTATACTAGATTCTTATATGTCTGTCAATCCCTATATCCAATCCCTTGCCCGCTCCTGTCACCTACACCTCTAGAGCATCTCCCGAATCCATCCTTTTCTCACTGTGGAAATAACTCAAACCCTCATCGTTGCTCTTATTATTTCTCGTCTTGACTACTGTAACTCCTTGCTTATCGGTCTCCCTCTCTGTAAACTCTACCCTCTCCAATCTGCCCTGAAAGCAGCAGCCAGGCTATTCTTTTTTCCAGCTGCTATACTGATGCTTCTACCCTGTGTCATTCGCTGCACTGATTGCCCATCCAGTACAGAATATCGCATAAACTAATCACTCTCACCCATAAAGCTCTCCATGGTGCTGCACCCCCCTACGTCTCCTTACTCATCTCCGTCTGCCACCCCACCCGCTCTCTCCACTCTGCTGCAGATTACATTTCGCAATCATCTGAACCTCCAATGCTCGTCTCCAAGATTTTACACGTGCTGCACCTGTGTTTTGGAACATACTACCACAGGCGATCAGACACACTCACAACCCTCATAGTGCCTAGAGAACACATTTTCTCAGTCTAGCCTACCAGAATCCCTAATTGCTAACCCCCACCTGCTATCACACACTTCTGTCACTGCCTACACTACGGCACTCACAGGCACTTATCTGTATATAGATGTACTGTCAGGTTCACCGAACTTTTATGTAAACCACCTCCTATTTATGTAACATGGTTGGACCACTGTAAACTTAGCACTTCTTACCCTTCGTCTAACACATACATCCTAATAGATTGTAAGCTCTCGCAAGCAGGGCCCTCACACCTTGTGCCTCATCTGTAAGTTCTTTTAATGAGTAATGTCTGTTCATATACCCGCTAAATTGTAAAGTGCTGTGAAATATGTTGGCACTATATAAATAAAGATTATTATCATACCTGAGTGGGCCCCCTCAAGCTCTGGACGAAATAGCAGCTGCTATGACTGCTGCTGCTATAGTTACGCCCATCCTATTATGGACATCATAGAGAATCCTCCCCTAGGGACCCTCTTTGTGAACCAGAACAGAGAGCTGCTTTATAGGAGCTGCTCCATTTGTAGCTGACTTGAGTCATCCTTGTATTACATGTAGTACATGGACAGTCATTCATCTGAGTTGCTGCCGTTTAATGTTATAGTGTAAATATTAGATCAGCTGCAGGCATAGGACCTGGGACAAACAGCTGAATGTTGTTGAGCTAGCATTTTGAAAGGCTTTTTTTCTGATCAGACAACACTTAGTAGTCATAGACAGGTGATGTGTGGAACATTGTAAGGACTTCTTAATAAGTGGTTATACAGTGCCTTGCGAAAGTATTCGGCCCCCATGAACTTTTAAACCTTTTGCCACATTTCAGGTTTCAAACATAAATTTTAATTTTTTTGTGAAGAATCAACAACAAGTGGGACACAATTGTGAAGTGGAACGAAATTTATTGGATATTTTAAACTTTTGTAAAAAATTAAAAAAATTAAAATTGGGGCTTGCAAAATTATTCGGCCCCTTTACTTTCAGTGCAGCAATCTCACTCCAGAAGTTCAGTGAGGATCTCTGAATGGAAGAGTAGCAGGAAGAAAGCCATTTCTCAAAGAGATCCATAAAAAGTCTCATTTAAAGTTTGCCATGAGCCACCTGGGAGACACCAAACATGTGGAAGAAGGTGCTCTGGTCAGATGAAACCAAAATCGAACTTTTTGGCCACAATGCAAAATGATATGTTTGGCATAAAAGCAACACAGCTCATCACCCTGAACACACCATCCCCACTGTCACACATGGTGGTGGCAGCATCATGCTTTGGGCCTGCTTTACTTCAGCAGGGACAAGGAAGATGGTTAAAATTGATGGGAAGATGGATGGAGCCAAATACAGGACCGTTCTGGAAGAAAACCTGTTGGAGTCTGAAAAAGACCTGAGACTGGGACAGAGATTTATCTTCCAACAAGACAATGATCCCAAAACATAAAGCAAAATCTACAATGGAATGGTTCATAAATAAACGTATCCAGGTGTTAGAATGGGCAAGTCAAAGTCCAGACCTGAATCCAATCGAAAATCTGTGGAAAGAGCTAAAAACTGCTGTTCACAAACGCTCTCCATCCAACCTCACTGAGCTCAAGCTGTTCTCCAAGGAAGAATGGGCAAGAATTTCAGTCTCTTAATGTGCAAAATTGATAGAGACATATCCAAAGTGACTTGCAGCTGTAATCACAGCAAAAGGTGGCGCTACAAAGTATTAACTTAAAGGGGTTTTGCCACGATGTTAAATTGACGTGGGAACATCCCAAATGCAAATTAAAGCAAGTTTGTAATTATAAGTCATTAAAAAAATTTACCATATTAGAATGGCCATCTCCTCTCTGTTTCAGTTGTGTACTTCTCATTGTTAGGGGCTCCGACCAGCACATTCCCTTCTTCTGGCCTGGCCGCGCTTGCTCAGTTGAACCTTCTCTCTGTGATGGCTGGGCTCGGGAACGCGCATTGCCGCACATGCGTGCTCCCTGCCTGCCCGACCATCACATTCTTCTGTAATGTAGCTCGCAGTGCTGTCATTTCTCCCCCAAGTTCTCATCTCCACTGCGACACCGTTCTCAGCCCTGTGTAAAGCGCCTCTCCCCCGCTGCCAGCTGTCTCCTGCGATCTAAGCCCCGTAACCACACAGCTGATCCCTTCTGCCAGTCATCCCTGTGTCCTCACTGCTCTCTCTGTGTAATCACAGCTGATCCCTCCTGCCAGCCATCTCGATCTCTTCACTGCTTTCTGTGTAATCACAGCTGATCCCTCCTCAAGCCCTCTCGATCTCCTCACTGCCCTGCGTGTAATCACAGCTGTTCCCTCCTGCAAGCCCTCTCGATCTCCTCACTGCCCTCCGTGTAATCACAGCTGATCCCTCCTGCAAGCCCTCTCGATCTCCTCACTGCCCTCCATGTAATCACAGCTGATCCCTCCTGCAAGCCCTCTCGATCTCTTCACTGCACTCAGTGTAATCACAGCTGATCCCTCCTGCAAGCCCTCTCGATCTCTTCACTGCTCTCTGTGTAATCACAGCTGATCCCTCCTGCAAGCCATCTCGATCTCCTCACTGCCCTCCGTGTAATCACAGCTGATCGATCCTGCCAGCCATCTCGATCTCCTCACTGCCCTCCGTGTAATCACAGCTGATCGATCCTGCCAGCCATCTCGATCTCCTCACTGCTCTCTGTGTAATCACAGCTGATCCCTCCTGCAAGCCCTCTCGATCTCCTCACTGCCCTCCGTGTAATCACAGCTGATCCCTCCTGCAAGCCCTCTCGATCTCCTCACTGCTCTCTGTGTAATCACAGCTGATCCCTCCTGCCAGCCATCTCAATCTCCTCACTGCTCTCTGTGGAATCACAGCTGATCCCTCCTGCAAGCCCTCACGATCTCTTCACTGCGCTCTGTGTAATCACAGCTGATCCCTCCTGCAAGCCATCTCTATCTCCTCACTGCCCTCCGTGTAATCACAGCTGATCGATTCTGCCAGGCATCTCTATCTCCTCACTGCTCTCCCTGTATTCACAGCTGATCCCTCCTGCCAGCCATCTCGATCTCCTCACTGTCCTCCGTGTAATCACAGCTGATCCCTCCTGCAAGCCCTCTCGATCTCTTCACTGCTCTCTGTGTAATCACAGCTGATCCCTCCTCAAGCCCTCTCGATCTCTTCACTGCTCTCTGTGTAATCACAGCTGATCCCTCCTGCAAGCCATCTCGATCTCCTCACTGCCCTCCGTGTAATCACAGCTGATCGATCCTGCCAGCCATCTCGATCTCCTCACTGCCCTCCGTGTAATCACAGCTGATCGATCCTGCCAGCCATCTCGATCTCCTCACTGCTCTCTGTGTAATCACAGCTGATCCCTCCTCAAGCCATCTCGATCTCCTCACTGCCCTCCGTGTAATCACAGCTGATCCCTCCTGCAAGCCCTCTCGATCTCTTCACTGCTCTCTGTGTAATCACAGCTGATCCCTCCTGCAAGCCATCTCGATCTCCTCACTGCCCTCCGTGTAATCACAGCTGATCCCTCCTGCAAGCCCTCTCGATCTCTTCACTGCTCTCTGTGTAATCACAGCTGATCCCTCCTGCAAGCCATCTCTATCTCCTCACTGCCCTCCGTGTAATCACAGCTGATCGATCCTGCCAGGCATCTCGATCTCCTCACTGCTCTCCATGTAATCACAGCTGATCCCTCCTGCCAGGCATCTCCATCTCCTCACTGCTCTCTGTGTCATCAACAGATGCATCCCTCCTGCAAGCCCTCTCGATCTCTTCACTGCTCTCTGTGTAATCACAGCTGATCCTCCTGCAAGCCATCTCTATCTCCTCACTGCCCTCCGTGTAATCACAGCTGATCGATCCTGCCAGGCATCTCCATCTCCTCACTGCTCTCCGTATAATCACAGCTGATCCCTCCTGCCAGGCATCTCAATCTCCTCACTGCCCTCCGTGTAATCAAAGCTGATCCCTCCTGCAAGCCCTCTCGATCTCTTCACTGCTCTCTGTGTAATCACAGCTGATCCCTCCTGCTAGCCCTCTCGATCTCTTCACTGCTCTCTGTGTAATCACAGCTGATCCCTCCTGAAAGCCCTCTCGATCTCCTCACTGCCCTCCGTGTAATCACAGCTGATCGATCCTGCCAGCCATCTCGATCTCCTCACTGCCCTCCGTGTAATCACAGCTGATCGATCCTGACAGGCAACACGAACTCCTCACGCCCGCCGTGTAATCACAGCTGATCGATCCTGCCACCCTTTCCGATTCCCATCCCTCCTGTGTAATCACAGTGACCCCTCCGAAACCCATCTCGATCTCTCATGCCCCCTGTGTAATCACACTGATCCTCTCAAGCGATCTCGATCCCCGTTTCTCACCTCTGTGGTTGTCATTCTCTGTTTTTAAGCCAAGAAAATTTGCTATTGTGTTACTAAGACAGAGATTTCCCCCTGTGAGGGCTTGAACACTGATATTCGCTCAGGGGCGGAAGGAAGGGTGGTGGATGACCTCACAAAGGGGGGGGGCTTTAAAAGGGTTTTTTTTTTTTCTGAAGTTAAAGAGCCCCTCTTCTAGCCAGGAGCTAGCAACGGAGGGTAAGCACCAGAAGAGAGGTGTGGCAAAACCCCTTTAAGGGAGCTGGAATAATTTGCACGCCCCATTTTCGTTTTTTATTTTTTACAAAATTTTTTAAAAATTCCATAAATTTCGTTCCACTTCACATTGTGTGCATTTTGTTGATTTTTCAAAAAAAAAATAAAGTTTTTATCTTTATTTTTGAAGCCTGAAATGTGGCAAAACGTTGAAAAGTTCAAGGGGGCGAATACTTTCTCAAGGCACCGTATGTAGGTTCATAAAAGTGTTAAGTACTTCATAAAGGACTAGTTATTTTTTAGTAGGAAAAACCCCACTCTTGTCTATGGTTGTGTCTAGTACAGCAGTTAATTTGAGTGAATGAGCCTGAGCTGCAACACAAGACACAGGGATAAACAAGAGTGGAGTTGTTTCTGGAAGAAAAAAGTTGACCATATTTTTCTAATTGTGGACAACTCCTTACGAACCTATGAACAAACATATGTAATACTTGCTTGTTATAAGCTCAAAAAAAAAAATTTAGCTAGACTTGAACTCGGATCGGTTATGGAATTGTTAATAAGCAATTTCCTAGAGTGGGATTGCCGGGAGTGACTTGGCTGCTCGAGACCCCGGTTGCCTCGTCAGAGGGGTGTAAGAAGACAAATGCGAAAGACAGACAAAACAACAAGAGAAATACAAGACAAACAAACATAGTCAGATTAGCCAGGTTAAGCCAAAGAGTTATAAAACCAAATCTCGAGCAAAGGAGTCACCCAAAAAAACAAGCCAGAGTCGAGAACCAGGAAATGCTCACAGAGCACAGGTAAGCAAAGAGGAAGAAAACTAGGATACAAACCACAATCTCAGACAATATTAGGTTCAAATACTCCGCCTCAATTGTTAATTGGGTACAATCTCAGACTGAGGCTGGGTCGAGAGACATGAGAAGCTCAATGAGTTAACTCCACAACCAATTTATACTTTGTAGCATTGAAGATGTATTCTGATGTGTGAAAGCTGCAGGTTCATTACACTATGAGCCTTAATACAACACCAATCCTACATCCATGTATGAAAACTGTCTAGGTCTAAAACTCTGTTGCCCATAGCAACCAATCAGCGCGCCCCTATCATTTTTCCAGAGCACTATATGAATGAGAGGAGCCGTCCGATTGGTTGCTATGGGCAACAAAGAGTTTTAGACCTAGACAGTTTTCATACATGTGGTCCTTAATGTTTATAATTACCTTTTTTGTCAAATTAGCGATCCATATGTGCCCCTCCTCAGTAAGGGAAGAATGGACAGGGCTTTTACAGCAGCCATGTGACTAACAGACAACATTTCCCATCATGCATTTCTAGCATCTATTCCAGGCCATTCTCCTTCCCCTGAATTTCCCTGACTGTTGAACAACCAGACTCTATCCTTTCATGCAACTTATATTTTGCTCACTTACTGCTGAGCATCTCACATTAGTAACTTAGGTTATAAAAGCCACAGAAAAAAAGTCACTGACCATTCACTATCCCTGTCTTGTACCACAGCCTGACCCTTAAACCTGCATCACCCACAAATTAAAAAGTGCCAGAAGGCAGTATGATTTGAACCATCATTTTACTTGAACTGGACATTGAATATCCCTGTCCTGGAACGCAGCATGAGCCCCAAACCTGCTGAGCACTATTCTCTGTAGTATAGAGCTATGTGTACGGTTTGGCGGTGTCAGGTTCCTGTGCTGAGCACTATTCTCTGTAGTATAGAGCTATGTGTACGGTGAGCCCTATTCTCTGTAGTATAGAGCTATGTGTACAGTTTGGCGGTGTCAGGCTTCTGTGCTGAGCACTATTCTATGTAGTATAGAGCTATGTGTACAGTTTGGGGCGGTTGTCAGGCTTCTGTGCTGAGCACTATTCTCTGTAGTATAGAGCTATGTGTACGTTTGGCGGTGTCAGGCTCCTTTTGCTGAGCACTATTCTCTGTAGTATAGAGCTATGTGTACAGTTTGGTGGTGTCAGGCTTCTTTGCTGTGCACTATTCTCTGTAGTATAGAGCTATGTCAGGTTCCTGTGCTGAGCACTATTCTCTGCAGTATAGAGCTATGTGTACAGTTTGGCGGTGTCAGGCTCCTGTGCTGAGCACTATTCTCTGCAGTATAGAGCTATGTGTACAGTTTGGTGGTGTCAGGTGGTTGTGCTGAGCACTATTCTCTGTAGTATAGAGCTATGTGTACGGTTTGGCGGTGTCAGGTTCCTGTGCTGAGCACTATTCTCTGTAGTATAGAGCTATGTGTACAGTTTGGCGGTGTCAGGTTCCTGTGCTGAGCACTATTCTCTGTATTATAGAGCTATGTGTAAAGTTTGGCGGTGTCAGGCTCCTGTGCTGAGCACTATTCTCTGTAGTATAGAGCTATGTGTACAGTTTGGCGGTGTCAGGCTCCTGTGCTGAGCACTATTCTCTGTAGTATAGAGCTATGTGTACGGTTTGGCGGTGTCAGGTTCCTGTGCTGAGCACTATTCTCTGCAGTATAGAGCTATGTGTACAGTTTGGCGGTGTCAGGTTCCTGTGCTGAGCACTATTCTCTGTAGTATAGAGCTATGTGTACGGTTTGGCGGTGTCAGGTTCCTGTGCTGAGCACTATTCTCTGTAGTATAGGCTATTGTGTACAGTTTGGCAGTGTCAGGTTCCTGTGCTGAGCACTATTCTCTGTAGTATAGAGCTATGTGTACAGTTTGGCGGTGTCAGGCTTCTGTGCTGAGCACTATTCTCTGTAGTATAGAGCTATGTGTACAGTTTGGCGGTGTCAGGCTACTGTGCTGAGCACTATTCTCTGTAGTATAGAGCTATGTGTACAGTTTGGCGGTGTCAGGCTCCTGTGCTGAGCACTATTCTCTGCAGTATAGAGCTATGTGTACAGTTTGGCGGTGTCAGGCTCCTGTGTGAGCACTATTCTCTGTAGTATAGAGCTATGTTTTACAGTTTGGGTTTGTCAGGCTCCTGTGCTGAGCACTATTCTCTGCAGTATAGAGCTATGTGTACAGTTTTGGTGGTGTCAGGTGGTTGTGCTAAAACACTATTCTCTGTAGTATAGAGCTTTTGGTACGGTTTGGCCGGTGTCAGGTTCTGTGCTGAGCACTATTCTCTGTGTATAGAGCTAGTGTACAGTTTGGCGGTGTCAGGTTCCTGTGCTGAGCACTATTCTCTGTAGTATAGAGCTATGTGTACAGTTTGGCGGTGTCAGGCTCCTTTTGCTGAGAAACTATTCTCTGTAGTATAGAGCTATGTGTACGTTTGGGGGTGTCATGGTTCTGTGCTGAGCACTATTCTCTGTAGTATAGAGCTATGTGTACAGTTTGGCGGTGTCAGGCTCCTGTGCTGGCACTATTCTCTGCGTATAGGCTATGTTTTACAGTTTGGGTGGTGTCAGGTGGTTGTGCTGAGCACTATTCTCTGTAGTATAGAGCTATGTGTACGGTTTTGGCGGTGTCAGGTTCCTGTGTTTGAGCATTTTCTCTGTAGTATAGAGCTATGTTTTACAGTTTGGCCGGTGTCAGGTTTCTGTGCTGAGCACTATTCTCTGTAGTATAGAGCTATGTGTATAGTTTGGCGGTGTCAGGCTCCTGTGCTGAGCACTATTCTCTGCAGTATAGAGCTATGTGTACAGTTTGGCGGTGTCAGGCTCCTGTGCTGAGCACTATTCTCTGTAGTATAGAGCTATGTGTACGGTTTGGTGGGTCAGGTTCCTGTGCGAGCACTATTCTCTGTAGTATAACTTATGTTTTCAGTTTGGCGGTTTTCAGGCTCCTGTTGCTGAGCACTATTCTCTGTAGTATGAGCTATGTGTACAGTTTGGCGGTGTCAGGCTTCTGTGCTGAGCAATATTCTCTGTAGTATAGAGCTATGTGTACAGTTTGGCGGTTTCAGGCTCCTGTGCTGAGCACTATTCTCTGTAGTATAGAGCTATGTGTACATTTTTGCGGTGTCAGGCTTCTGTGCTGAGCACTATTCTCTGTAGTATAGAGATATGTGTACATTTGTGCGGTGTCAGGCTCCTGTGCTGAGCACTATTCTCTGCAGTATAGAGCTATGTGTACAGTTTGGCGGTGTCAGGCTCCTGTGCTGAGCACTATTCTCTGTAGTATAGAGCTATGTGTACAGTTTGGCGGTGTCAGGCTCCTGTGCTGAGCACTATTCTCTGTAGTATAGAGCTATGTGTACAGTTTGGCGGTGTCATGTTCCTGTGCTGAGCACTATTCTCATGACCCCAGATTAAAAAGTGCTGGAAAAAGGAGTCTTTCAACCACCATTTTAGTTTCACTGGACATAGACTATATCTGTCCTGGGCCAAAGCATGAGCCCCAAACCTGCATGACCCCAGATTAAAAAGTGCCGGAAAAAGGAGTCTTTCAACCACCATTTTAGTTTCACTGGACATAGACTATATCTGTCCTTGGCCAAAGAATGAGCCCCAAACCTGCATGACCCCAGATTAAAAAGTGCCGGAAAAAGGAGTCTTTCAACCACCATTTTAGTTAAATGGACATAGACTATATCTGTTCTTGGCCAAAGCATGAGCCCCAAACCTGCATGACCTCAGATTAAAAAGTGCCGGAAAAAGGAGTCTTTCAACCACCATTTTAGTTTCACTGGACATAGACTATATCTGTCCTGGACCGCAGTATGACCCAGGGCCGGAGTTACAGTGGGTGCGGTGAGAGCCCAGGCTGGCGTCCGTCATCTATTAACACGCAGGTTTAAAATGCCCTGTGAGCAAGCAACGAAAAATGTCGTGCTGAAGAGTGCGGAAGCGGAAGTGTGAGAAATTCCGCTTCTAGTACCAGTTCATCCCATGGGTACGCTTGCCCCTCCGTAAATGAGTGCGGACCAATTGAGCTTCACTTGGAAATACTGGTGGTTAACGCTCCTGTTCCCCAGGTGCCCTTTTTCTTGGCATTCTTTTTCTCATTTTACTCAACGTGCGGGAGGAATTGTCTCTGTTCTTTGTTCTTGTCCGTGCTCCATACTCCATGTCCTCTGAATAACCTAACATCTGGTCTAGTCTTCCTGTCCTCCCTTGTACAATTCAGAGGAATTTTTTTACCAGCTATTTTGTACATGCAAGTTTTTTAGTAGTTTTAAGTCTAGAAAAACACAGTTTTAAAATAGGAGGAACCCCACCATGTCTTTGTTTTCTTTTTTAATTGTATTAAATGGGTTTGGTTTAAATACAAGGATTGATAGCTATTTTAAAAGATCTTGCAAAAAACAAGTCATTTTTGCAAAAATGTGTCCATTAAACAGTGTCCATCCTATTCCTGTTTCTGCCCAGCACCATCACCCTTGAGCAACTTTGACAATTGGAAGAACAAATGTCTGTTAGAAAACATTTTTTTATAATAGCCCCTGTAGTATAGCTGCATGCCCACAGCAAAATGCCCCAAAAATTCAAAACATGACCCATGAGCCACTTTTGACAATTGTGAAGAACAAATGTCTTTAGAAACAACATTTTTTAGAATAGGACCTGTAGTATTGCTGCATTTCAAAGCAGCATGCCCCAAAAAAATTATAAAAATGACTTCTCAGCCACTGTTAAAATTGTGAGGGAGAAATGCCACTTAAAACCCACATTTATGTTCCAAGGACCATGATTATTGCTGTATCTAACAGCAACATGACCCCAAAAATTTATAAATATGACTTCTCATGCACTGTGTAAAATTGTGAGGGAGAAATGCTAGTTAAAATCCACATTTCTGTTACAAAGGACCACGATTCTTGCTGTATCTCACAGCACCATGACCACAAAAAATTATAAATATGACTTCTCAGCCACTATTAAAAATTGTGAGGCAACACGACCCCAAAACCATTGACAATGCGAAAAATTTCTAAAGACGAAGTGAGTAAATGGAATATGGTTTTGTCACGGAACCTTGGTGTCTTTTACAGTCTCCTCCGCAAAACCAGCAAAATAAACTGTTGGGAATTTGGGAGAAAAAATTGCGGGAAAGAAATGATCATTTTAAAAATAAGTTTTCAAGAGGACCATTTCTGTTTGGAGAGGAATGTGAAGTAGACCAGCAACTAATCGGTGACCTCAGCAATTGGGGCCACAACATCATCAGAGATCCATGCCTGATTTTATCTTGATGAAAGTCAAAACAATCCACATATCTGTGGAAAGCCGGATGCGTTTGTCTGTAATGACTCCTCCGGCTGTGCTGAAGGTCGCTCAGATATGAACCTGGGCTATGGGCAGGACAACACCTCTAGGCGTTTGGCGAGCCAGCTCGGGCCAATTCGTCCTTTTGGATACCCCGAAGTCTTTGGGTCCGGAACAATACAAAAAAAATCGGTGTTGAGCCGCAGATAGTCGTGCACCATGATGTTAAGCTGGTCTCTGGGTGTTGTATGTGTGCCCTGCAAATTTCATGCGTTGGTGAGGGGGGTAAATAAGATTGCCAGAGGTCACCCAATAGGCTTCTGCCCTCGTCTGCTGCTGCTGCTGCTGCTACCGCTACGGCTACTTGGCACTCTACTGCTCTCACGTCGCTGGCGGTTTGTTCCACCGTGGACATTGAAGAACGTGAAGCAGACGCAACAGATGTCTCCCGTTGATCAATCAGCAAGGTCTCCCTTTCCTGAATTTTATCTCTATTTGGGGTGGGTGGAAGGAAAGTGCTGAGTTTAGTTTTGTACCGGGGAACCAGAAGGGTGGCCACCCAGTAAAATGTTGTTCATTTTGATGGCCCTTTAAAGCGAGGATCATGTTGGAGGAAATGGAGCATCCAGCACTCATGTGAGAGATGGAGCCTTGATTCCCAAGCCTCTGGGTCGAGGGGCTCTTGCAAAGTAAACTTCCACATCTTCCTCCTCTGCCTCAAATTCGCGCCAACCTCTTTCCAAGGCAGGGACGTCAGTAACATCGGTGTCTAGGAATACCTCTTCCTCCTCCTCCTCCGCTTCCTCCGGCACAGCTTCAACACAGCCCTGACATGCCTCAGATGATGCACCCTGAGAGCTGAGGTGCCGCCTTGCACTAGCCCTGGACCCAGAACCACTGCCTAATGAAGACCGATAAAATTGTGAAATGCGGGCTTGGGGATTAATGGAGAGAAAGGCTCCTGTCCGCTCTGGTCGGTCTCCTCCTCCGTCGCTGGCAGGACCTGATGTTTCAGAGTGTCCAACGATTTGTTCCAGAACTAAGATCACCACAATGCTCATGCTGACAAGGGCATCGTCCGCACTGGACCCTTTTGGTGGCATCTTCAAACTGGCAAGGATGGTGCAGAGCTCCTTTTCACCTGCCTCCACTCTCGGGGGCTCAACACCCGAGGTCCGCACCGCTGCTTGTCAGGCCATGTGTCACTTCGTACTGCGTAATGGCATTGCGCTGCTCCCACAATCGCTGGAGCATGTGGAGGGTGGAATTCCAGCGTGTTGCCACGTCAACAATGAGACGGTTAACTGGGAGGCCGAGCTGACGCTGCAACACAGCCAGGCGGGACGAAGCAGGGTGCGAACGGCGGAAGTGCGAACTCAGACCTCGAGCCTTCTTCAGCAGGCAGTCCAGACCCAGGTAGCTCTTTTGAAATATCCCGGAAAGACGAGGTTATGACATTTTGCCAGGCAAAGGGGTGTGCTCCAGCCTACGATCTTAAGGGCGGCCAGCAGATTTCGCCCGTTTATCGCACCCACCTTGCCTGGCACAAGGTTCTTGTCACCCAGCCAGCGCTCGGTCTCGTTGCGGAGAGCCGTCCACAGCCCTGACCTGTGTGGGGGACGGTCTCCAAGACAGATTAATTTCAACACGGCTTGGTTTCTCTGGGTACGTGATGCCACCAGAGGACCTGGGGGAAAGTACCCTGCACCATCCCTCCAGTTTTGAAGAGCGTGCGCTGAGCCTGAGAGCCACCGTCACCCCCAGAGACATCCACCCCGCTCACCCCGTGAGCGGGCACAGAGATATAGCGGCCTTGGCCGTGCTTACTAGTCCATGTGTCGGTGGTGAGATGGACTTTTCCGGACACAGATGCAGACAACGCGCTTGAAATTTTAGATGACACGTGGCTGGCCAGGGCAGGGACGGCTTTTTTGGCAAAGAAATGCCTGCTCGGCATCTTGTATTGGGGGCAAGGCGGAGGGCCATGACGTGGCGGAACCCATCCCGTGTCCACCAGACAGAAAGGCAACATTTCCAAGGCCAAAGCCTGCAATGCCGACATTCAGGCTTTTGGCTTTGGGATGGTTTGGGTTGAAGTGTTTTTTCTGCTCCAAACCTGGTAGACAGAAGGCTGGGTGCTAGACTGGCCCCTGTATGGCGTGCGGTCGTCAAACGGGGGGAGGGGAGGGGTAGGATGGGTCTCTGGTGGTGCTGGTGGTACTCGGGCGATGGTGGAGGCTGAAGCGGAGGTGATCCCTGATCATGACTCTGAGAGACATGGGCGGGTGAGGAATGCTTGGTGGTGGGGAGGAGGAGGAGGCGGAGACAGAGGGGGTGTGGACAGTGGTTGGAGGCCCGGCGACGGTCTTGGCCTTTTTGGCCAAGTGTTGCCTTCCATTTCAACTCATGCATTCGCTGCATGTGATAGACATGTTGGTGGTGGTTAACCACCTAAGGTTCTTGCCTCTACTTATGCGTTTTTCGGCAAAGGCCGGCATTTTGACATCCCCTGGGTGAATCAGAGGCGTGCTCAAAGAAGGCCCAGGCTTGAGAGGTCCTGGGCCTTTTTGATGGCGATAAGTGAGGAGCGGGGTTTGCGCTGACCGTGGCTGGCAGAATCATATCAGCGGACTTCTGCGACCGCCCTCTCCCTTTTTTTGGCGGGACCCGTATTGACCCCTTTCCCCATCGTCTTCCTCCTCGTCCACTGATGAAGCGCTCGCAAGCAAATTCTGCGGAAAAGATCAGGATGGATCCGCAATGTCATCATCTTTATCATCAACAAAAGGTGACTTGGTCGTCCTGACATTCTGCATCCAGAAGCTGCGGGCTACAAGCAAGGGGGCACTGCAAGGCGTTGCAGACCGCCCGGGATTTTTGCCGATTGACCGGCTTCCTTCTCCTCCTCTGATGGCATCAGTAAATGGGCGTCAGAGCAGACTAAATCATCCTCTTGATCTTTTAACATGACTTCTGAACCCAACCGCATTTTGTATCAAAGAGGTCTTCAGGAAAATGGATTATCCACAGTGGTGGGTACACGAGTTGACATTTGGGCTGCCTTCGCTTCATGTTGGAGGATGACGATTTATGTGATGATGACATTTGTGGCCGGGAATGGGAGGACGGGAGGTAAGACTGCTGGATGCAGATTGGGATTAACCACTGAAGAACAGATTAGCGACGCTGTCCGTTACTGAGATTCACAGAGCCCTGACCCAGCGATGACAGGCCTGACGGTCCTGCAACCAATGATCCGCTGTCATGCGTGTTGTTGCCAGCACTGGAAGGAGCACCTTCTTGGTACCTCTACCTCCATGTGCTACCCCCTCTTTGCTCGCTTACACCTGAATTTTGCTCCATGTTAAGAAACATAAAAAATTTTAGAAGGTATGGAATAGTTTTGGAAAGTTATTATTAAAAACGCAAATCAAAAGCTATTCTCAAATCCCTCTAATCAAAACAAAATTGCTTGATTCAAATTTAACAAATTGGACTGGGGAAAAGTGCAAAAAAACACGTATTGTTATGTTTGGGATAATACAAGTTGTTTTTGGTACCTTTCAATTCACCTGTGGTGACTATAAAATTGCTTTATAAGCTATAAGTGCCGCTTTCTGAATGAACAAAAACTGCAATGCGCCCAAAGTCAAAAAACACGTATCTGTTATAGATTCGGATGATACAAGGTATTTTTGGCACTTTCAATTCACCTGTTTGGGGACTATAAAATTGGGTGTATAAGATATAAGTGCACGCTATCTGAATTGAACAAAGCTGCAATGCGCCAAAGTCAAAAAACACGTATCTGTTTTTAGATTCTGATGATAAGGTATTTTTGGCACCTATCAACCTGTTTCTGACTACAAGATTGCTGGATTCTAATTTAAGTGCAAGGTGGATTATATCAACAAAGGTGGAATGGGTAAAATTGAAAAAAGAACACCTATCTGAAATGATAACTGATAATAAAAGTGGAGTTTTGCACCTAAAAAAGAGACCTGCAGTTAAAAGAAATGATGTTTATCCCCAAAATAAGTTCACACTGCCCAATATCCCGGAAATCTTTCAATAGCAAACTGTTAATTTTGAAGATATTGCGTGCAATGTCTACCACTAAGTCTTGGTGAACTTTATCAGTGTCCTTTATAGGCTTGTCTGTGTTCGCCCACGGGCCCCCCCCCCCCCCCCAGCTCCCCTCTCGTGACTTTATAGCAATAGATGCTGCTTAAAAATAATCTAATAGTAGAGGTTTGTCTGTTGAAATATAGTATGATTTCGCTGAGTAGTTTGGAGACATGCAGAGCGCACGTCCAACTAGTATGAAACACTGAGAGAGACTGAGGCAGAACAGGAAGGGCTGTTCTATGTAAACGAGGTCATGTGATTTTTCCAGCCAATCGCAACCATACACATCCCAGTCATGACGTCGCACACACATTTTACCCTGCTCTATTCTGTAAGCTGATTGGCTGGCCGCCAAAATGTCAGGAAGCACCGAAAATGGCGCGATATTAATAGATTATGCACAGATTTTTAACTAAATTATCGCGTGATAGAAAAAATCTGATTACCATAAAAACCGTGCCGATTTCAACTTTGTCGATAAAAATCGCTCAACACTAGTTGAGATAACATGGGGCCCCACTGAAGCCCCCCCCTCTGCCCCAGCAGACCCCCCTGAGGCTAGAGGTGCTGTATCTGAGGCTGGCGGTGCTGTGTCTGAGGGTAGAGGTCCTGTGTCTGAGGCTGGGGGTGTTGTAGCTGAGGCTAGAGGTCCTGTGTCTGAGGCTGAGGGTGCGGTATCTGAGGCTGGGGGTGATGTGTCTGAGGCTGCCGGTGGTATGTCTGAGGCTGGGGGTGCTGTGTCTGAGGCTATGGGTGCTTTGTATGAGTGGGGCGGGCGATGGGGTTGCCAGAGGGCGGGGTTGATGTGGTGGGGCCCAGATGCTTTAGCTGTATGGGGCCCTGAAATTTCTGATGGTGGCCCTGCTTTTCTGTATAATGTTGTGAACTGCTTCATATCCAATGTGTAGTTTTTTACTAAGCCATTGCTACCCTGATGGATAGGTGTGTGAGCAAGTGTTCAGCCCTGGTGATATGAGTATAGCCATGTGTCTGTGTTTGTAATTAATGTTCCACTTTTCTGTGAATTTTTTGTAAATTGCTACTAGAGTTATTCTAGCTTTGCCCAGCCATGTGATTGCTGCACCAAATGATTCATTAATAAATTGCACCAGGTTTGTACTTCATTTACCTATTTATTTTGGCTGGGAAGGGGCAACAAAATTGTCAAAATTGTGACTTTCTGAATTTGCCCCGCATTAAGTAGGAACTCAAGTCAAGCACTTGTATACAATGTACACTTATGTGAATAGCAAATTAATGCCTAGAAAAAGTATTATTTAACTCACAGAAAACAAATGGTCCAACATAAAAATATAAAAAATTATGGCTATAGAATTTTTAGCAGTAAAAATATTAACTGCCTCTTTCCCTCGTAATTCATTTTCTCAGGGCAGTATTATCAGGATTTTGCATCAGTATTTGTAAGTCAAACCTGGAAACAGTTGACTTACAAATACTGATGTTGCTCAAAGTATTGTGCATTCCCTTATGAACGATGCTTCCCTCTTTCTTAGTGAAACAGATTAGGACAATGCAGTCAGCGGTAGTGGCATAATCAGTTTATTTGGTGTATAGTACAATGTATTGCAAGGATGTACAAGGCTCATCATTAGGTAAAATATAACTCTCAGACAATGTAAACTACAAAATGTTGCAGCATTTTTTTCGCATGCTTTTACACATTAAGCCACACCCCCTCTCCAGGAAGTCATGCAGCTTTTAACAAAGCTAGGCCTCTTTTGTTGGTCGAGATGCAGAAGTGTCTAGAAATTGTCTAGCACATAAATGCGGATTAAAGTGTGCACGACAGTATTTTTGTAGAAATTGTGCCATTTGGCCCAATGTGAATAAATGATACCCTATGAATCACCCCTATTTTTTTTTTTTTCTCTTTCAATCCACTTCTAGTTATGGCATAAGAATCAGTGCCATCTTTTCCATTGGGCACACTAGGCAGTTGCCCGGGGGCCCCACAAGTGTAGAGGCCCCAGGTGGGGTATGCTTGTCTCAGGAATACAAGAAACGACCCTGGATACCTTGGTTGGCTTTGCTTATTCTACTGTCTGTGTGGTTTTAAGATGTGCAGACAAAAACCATGGTGGAGAAGGGAGTCAAAGGCTCCCTGCCCTGCCAATCAGTATTGTAGGCTGCAGGTTGCCGGTGTCCAAACATAATATGGGTGTGCTTGGTGGTGACTAGAGGCATGACCTAGTGTGATGTCATGTATTTGGGCAGGGCCCACTGCAGTGTTCTGCCCAGGGGCCCATAATGCTGTTAAGACGGCTCTGATAAGAATACTGAGGCAAAATAATAACAACACGATTATTGTATTATAGTGTTGCTTTTTGGGGGTCAGCATCTTGTTTTTCAAAATGCAGCACAATTTAGGTATGGCGTTTTGTTTCTGGTATTTTTCTCATAGGTTTCTTTATAGGGCTTTAAAACACGCATGTACAAGATTAAACTACATATAAAATGCCACCAAAACCACATGTAATAATGCTATAAAAATGTATGTTACATTTAAAAAGTGCTGGTATTTATACATTCATTTTGTCATGCATTTTAAAACGCCAGAATAAAAACATAGTGAGAGGGAGGCCTAGGGTGTCTTTACATTACTCAGTTTTTGTCCTATTTCCTAAAGGTCCAATTAAACCTAAATCCGGCTGTAATGCAGATACACAGCATCCGGCCATAAGTTATCACTAAGAAGGGCAGGGGAGGCGGAGAAGCTCCTTCCAATAATTAAGTTTATTCATATCTATGAGGATGTTATATTCTTTGGACACTTCTATTAGTCAACTGGCAAAAATGTTTTGCTCTGTTATAGCTAATAGTAAAATTTAACTTACATAGGGAAGTATTTTTTAAGATGACAGATACCGCTTCTATTTCTTATTGTCTTTCAATACATGTCATTACCTTCAACCTCCATCTTTTCATGGACTATCAGGTTTATTAATTTAACCAGTAGATAGCATGTCTGAGGATGGTGATTTCTGGTGTTTTTTGTCCCTAACAAAGATTCATGTTTATTTTTTTTTTATTAATTTTGATTGTGCAACAATTTCTGTGTCCTCTTTTCTCTGGTTTACCTTTACACATTGCACATTCCTGAACAGCGCTTCTATTAAAGATGCTGACTGTGAGGGCAGGAGAAACTCCTTTCCACTATACTGGTAAGTGAGTGGTGTAACACCATTCTCTTTTAGGGTACGTTGACATGATGTATTTCGGCGCGTACTGTACGCATCACAATACACTTGGTGTTTTAGAAGTACACGCTGTTCAGCGCGTACTTTTAAAGCGTGGTAGGGGTGGCCCTATACACTTCTATTATCCACAACGTGTAAATGCAGATAACAGTGGGGGAAGATGTACGTGTGAGAGCTGTGAGAGCTATTAATTACCGTAATTGAGGGGCGCATTTCAGCCATTTTACAGCGCAAAAATATGCCCCACAATTACTCCGTGTGGCATGCCCTTAAAGTAAAATCACTGGCTTATGAGTATGTGCCATATTATTCTCTAACGATAATAATATGTTGAGTCCCCCTCTATTGGCCCATATATATAAATACCTTAGCATGTCATGTCATCATCCAGCCACATGGTGGCAGTAATTTGGTTACAAACTGACACAGAATTACAATAAAGTATGATATTTCTATAAATACCTATGAAGGAATATCAGCATTAATCTTATATCGCCTCATATTTTTTAAATGCATCTATTATCAGCAGTTCGAGCTACATATTTTTGTAAATTGGCATCCATGATTATATATAAATGTTGTCAGTAGTTTATATAATAAAATAACAATGTAAATTTTTCTCAAAAATAAACCATTAAAGAGAAAAATCAGAGAAATGGAAAATTTTGCAGTGGTCTCTTAATTTTTTCCAGAGCTGTATATATTAGCAAAGAGGGAGGCATGTACATCATTCTGGGCGCTGTGAATCAAGTTATTACTGGTTGTTAATTTTTTTTTAAAAATTCAGTATCTAATAGAACAGGAACTCTCAGAAATGACACTTTCCTGTCTTAAAAAAGAACATATTAGATCAACATTGGCTAGTAATGGAATATGTGTTAGTGTCTTCTGACAGACAATTCAAATGGATGTTAGGGGAAAGAAGGATCAGCATGTTGGGTAAGGCACTCACAAGAGTGTCTGGCAGCAGGTTTCTTCCCTTTGCCCACTGAGTCAGTGGTGGAGTTGTGAGACAATTCTATGTTCTCAGTTTGGTTGACAGCTATACATGTGCACGGCCAGCTGAGGGATTGTCGCGGTTAGGGGCCGTTCACACGGCTTATTTCTCCGGGGATTGGTGCCGTACTCCGCGCCGGATTTGCGCTGCAGTACGGTGCCAATCCGTCGCAGTAATTACGGTAATCCACAGTTCTCATAGTGAACAGTGGATTCCGTCGCTCCCCCCCGCTCGGCAAATCCGCCGGACGGGGAGAAAGTGACATGCACATTATCCAGGATACGCAATACGCAATACGCGCCGTGGATAATGAAAGTCTATGGGGCCGGCGGGCCGCGCCCCCAGCCCCGCCCCTTATTCAAGCTGGAATTGCGAGCGCAATACGGCTCGCAATTCCGGCTAGAATAAGCCATGTGACCCGGGGCTTATTGTGATTGTTTATCAGATGAGTCTAGCGGTGCATATTTGTGAATGCCTCTATCTGCCTACTGTTGAAACTGGCCAGCGCATACTTTCAACAGCGCTCCAGCCCGGCTCCTATTTACTTTCACTTTTCCCGTCGTAGGATACGGCGGAAAATCATAGCGCTCAATAAGTGCTATCATTTTACCGTATTTGCAGACCGTACTTCGGGTGCATTGCAGCACAATAAGGCCTTGAAGTATGCCCTGAGCACACCCATGTGAAATACAGGCTATGTCACAAAACAATCCTAAAAGTCTATTTGGACCGCAGATCCTCACTTTTGCTATTTTCAAGCCCGACTATATCTGTTCCTTACACCTATGAGTTTTTTCATCTCTTCTACTAGAAAGCAAGACTGTGTTTCAGTATTGATTACATTTGAACCTGATAAATGAGGAGTCATAAATTTAAAAAGCCCTTTGAGCAATGGTTATAGAATAAGAAGGCAGAAGCAAGACACAGCCACTTTTCAATTTCATGTATGCATCCATCCTGTAGAATCAAAGCATTGAATCTTTCCTCTATTTCTGACCCTTCACTATCTTCACAGGGGAGCCTTGTAACTGACATGTTCACCACCTACTCCTTTTCTCTTCTTACAAGATAAAAGCATTGTATATTCTTGCAGCTTAGTGAATTATCACAAGGAATCAGTTATTGATAGATTGGACCGGAGACAACAATTTGTAGAATGACACGTGATGTATGTGCTTTATTGACATGGTATAAAACACGTCTGTGTTCTGCTTCTTTTCTCGTCATGTGTTTTCTATGTTATATAAATTATGATCCATGCTTTATGTGTGTGACAGAGTAAAATATGCCTGTTATCACTGGTCCCTTTGGTAATGCATTGCAATGCTAGTGCTGCATTACATGGAGAAATACGGTAATGCAGGAGAGTCGAAGAGAACAGATAGACTGTGTGTAGCAAGCAGCAAGTAGCAGGCAGTAGGCGTGCTGTGTATAGAGGAGCGTTGAACACATAAGAAGAATGGGACTGTCACCACTTAAAAGTAAATGGATCGTTAGCTGGCTCTGAAGTAAAGGAGTCCTATGTCATACGTGAACTTTGGGATCTCGCACTTTTTTCGCCTTTGATTTAGCGAAGCACTGTGACGCAGGCACCGCTCGACAATCGCCACTAGTCTGCAGCCCATTCACCGAGCAGTTCTGTGGAGTTCATGGCAGAGTGTATACAAGGAGAAGAAAAAGAGGAGAATGAGGGAAATCTGAGCAAGAAAATGCGGGGGGACAGCTACTCGGAGAGGGCTGGAGACAGTCACCCTCTTCTAAAGCTCCCTTGAGCTGGACTGCAGCATGTCAGCAAAGTCTAAGGGGACATCCTCACCGACAGAGGGGCAAGCCTCCAAAGCCAAGGTGAAAGAACAGATCAAGATTATTGTGGATGATTTGGAATTAGTCCTGGGAGACCTGAAGGATGTGGCCAAGGAACTTAAGGAGGTAAGGTCTCCAAAGACAAGGAGGGTAAACGCAAGGGCCAGTCCATACAAAACAGGACAAATGCTGTACAAAGACTAACTTATCTGGGAAACCTTAGCAGTACCACACTGCCCAGCAGAGCAATGGGAAGGTGTGTGCTGGGAAGCTCTTGGAATACACTGTTTGTTTTATGAATGGGAAAGTGTATCCGATAGTGTGTATATTGCAATACAGTACATTCAATGTTTATGTCTAGTGATACAACAAGTAGAAGAACACAGCTCTCCAAGAAAACGACAACAGTCTGCATACTGTAGACTGAGCAGAACAGGTCTCCATGTAGACTCCACTTATGTCAGTAGGAACTGGTTAAAGAAGGCATGCAGATTTCAATGAGCATTTCTTAGTTACGCATCTGATGCCTGTCTCTGTGATTTTCTGCACTATTAATGGGTTGACGTTTCAAAGGCTGCTGTGCACAACAGCTTCAGTGTAAAAACTGAAGTTTATTCTCCAGAAGTTAAGCTGGTTTTATATGCAGAATGTGTGTATATGTGTGTATATACATGTATATGTCATTTACATATCCTCCCGACTACATTTACTTTTTTATTAATGGATTTTAAAATCCATTCAACCATCACAGAAGACGTACCAAGCTAGCACAGTATCTGCAAGAGAGATCTAGACTGTAGAATTCTTATTCAGTTACATTTCTTGGAAACTTTTATATGATAAAAAGGATATACCGGGTTATATTGGTTATGTGACTGTGCTACTTTTTGAATGCTATTTAACCAGACCATCTTATAGTATAGACTGACTAATGAATATTTGATGTTAGATGTAATTATATATATTAGGTCTGTCTTATTACGGCAGCCTGGGTTATTGTGCTGGAATATCAATGTGTTGTGTGATAAGCTCACAAACGTGATTAAATGAATAATTCTGATGCTGAAAACAAATCACTAAAGCATTTTTTACAGAGACATTTTTTTTCTTCCTAGAGAATGAGTCAGCTCCTGAAATAATGTATGATAATATGAAGCAAGAGGCAGTTATATTTCTGAATTTAATGCCAGTGGTTCGGAAAAGTAATTATGTAAGTGCTAAGATAAATAATAGATTTCCTCTTAAAGGGGATATCCAATGGCATCAAAAAAACCTCCACATCATATTCAAATATGATTTAACATCTTATAATTAGTATTTTATGTAAGAAAGGTGGTATATTTCACTACTTAAGGCTACTCCTATACATTTGGTATCAAGGCGGGACTAAGACTTTCTGCAGCCACTGAAAAACTACAAATCCTGGCTGCTCCACTTTCCCCTGCATCACTTGTATTTCTGCCCTGCCAGTTCCTAATCCCCCACCAGTGGTGTTGGGATGTCAACATGACTGCAAAGGGCTGGCAGGATTACTATGTCAAAACCTCTTGCAGTCATATAATCGTGGTGGGTCGATATGGAAGGGTGGTGGAGGCATTATAAAGTCACGTGGCGCTGTGTCAATACGGCACATTATATGGAGAAACTGCAGAACTTCCTAGGCCACTAGACTAAGGGTCAGAATAAGGGATTGACACACCTTTGCAGAAATAAATTACTGCGTCCCTTTATTATTTGTAACAAAAATGGTGAATAATTTTACAAACATACCCATCTTAACAGTAGCATGAAATGATTAAAATGAATAGATGGAAATAGTCTTGCATGCATTCAGGGAAAGCATGTTTGCTTTGCCAGTGGCATGTGTCACATTCCTTGAGGTTTAAAAGGAGACATAATGTAACTCAGAGGATGTCAGCAGCAGATAAATGTAGCTACAATACAGCTCAGGGTTTTTTTCCAAAGCAATTCCCTAAATCATAATTTTGCAACACAACTGGTCGACAGATGGTTGGATTATGCACTGAAATTCTAGTCAAAAGATTATGTACTTTGATAATCCTTTGTTTGCCATTTATATACGGCAGGCATACATTTCATTAAGTGTGTAGTTTCCAATCTGCATTGACTGCAACAGGTCTACCAAATGTAGCAATAGTGAACTACTGAAAATAGAAGAGCATCAATAGTAAAATCAAATGTCAAGCATGACTATTATGAAGAAATAGGCGTGGAGGAATCCTCATTTCAGGGCTACCTTCTGTTAGCTAGAGATCATAGTCGTGGGAGCTTTGAAGGACCAATGTATCCCATTAAATCTCTGGTGCTGCAGACAGATAAGCAATTAAACAGCTGCTTTCCTCAATAACAGATTATTTTAGAGGCTCTGAGCAATGGTACTCCCATAATCAACTAGTCTTTGGAGGGACATGCAATCTTAAGTGGTTATCAAACATACAACTAATTTCAGCTCTTATAGTATCTATCTGTTTGTCTGACAGACTGTATTATCCTGAATTTCCAATACTGCTGTATTTTTCTTTCTTCCTTTCTTTCTTTTTTTTTGCACAGAAGCAATTAACCTTGGGCATTGACCATGTACATTGTAGTACAAGGCCATCGCACACGTCTAAACTGTTACTTCTTGGTCAGTCTATAAGTTCTTGACCAGCAGCAGTGATGGCTGGAGAGTGCAAAACTATAAATTACATTTATTTGGAGTGGAACAGAATGAAATCTCTGTAGTTTGGGTGATTCAATGTGTAATCAGCCTGAAAGCAATAGCTGATTGCGAATTTGGTCCCACGTTGGAATAACTGTGGCAAATAATTCAATTACAATAGATTTTCTCTTCTATTTTTTTCTACTGTAGAGATATATCTATAAAATCTTTAAAACAGAAGTAAGTCCATTTTTCTGGGGACTGGTGCATCAGTTTCAAAGAAGATTAGAAGTCAAGGATGACTTTAACTGGGATGGAGATTAAGATCACTAATCTTTCCTTCATTTTGTTAGCTCTTTGTATGAAGAACTGCATATCTAGTTAAATCCAAAAGACTGACAGTCTGAAAATGCCTTCAGGAGATATCTGCATACTAACTTTCTGCTTTTATCTTTCAGCTCAAAAATCATACTATAGCAACTATATTTTATATCAATGAAGGTGACATATACATTTATTATATTAAAAATAATTGAAAGTGCATGATTAGCAGAAGCGCATCTGTGTGATATAGGTTAAAACACATACCAGTATGAAAAACAACCATTTATGACAACTATCCTACACTATGTGCCATGAACAGTGCATCAAAAACAGTTGTTCCCCATGAAGAGTTTGGATAAATAGTGGCCCATAGCTTCTTGAAATGATTGTAAACTTACCCTGTGCTGTTGAGGAATCTTACGTATTCTCTCTTCCTTGTAGCTAAATAACACCACTGCTGGTAGGATGCACTCACCAAATCTTGCGAAGTAAGGGCCATATGTATGATACTGTTTAGGTCTAAAACTCACTCTTTTGCCCATAGTAACCTATGGGCAAAAATTTAGTTTTAGACCGAAACTGGATCATACATGTGGCCCTAAGTTTCAAGCCGGCCTTAAACACATTCTATGCACACTTTTCCTTCTCCACATCAGCTAGTGTGCATGCAGGACCATTCTAATCATAAAATCTGCAATTGAACTGGGCTCCCCTATGGCAGATCATATGACCTACAGATGCTGTTGAGAATTCAAATAGTGTCCCAGAAAATGTTGTGCCCTGCTGTCCCTCCTCTTGCTTACACAGAGCAGGAGAGATGTGTCATATATTTTTCTCTCCTCCCTCTTTCTTTCTATCTATCTATCTCAAATCTATCAGTCTGTTTCATATCTATTTTCCTTTCTTTTCTCTCTACCTACCTATCAGTTTCTCTTTTTTTATTTAGTTCTCTCCTAAATCTATCTAGAAAGTAAAATGCCACAGCACTCCTCAAATAAAGTTAAACATTAAAGTGCTTTACTCCATGTCTTCACAATGTTTTAGCTCCACCATTGACATATTTTTCAGAACCAAAAAGATATTATGCACAAGGTGTCTTCTAACTTAAGGTGCCCTAAAAATCTAGTGCGACATGTCCCAATACGACAGTGCCATTGTTTTGGTGTATTTTGTGCCCAAAAAACTGTTGACGTCCCATGCTCTATATAAATGAACTGTAATACACCAAAACTAGGCGCATTATACACCAGGCACTACACATTTGAATGCGCCTAAAGTGAGCAAATTAAATAAGCTAGCAATGATACGTTATGCACCTAAATTATGTAATGCGCCTACCTTTTGCAAGGTAGACCACATGCCAGATTTTTCACAGGTTCGTTCATTCAGGCGCACTTTACACTGATTTAAAGTGCCTTAAAACTAGTGTGGTGCTGCCTCTTTTCGGACATGTCGCCCCTAGTGCTTATTATTACTACTTATTACTCATATCATGAGCCGTCAGAAGAAGATATATACTGTAGTTACTCAGCGATCCCACACTGACTCTCTTTACCCAGTGCTGAACTATTGATCAGGCATGGGCCTAGCCTCTCTCCTGTTGTTATGACAAAATTTGATGTAACTGTATGTCATGTTGTTGGAAGGATGTATGGAGCTAGCAGGAGCTGTCACTTAATCCACCCCAAAAGGACTCCAAAAAATTATGCAGTTGTTTTTATTCCCGTTCCACTCTACAAAAAATTTTATTTGATTTTGCAGTACATTTTGTTGTACGTATAATAGTACCTTTTTAAAAATCAGATTTTTCCCAAAAAATGAGCATTTAATTGGATATGTCAACTTAAAAAAAGAAGCATTATGGTTCAAGGAAGTTATAAATTACTGCCACTCAGTATTAATTTTAATAGTGTACTGTATGAAAATGTTCAGGAGGGTACGAGGGCCACACTCATGAAATTTTTGCACTGGGCCCATCAATGGATTAACCCCTTCCCGACATTGGACGTATGGATACGTCCTGGCGATCGCGCGGACTTGCGGACAAGCCGCGCACGATCGCGACATGGAACCAGGGGGTTAGTTTACCGCGGCTTCATGCCAATCACCCCCCGGGGTGATTAACGCTTCATTACCGCACCCTGTCATGCTGCGATAATAAAGGCGCGGGCAGGAGGAGGAGCTCCTGCTGCCCCGACCCGGGCGCAGCAAGCGGCGCGATGCCGCTCGCGGTCTTTCCCGGGACCCCCCGGGAGCTTTCTGAAAGATCTGGGATCTGGGGACCCCCATGCCCCAATGCATTGTGGGCAGGGTGCCCTATTCCCCAGGCGACCTATCCCCAACAGTAACGCCGTGCAAGGTCTCCTTTTCAAACAGCAATCAAACGATTGCTTTTTCCCCGTGGGGTTTTGCTGTTAAAAATTCCCCAGGGGAAAAAGAAAAAAAAATGTAAAAAAAAAAGTAAAACACAAACACAAAAATAAAATTAAAAAACACGTACACCGCCCTTTTCCCCTTTACAAACCCCAAAATCCCCCCCAAAAAAGATCAAAAATAAAAAAAGAAACCAATTTGGTATCGCCGCGTCCCTAACGCCCCACCCTATAAATCTTCATTTTAATTAAGTACGTGAACGCCTTAAAAAAAAACAAACAAAAAACAGTCACAGAATTGCGTTTTTTTGTACATCCGCAGCAAAAAAATGGAATAAAAAGCGATAAAAAAACCATATAAATGCCAAATTTGTACATTTAAAAGTCTTTCATCCGAAAAAAATTTTCCTTACACTCTCTGATGCGGAAAAAAAAAAGTTTGGCTCTCAAAAAGACAGCGATCAAAAATTTTTTTTAAACCCAATAAAAACATTTTTTTTTTTTTAAAGCGCTTAAAATTTTAAAAAAAAAATTTTAAATAGGGTATCACCGAAATCGTATCACCCGGAGTAAAGCTAATTTGGTCATGGATCTGCAGGGTGAGCCTGTTAAAAATAAAAAAAAAAAACTACTGGGTTTGCAGTTTTTCTTCACCTGCCTTCCAAAAAACGGTTTTTAAAACTGATCAAAAAGTCTTGCCCCCCAAAAAATGAACCAAAAAACATCAACTCACCCCAAAAAAAAACAAGCAACTACACAGTTATGTACACAGAAAAATAAAAAAGTTATGGCTCTCAGACTATGGCGATCAAAACGTTTTTCCCTTTTTTTGAAAAAAGCTTTTTTGTGTAAAAGCAGTAAAACATCAAAAAAATCTAAAAATTTGGGTGTCGCTGTAATTTATAACCTGCGAGTAATTTAGCAGTCGTTATACTGCCGGGACCGCGTAAAAAATAAAAATAAAAAAAAACTACCGGGAAAGGGTGTTTTTGTTCAAAAGGCCCCCACAAAAACCTTAATAAAAAGTGATCAAAGCGGCATATGCCCCCATAATGGGACTAATAAAAACGCATCCCACAAAAAAAAAGCCCATAATTTAGCTCCGATACAGAAAATGAAAAAGTTTGGCTATCGAACGGACAACATAAAAACGCAATTTATTATAGACCATTTTCTATTGTGTAAAAATAAAAAAATAAAAAACTATATAAAATCTATATATTCAATTGTACCAACCCCCATAGTAAAGATATCCCGTCATTTTTATGCACGCGAACGCTGTAAAATTTAAAGCCCAAAAAAAAATGGGGGAATTGGTTTTCCCCCCATTTTCATGGCCCAAGATAAAAAAAAAAAAAACTTTTAAACACCTTGCGCCCAAAATTTCAAAACAACCCTGATGAATTTCCCCGAGGTGTGCTGAATCCAAAATGGGGCGATTTTTGGAAAATTTTTACCTGTTCTGGTACTTTGGGGGCTTTTTAAAAGTAACATGGCCCCACAAAATCTCGCTCCAAAAAGCAAATAACCCCCCCCTCACCACTGCCTGGCCCAGACAGCAGTTTACACCCACATGTAGGGTATTGCCAAAAATTGGAAGAAATTTTCGTAACAAATTTGGGGGTTTTTTTACCAGGATGCCTTGTAAAAATAAAAATTTTTAGTAAAATTGCAGATTTTTGGAAAAATTTTTTTTTTCATTTTTACGGCCTAACGGTAAAAATTGTGACACACCTTGGGCTGTATGCCCTACACCCCTGGATATATTCCTTAAGGGGGTGTTTTTTCCAAAAAGGGGTTTTTTTAAAGAGTTTATTAAGTTTTAGCACCTAGGGTTCCGCAAATCTGAAATGGCCCCCAAATAAAATCGTAATGAAATGAACCCCCAAGGGCCAAGGGGCTCCTCCAAATTTGGGGGTTGTGGTTTAGCCAAATAATGCACTAGGGGCCCCATATCGGTATCTTTGAAACACAAATCGGGGAAAACAATATTAAGTTGATTTCCCTGATCACATTTTTTCTGTATTCTTGTGAAAAATGTATAAAAATTTAAAACTGCAAAAAAAAATGAAATTTTGAAATTTCATTTACTTTTTTTTAAATTTATGTGAAACACCCAATGGGTTAATAAACTTTTTAAATGCGGTTTTGAATACTTTTTAAAGGGTGAGTTTCTTGATGGGTCATTTTATGGGGGTTCTAACTACAGGTCAATCAAAGTCACTTTAGAACTGGCTGGTCCCCAAAAAAGTATTTGCAAATTTTTTTTTGAAAAAATTTGAAAATTTCACTAAATTTCTAAGACCCCTAATGTCGTAAAAAAAAAAAAAAAAAAACATTTAAAAAAAAGATCCAACCTCAGCAACATATTGTAGATGCTATTAAACTATTTTGAGTGGATTAATATCTGTCTTACATGCAGAAATTTTTGAAATTTTAAAAAAAAGGTACATTTTCCATTTTTCATGATACTTTGATATTTTTCACAAATAAAAAAAGATTTTTTTTGGGGCCAAAAATTTCCCTTTCTATTTAAAGCACAAGTGTCACAAGAAAAAAATCTCTGAATTTACATGGTGGTTAAAGTGGCAAAAAGTTATTCTCGCGTAAAGTGACACATGACAGATTTCAAAAAGGGGTTAGGGGTAAGAGGTTAAAACGGCCCTCTGTGCAGTAGCTTCTGCCCTATCGTTGAATCTCTTTACAAGGGGCCTTCATTAGGCACTTTCACATTTATAAGTGGGCTTCTAATTGTAAAAAAGGGGCAAAAAAGTTTCATTTAAAGGGACTGGGAAAAAATTTTAAAAACCCCCCCGGTCCCAGTATACCCAGTAAACCCTGCACTAATGAAATAGAGAAAAATCATTAGGTGCCAATACCAATATGCATGTATGGGATTTGACAGGTTCTGGAGAGAACCTAGAGGAAAGTAGTCTGTCAAGAGAAGAAAGGCGCAATGAATGACACAAAAAGTTAATAGTCTATGGCGCATGGTATTTTCTCTTTATATTCACAGAGGCAGGAAGCACTTTTTGGGGAAAACAAAAAAATCTTAGTGATGGACTCCCTTAAAAAATGTGTCTAGATGAATGGCAAAAGGTTTTTGGGGGGTGCAATATGTAGGGAGGGGGCGAATTGATTCTAACGAAGGGGAAAAAAATTTCTTTTTAGAATTTCAGGAAAATTTCGGTTGGGAAACCCAAAGTCGAACTTTGGGGTACTTGGGGATGAACAAAAGTGTGTTTTTGGGATTGAAAAAAAGGGCTCCCCAAAGACATGGCGCTACATGGGGCAAAGCACGGGGGGAGGAAAAAAGGGGCTTTGCCTGCATGCATTTGCAGAGGTGAAGCCAATCAGAACCGGGGGGAATTTTGTGACGTCCCCCGGCACTTAAAAAATTTCCGGGCGGGGGCCCGGGGGGAATCTACCTTTCTAAATTTTACTAAACAGGGAAGGGTCCCGCCGGCTGATAGCTTTCTAAAAGAATTGTTTTTTTATATAGCGATTTTTTGGGGGGTGTCTCAGCTTGTCCCCGGGGACGTTCCTTTAATGTTCTTTTTCCTAATTTTTTGGGGTATTGGGAATCTAAAATTTCCAGTGTGCGTCCACTGCCAGTGCATGTACTTAAATTTATCCAAGGGGGGATCTAACCAGTTCCTGTTGAATTTTTTTTAAAAAACGCTTTTTTTTACAAAAACAATCCCAAACTTTCATTTTTGGGCCGTTCAATTCAAAGGGCGAAATTTTTCATCCGGGGGTTAAAATTAAGCGCTTTTTTTGCGGGTTTGGGCGGCCCCCAAAGAAACCGTTTTTTTTCAACGCCAAAATATTTTAAAATTTTTCCTGTAAAAAATTTCCCACAAGCAAAGATTAATTAAATTTTTTTCCCTTTTGTGTTTTTTGGCGTGGGAAAAACGCATTGTAACCCCACTAAAAAAGTATATTTTTGTGCGGCTCAATTTTTTGGGCCCCAATTTTTCCATCCGGGGGTTAAATTTTTAAGCGTTGTTTTGTGGTATGCTGACAAAAAAAAAACCTTTTTTTTTCCCAATTCCAAAATATATACTTTTTTTCCTGTACCAAAATTCTTTTCCCAAGGTTAATTAATTTTTGTGCTTTTCATTTAGTAAAACACACAGGGTTTTTAAACAACTTTACAAGAAAAATTTTTCCTGGCCATTTTGGGATTTGAAATTTTATATACAAGGGTTCCCCCAAGCTTGTTACTGGGTTCCCATTTGGAGTCAAAAAACGGGGGTATATTTATCATAATTAAAAAAAATCATCATAAAAAAGTGTCCGAAACATTTTAAAACCCAAAACATTTAATGCCAGACAGAGGGGGTGGCAGGCTCTGCACCGGGGTGAGGGGCCCAGGGGCAAAAACATTCCTGGAACAGGCCCAGGCCCGGAAGCACAGCAAGGGGAAGTGGGAGCAGGGGCCCACTCGGTGAGGCCAAACCCCCGCTGCCCATCATTGGGCCCCGGTGTGTTTTTCCACCAACCCAAGGGTTTTTTGATTGGTTGATTGGGTCATCCTCTTCCTCCCAGATGACATTGAAAACCCCCAAAGCCAAGAGCGGTGGGAACCTCAGAGACAACCCTTAGTTTGGGATTTGGGCCCCGGGAAACGGTCAGGCGGCCCCCATCCCGTCCCAGCCCGCCTCTGTTCCCCTCCCGGTTTTTTTTCCCGCCCGAGATCTACTATGTGGGCCGGGGGTCCCGGCCACTATATAGCGAGGGTGAACAATTTTTAGGAGGGCACTTTAAACAGCTACTTGGGAGCAAGAAAAGGGGCCCAAAAATTTCCCCTGCTTCTTTTCAAATAGGCGGCAAAGTATAGATGTGGAGAGTTTGGGATGGGAAAGGGCATGTTTTGAAAAGGTCAGCCCCCGGGGAAACCAAAAACCGGGGATAGGGAAAAGCGTGACGTTTAAAAAAATAGATGATGATGGGAGCCGACCCCCCACTTGGGAGCCGGGTGAGGCAAGGGCCCTTTATTTATCGTCAGGAAGAGGGTGTCAGCTTGCGCTTCCCGGCAAAGCCCCAGGGCCCGCAAGTGGGTTTTTGGGGGCCTTTAGTCAGCAGGATAGCAGCAAATTTTGAGGTCGGGAAACCAAAAACGGGCCCCCGGGGGTAAAAAACCCCCTTCGAGGTCCAAGAAAGTAGCGGCACGGGGGCCTAAACGAGGCAGCGGGGGGCGTATTTACTCAGTGTGGAGGGGTTGGGGGAAAAATTTCCGAATTTTTCTCACGGGGTGGCAGTTTTTTTGCTAAGGGCACCGGGGGGAGCCCAAAGGGGGGATATTAAATCTGTGGGGAGAAAGTGAAAAAAGTGGCCCGGGAGCTAACGTGGGAACCCCGGGCCCCGGGGTCAACACCTGCAGCCCTCCAAACCAAAAAAATTCCGGTGGCCGGGAGAAACCCTTTCAGATGTGGTTTTGGGCCCTCCTGCAAACCCAAAAGGGAGCGCAGCAGCGCCCCGTGGCAGCATCCATTGCAAACCAGTCAAAGGCCCACCAAATTGCAGAAAGACTGTTTTTCTTTGAATCAAACTCCTGGTCCCGATGCCTGTCCCCCTCGCTTTCTCATTGGGGCCCGTGTTCCCTTCAGGGGAAAGGGGATTGCAAAAAGACAACAGTATGCCCTCCCCAAACCCTTTCCAAAAGGGCCGAAATGACCCTTTTCTCCTTCAAGTTGTTGGGATTGCAGTCCCCCCCTTTTCCAAAAGGTGGGCTTTTGGGCCCCCTTCAGAGAACAAATGGCTTTTTGCCGAGCCGAGATGGGGGAGTTCCAAGCCTTTAAATTTTTTTCAAAAAGGCAATAACCAGCACTTCATAAAAAATGAAAAAAAGGGAAAGGGGGGCCAGTCCTTGGAAACTTATCGGGTTTTTTTTCCAAGGTGCAACCGGCCCAAAAACGGACGTCTGGAGCTGTAACTACCCGGTTTAAGGGGCCCTACTGTCCTTTTTTGGCCCCCCGGGGGGGAAATTTTCCCTTTCCCGCCCCGGCCACCAACAACTTGGAAGGAGACGCCGCTTTCTCCCCCACCCTTTTTCAAACTGCGCCCCCTGCGCCAATGTCCCCCCTCCCCCTCCTCCACCTCACCACCATCTCCGCCCCCACAATCTGCTCCAAACCACATTGTAGGGGACAACGGGTCACGCAGTTTTAAAACCTGGCTTGCCCCGGCGAACAAAGTCACCAACCCGGGGAGGGAACTTTTCCGCGTTTAAAGCAGCAAGAAATCGTTTTGTTGGGTTTTTCCGCCCCAAATGCAAATGGGGGCCATGGTGACGGACAAGGGAGGGAAAAATGGGTCCCGCTGCACCGAGGAGGGTTTGGGTTTCCATGCCCCCCCTGCATGGCGCACCTTTTTCAATCTGGTTGTGGGAAAAGGGGTTTCCGAAAATCTTCCACCGATTTTCAGCAAATTCGAAAAAAGCCCCGGGAAAAAGTGCATGGGACTTTATCCTTTTTGGGGAAAAACCAGGAACACCCCCCCCTCGAATTGCAGCGGCTAACGGCCTCCCCCAACACACTTTGATATGCGTGTTTCCCCACCCCTGGAATTCCTTCCCGCAATGTTGGACCAACTTTTTTGAACAGAGAAAAGGGCCCTTTAAAAAAATTTTTTGATGGGTCCCAGGCAGACAGAAGTACTCCCCCGTGTAAATTTATGTCAAAACCGTGGGAGCTCCCCTAGCTGACACCCGCCGTTTGTTGAGGGCCCTTCGAGGAAGGGACGTTTTGTCCCGTCGCCCAAGGGGGGTTTCGGGAAAGAATTTAAAGTCATTTTCCCCTGCTTCATGTCCTTGGGAAAAGAAAGCTGAAAAATCTGGGCTGGGCAGGGGACTAGAGACGTGGCGACTAAACTCGTGGCCACAAAGATCCGGGGGGGCTGAAATTGGAGAAGGGGGGAGGGGGAGGAATTGGAAACAGAAAACATTGTCCCGGGGAAAAAGAATGGATTTTTTTTACCCAGGTGACAAGAGAGGGGGGACAGGGAGGGGCACTGGAGGAGGTGGGTGGGATAGGAAGACAGGCAGGGTTACCCCCCCAAACACCGTTGGGGAAGTATACAAATGGAAAAAGGAGGCGGGAGCCCCCCGGGGGTCCCCTTGTGAAAATTGGGCCCCCAGGGATTTCTTTTTTTGTGCTAGGGGACAGGCCCCAAAAAAGGGCAGCATCCCCGGGAGAGGAAGACTTCTGGCCTCCCCCTATTGGACCCCGCTACCGGGCCAAAAATGGGGGCCTTTTTTTCCCAAACTATTTTAGAGGGAAGAAAAAACTCAAATACTATAGGGGGAAATCCCCCCGTAACGTTGGCCCCTGCCTTAAGGGGCGGCATCGTTTCCCCCCTCTTAAGGTTTTGACCGGGGGGGCCTCCGCGTCACGTACTACTGCCCCGGGTGCCCGGGGGAAGGGGAATTGGGGGGGGGGGGAGCGTACCCGCTCCCTCATTTGTAACCTAAGTCTGGGGGTTACTGATGAGCCCGCCCTTCCCCTTTACCCCCCTATGAGGGGGCAGTCGCCAGCAGCAAAAAAACAGGACCTGGAGCCGTCCCCGAAAACCCAAAGGGTTTTGGCCTACTTGGGGCAAACCCCCTGCCCCCCAGTTAAAAAAGAATCCCCCTGGACTACTTGGGACCAAACGGGTTTTTGGCCGCAACTTGCCGACTTTTGCAGTGGAGAAGCTGTCCTGGGCCCCGGGCCCGTGGGTGGGCCCGAAAAGGGCCCCCGTTCAGTGCGGGGGGGGGCCAGTTTTCCCCCAAGGGGAAAAAACCCCCTTGTCCACGGGAAAATTTTGGGACGGGCGACCTTTTTTTTAAGATGAATTTAGGCGTGGATCGGCCCGGATTTCCACCCCACCATGAATTTTTGGGGTCAACTGGGTTCAAAAAATACCTGCCTCACCCTATTCTGTGCGCCACCGCCCTATTTCCCCACATCTGCGCCAGTTTTTTTCCATCTTTCCAAACCCCCATCTTTACCAGGGGAAATTTGGGTTTTTTGCCCCCCAAAAATTTAACACTTTTGTCATTGGGGCCACTCTTAGACCCCCCCCGCTGCTGGGTGGGGGTTGCCATGACATCCACACTGTGTCATTTTGCCACTCTTGACCTCCCTGGGTGTTTCTCCTGGGCCCCCGTCACCTTTTAATTTCTTCATTGTGGGCCCCTCTGTGGGGCCCAAATCCCTTTTTTTTCCCCCTCCAAAAAATTTGTCATTTTGCCCCCCTTTCTGCCTCATGCTGTTCTGTGGGTGCGCCCTTTCCCAAAAGTGTCCCTTGTGCCCGCCCGACCTCATGCTGCGCCGCCGTGGCCCCTCTATCATCATTTTGCCATTTCCCCGGGGGGCTTTCCTCCTGTTTTTTCCACCCTTTCCCGAATGTCATTGTGCCACTGCCCCACTCATAATGCTGCTGTTGTGACCTCCCCCTCCCCAATTTTTTTGTGCCAAATCTTTTGGCCCAGGGCCTGGTTTTTTTCCCCCCTTTTCCCGAAAGCATTGTTCCACGCCTAAAAACCCCATGTTCTGCCGCCGTGACCTCCCCCAGCCATTGTGCATTCTTTGGTTCTCCTTGTTTTTTCCACCTTTTTCCGAATGTCATTGTGCCCCAAAGCCGCCCCCTCATTCTTTCTGCTGTTTTGGGCCTTTCCCCCTCGGTCATGTGCCACTCTGGGCCCCGTCCTGTTTTGCCCCCCTCCAGAATGCATTTTTAAAAATGCCTAACCTCATGCTTCTGCTGCCTGTGACCCCCGCTTTTCCGTATTGGGGCCATTTTTGTGTTTCCTCCTGTTTTTGCCAACCCCTCCAGAATGTTTATTGGCCAATGCCTGGGCCTCATGCTCCTGTGGGTGCGCCGTTTTCCTCCACACTGTGTCATTTTTTGCCACTTTCTGACCTCTTTTCTGCTCGTGGCCCGCTGCCAGTCCTTTCCCCACTGTGTCATTGGGCCAACTTTCTGACCTCAGCTGTGCTGTTTTTTTTTGCCCCCTGGGCCCCCCAAAAACTGTGTCAATTTTGCCACTTTCTGACCTTATGGGTCGTGTGTGGCCCCTTTCCGGTTTTCCTTTCCCCCCTGTTTTCATTGTGCCACCTTGGGCCCACCTCATGCTGCGCCCGCCTGGGGGGGGGGGAAAAAACCGGGTCTCATCATTTGCCATTCTGTGGCTTCCTCCTGGGTTTTGGGCCCCCTCCAGAAAATTCCCCTTTTGCCACTTCCTGACCTCATTTTGGGGTGGGGGCTGGCCGGCTGTCACCTCCCCCAAAATCCGTTAAAAAGTTGGGCCAACCCAAGCCTTTAGCTTGTTTTTTTCCAGGCTTTTCCCCTGGCATGCTTTTTTCAGGCCCACCCTTCCCGGGTTGAGTTTTTTTTGGGCATTTTGCCCCCTTAAATCCCAGGGGAAATTTTTTAGTGAAGCGATTCTAAAGCGGCCAGTTCTTGGGGTCATACAAAACAAAAACAAATTTTATTAAGACCAAAACCCAAATTTTCCCTTTTGCTTTTTTAAGCATGACACAACGTTCTACAAAACCCCCCTGCAGGCTCCCGTGCAGCCTTTTTAAAAAAGCTGCTTTTTAAACGCGATTCGTCCCCAAGTAATTTTGGACCGAATTTTTTTTTTTCGGGGAAAAATTTGGCAAGTGAACCCAATCGAATTTAGAAAAATTCGCCCCTCTTAAACAAAAAAAAAATAAGATATGTTCCCTTAAAAATTAAAAACCCCCTCACGTTATAATTTTACAAATATGGTAAATTTTTCCAGCTTTTGTTTTAAGTAATAAATTTGTTACCCAAAGACACATCTCCATTTTTGGGTTTTTTTTTAAAAAAGGTTTTTGGGCCCTTAAAAAAAAAAAAGTTTATGTAATTGACATTTCATAGGGAACTTAAAGGAAATTTTTCCACAATCTTTATTTATACCTTTCCCGATCCCGCTAGTCATGTGTGCTCAGAAGGGGGGGGGGTGTTTTGATTTGTTTTTAATTTTTATATCCCTTGGACTCAGCAAAGGAAAGACATCATTTAAGGGCCCCTTTTCCCCCCTTAGTCCCAAAAAAGGGGCTGTTTTTTGTTTCAAAACGTGAGTATTTAAAAATATCTCAAAAGGTAAAAAAATTTTGCCTCCGACTCAAGGGTCCCGGGTTTTAAAAAACTAAGGAACCAAAACCGTGGATTTTTTTTTCCCCCTTTATCAAATTCACAGACCTCAATTTAGGTTTTTTTTCTTTTATTTTCCCCGTTTTTTGGCTAACTACTAAGAAATACAGAGGAAAAGGGGGAATAGGGAAAGAAAAGCACCTGGGGTTTTTAAAAACTTTCCCCTATGCCTGAGGGGGAGAAAGGGGATGTCCGAAACATGTGTGACCAGGAATGGGGGACTTCAGCCTGGTCGTATCCCCCGGAGACAAGCTGTAAAAAAGGAAACCTAAAAGGGGCACCTAAAGGCAAAAATGGTCCCCGAATTTTTCATGAAAAAAAAAGTTTTTTATTTAATTTTTCAAACTTCCCCCGTTTAAATTTTTCTTTTTGGCAAAAAACCCCCTTTTTTGGGATGATAAAGGAAAAGGGGTGCAGTTACATAAGATCCCAAAAACAGAAAAAAGGGCCCTGCTTAGTGGTTTAAAGGTAGGTCCCTTCCAAAAATCCAATTTCCCCCAAAGGGAAACAAAAAAAAAAAAATTAAAAACAGGGGCTACATGGGAAAGTTGCATAGGCACAATAAATGATAAAAAACCCCACTCAACATATACTTTTCATAAAGGGAGTGGGGGGTTTTCTTTTGAATATTTTCTCCACTGTAAACATTTTCAGTCATTTTTTAAACATTTTTTTATTTTCTAAAACTTTTGAATGACTGAAAAAAAGGTCTGTAATTTTAATGTATAAAAAGCTAAGCAGTCCCCCACAAAAAACGGTTTTTTTTTTTTTCTGCTTTGATTTTTCTGTTGTTTTTTTTTTTTAAAAAAATTGTTTTCAAAAAAATGCCAACAGGGGAAAAAAAATTTTTTCTATTGGTAATTTTATGTAAAACCCTGGATGTTTTTTGACGCGTTTTTTGGCACATTTTTCAGCAATTATAATGCTGTGCGTTTCTGTAAAAAAAAAAGCGCAAAAAATGAGTAAAAAAAACGCCAAACAATACAAAACTTGCCAAAAATTGTCATTTTTTAGTTGTCTTTGACAGACAGTGGACAAAAAACTGGGGGTTTTAAATGAAGGGGTTTTTTTAGTTTTTGGGGTTTTCAGTGAGTTTTTTGTCCAATGGTGAAAAAAACCCGACCCTTTTAGTTCTATACTTGCAAAAGACTAAAAAAAAAAAGAAAGGATGCAAAACAGTTGTTTCCCGGAATGCGGAAAAAACCTACAGAAACCATGCAGAGGAGGTTAAAACCCAAAGAAATGCTAAAAAAACAACGGGTTTAATACATTTTAACCATGCTAAGGGTTGTCACTATTTAGTTTTATAATTGCACATAGATAAGGCTTCTAAAAGTTCCCAAAGCCATTTTGGTTATTTGTTGTAAACTCCCGAGGACGCCCTTATTTTTCTGATCAGGCAGACTGCCCAGCACACTTATGGTGCCCAACACAAAATACTGACATTCAGTACTCCCCCCCCCCCCCACCCCCCAAAATAAAAGAACCCTTTTGTTTTAAAAAAAAAAGGGTTCTCCAAAATTTTGGGGTCTTACAATAACTTTACGGGAGAAAAAATTTAAATTCATTTACAAAAGGGGATACTTTTTCTGCCCCCTTTTGTGTGTAAATATTGTGTTTTTCTAAGAAAAATGAAAAAAGATTTTAATTCGGAAAAAATTTCTTGGGGTTTTGGGCATAAAAAACCCAATCCTAGGTTTTCTGATAGGAAAAATCATTATGGAAGGTAAATGAGAGGGGATTTTAAAATTTAAAAGGGACACAAGGGGCAGTAAAAAACCCAGACTTTTAAAAGAGCACAAAAGTTATGAAACAAGGATTTAAAATCAATAAGATGATTTCGTTAAACCCCCCTAATAAATATTTTTTTTAAAAAAGGAAGGGGATTGTAAGTGAAAGGTTCTCCACCAACGTTCAGAGCAATGTTATAAATATATTGATTGAATCAGCTATGTTTCTGGATTCTCACTGTATTTATTGTGATAATTTGATATGACAAATAAGTTCATAGAGTAACATAGTAGTTAAGTTTTGAAAAAGACATACGTAGGTCCATTGAGTCAAACCTATAACTGTACAGAACCCAATGCAAGCCCCTTTTAAGGGGACACCCCTCAATTTCCCAAAATGCCCGAAAAACTGATAAAAATATTGTTTTTTGGGTTTAAACAAAAACTTTGTTAATATTTTAAATTTAAAGGGTCCTGAAGGGGTTTTCCAAAAGTATACATGGGTTTTTAAAAAATTTTTTTTTTCCAAAAATACTTGATAAAATTTTTTGCCTTTCCACTTTTTCTTAATGTGGGAAAAAAATAAAAAATTTTATTGCTTTTTTGGGCCCGGGTTTATCATGGAAAATTTCTAGATAAAGCAGCATCGATATGAAATCATGATCATATTTCTTCTGATTAGAAACTATATATATATATATTTCTTTGAAGGTTCACTACAAACAGGGCGACATACAGTATATGAACAGGGCGTAACAGTTTTTTTGGTTTTAATTAAACCCAAAAAACCCGCCCTAGCCCTTTTCCCAAACAGATCTATGAATTGTTCCATTTTCCAAAAAATTTGGGGCGCCTGCAAAAAGACATGATGCTTTTGAAGGCGCCAATTCTAGAGGCGTTTGTCGGGCCAGATTTGTATGAAATTGGGGAACATTTTTTGAATTGCACAACGAAAAAGTTGTGTGGAAAAAATGTCTACCAATAGACAACCCAAATTTTAATTTGTGGCAAGGGTGAGCAAATTTTTTGGCACTTTCACTCTTTTGTGCCACTATTTTGGGGGGTAAATGTGTCTCACAAATTTTATTTAAAAAATTTCTTGTTTAGACACTTTCGTACATACTGACGAATTCTACAATAACTTACAGAGAAGTACGACTGTTGAGGTGGCGCCACTTTACATATATGCCCCCCCACCCTCTTAATGAGAGTCAGGTTTGGAGGAAAGAAGGAAGATTTCCACCCTGAAGCTTTGAGGATTGTGAACACAACTCTGGGATATGATACAGATTGTAACTCAGGGTCAGTACAATATAAGCAATGTAATCTATAGAAAAATACCTTTTTTATACTGAAACAGTAAAATAATAATTAAAGGGTCTAGCGTTTTGATAAATAAGTTAATTTACTTATGACTACTTATTTTGGCAAACTTTAACCCTTGGTCACTGCATTAAAAAACCCCTAAAAATTGTAGTTAAAGGCATTTAGCCTGTCTGACAAGGAGCCTACTTAGGGAGTCTAATTAGGTTATAATAGACAAGAGGATGCAGAGATTAAGACCTACATTTATTTTTTGTGACTTAAATTTTTTGTTTTTTGTGTTTTTATTAAATATCTATTTCTAGACATGCCTGTGATGTATGCCGGTCTGGAGAAATTTTCTATAGGAAGCTTATGTACCAAAACATCCGTGAAAAAAGGGAAATGTATGGTTTATTCATCAACAAGTGAGAAATGTAGCACATATTTAACAAAATGCTTGTACATCATAAATAGCCATAGTGGCCATTGTAGCTCTTGTAATAATTTTGGGTGATTTTTTTTTTTTTAATTTTCATGTCACTAACTATATTTATAAAAAGATTCTGAACTTTTTGCAGTTTCCACTTGTCTACCAGGCCCAATAATAATATAGATAATACAGGATCTACCATTCATTGCAAAAAATAGACACAACTAACCCTCTCTACCCAGTGACATCTTTCCTGGTCACAGAGCATACCTATAACAATCTTATATAGAAGTCAATGGAGTAGCTCCTATTCACAGGTTGTCTGTGTAGCTACTCTAAAGCATATCAGCTCAGGCAAAATGGCTGCCCTCATATTCATATACATACAACAAAATTGACAAATCTACAATCATAAAATAAAAACGGCTAAGAGCAAAAGGATATATATAAGGATCTTGTTTTAATTAGTAACACAAAATATGGTCATACATTCTCTTTAAAGGGACCCACTGAGTTTTCAAAAACATTGAAGTTTTTGGTAGGGAATAATAAATTGGTCTCTTTCAGCTATATAACACTACTGTGTGGGCTCTCTGATATATGGCACCATTACCCACATATTTATTGACTGCTACTGTTGCTTCAGTTTAAAATCATAAGGTTGTGGGGCCCCATCTCATTTTGATATGATGGCCTGTGGATTCTAATTACACTCCTGATCTCCTCTATCTTATGCTGCCCTCACTAAGGATAACAAGTTCTTGTTGTAAAGTTGCAATACAGATTTGTGGAGAACGGAACACCCAGAACATTTCATCTAAATAAATATAAATGGTGTTCCAGATGCTAAAATTATGAAACATTTATTTTATTTCATTGACAAATAAAACCACAATATCATACCTCCCAACTGTCCCTATTTTGGAGGGACAGTCCCTATTTTTAACCCTGGTCCCTCTGTCCCTTTTAACTCTATAAATGTCCCTATTTTTAATTTGGGAAATAGATTTGCATCAATAAACTGATTATCTTACTTTAAAAAGTACCTGATTGCTTGCTAAATGTCTATTACATAATAACTTACTTAATATTTCATCATTGGATACAATGCAATCCTGAAAATGTGTCCCTTTTTGGCCATCTAAAAATTTGCCATGTATGTATTTAGGTGTGGTTAGAGGCATGTCTTGGTGTGATGTCATGTGTTTGGGCGTGGTTAGAGGCGTGACCTGATGTGTCCCTCTTTGCAATCTCTAAAAGTTGGGAGGTATGCAATATGGTTAAAGGCTTTAGTAGTGGAAATAAAACAATCACCCATCAAGGAAATCACGTTGCAACTTCTATATATATTTATAATGCCAGTTGTATGAATTTTAAGCTAAAAACTGTATTCAGAGCTATACATGATTTGAGCCAAGATATCCTTAGATGTCTTGCTATCAATGAAAGAAGATGGATCTGGATCTTAGCTCTAGACTGACACATTTACTGACACAGAGCCAAAAAAGGCAGATTTGATAAACATTCACAGGAAAATAAATGTAATAATATATCAGACATTGATGGGATCTAAGACTTGTGCAAGGTGTCCAAGCAGGAGTAGGAAAGGGGCTACATACCTGTGAACTGACAATGTATGTAGATTTCACTCTCCCTTTTAATTGTCAATCATTTATCATTCCCATTATATTCATGTGGTACATAAATAACACATCACATCTTCTTATTGGCAGAAACATATTCTCTGCAACATGAAAACAAGAGTCAGGCTGCCTTTAGTATGTAGAGATGAATGACATTATTAGGAAAATAGACTGTGATTTGATGACTGACGTTATTGTTAAATACAGAAGAATATCGTTAGTATGGTTGAAAAATAGGTGTGTGTCCATCAACATTATAAGAGAAATGAAGTATTGTGTGTGGGGGAAGAAATGAATCCTTTACTGATCCAAAGGAAGGCATGGATTCCCCATAAAATAAAGAAAAGATAAAACATGGCAATATAAACTCATAATATGGTGCTAGTATACTGGTATCCGGCAGACTAAGGGCCACATGTATGAAGACTGTTTAGGTCTAAAACTCACTCTTTGCCCATAGTAACCTATGGGCAAAAAAGTGAGTTTTAGGCCTAAACAGGTTCATACATGTGGCCCTAAGTGTTATGTTTCCGCAACATATTTTTCCACATGGAAAAATCTGCATGGAATCCAAATGCAATCCACAGCCAGTTGATTTAAGTGGGAATCTGCATCATGCTTTTATTCCTGCACAAGAATTTTGTATGGAATATAGAGCATGTCACTCTTTCATGTGTTTCTGTTTCAATTTCATGCATATTTTTCCCACTGAAGCCAATAGGGCAGTAAAAATCTGCACACAATCTGTGCTTCTTTTTTAATGCAGATTGCATGCAGATTCCATAAAGATTTTTCCGCACTGTAAAATACTACATGTGAACATACCCTTAGTCTACATCAGGCACCAGTTCACAGGTGGGACTCTAAACTCTGTTCCTCAAACGTATACTGGTGATGTCTCTGCATACAGTGTATGTAGTTCTTAGTGCTACATCACAGAACCTGGGTAAAACAGAAAAAAAAAAACTGTGATGTCACAGCACATGCATAAGAAACGCTGTAAAATAATGTAAAAAAGTAAGATAATAAACAACAATACCCCAGTTAGTGGCTAGGGACCACAATGATGGCACAGAGACAATAAACACAGCAACATGATACAAGGATAATGCACACAGTGTTGTCAATATAAAGTAAAATAAACATGGTGATGTCAACATACAGGGGAAATGAACACAGTAATGTCACAGTGCAGTATGGGTAAGTTCACACGACTGATTTGGACACTGAATTTTCAGTGAACAAATCAGCGTCAAAACCGTCACTGAAAAGTGCCTCAACATCGCAAGGTTTCAATGAGAATTCAATCAGGTTTTGATTAGGTTTTTGATGAGGTTTTCCAAAAACTGTTTTCTTTCTGAAACACCAATACAAATTAATAGCCAGGGCAAAAACCATGTCTAAAACTGCCCCGAGGTTCTGGATGAGGTTTTGAAGTTTCTATTGATTCCTACGAGAATTTTCAGCATTGAAAATGCTTCAAGAATTGACATGATGCTTCTTTTTCATTGTCCATAAAAGCTTCCAAAGAAGTGATGAAAATGCACAGAAAAATTAAGCCGTATGTGAAATACAACGCTGTTTTACATAGGAATCAATTAAAATGAACTGACCTTGTCTTGGAAGCTTTTTTGGCACTGTTTTAGGCACAGAAATACTCCGAAAACAGTGTCAAAGTGAGCCGTGTGAACATACCCTAAGGGTACGCCCAGACCACAAGTGAAATTTACTTGTCGGATTCTGCTGTTGAAATCCACTTCGGATGACATGGTTTACAACGAGTATTTCACATGTATTGCATGTGGAATGATGGTCGATTTTTTCCGTCGGATATATAGTCAGAAACTAGTCCCATTTATCTCAAAAGTAAATTTTCCACATGAAATACGACCAAAGGATGAACACGGTCTAGGTTTTTTTACTTTCAAAAAACGTCCGATGAAGATACAGGAATTTTCTACTGATTTACTGGTTTACTTTCGGTTTTAGATGAGTATTTCAAGTCAGAATCTACGTGTATTCCAACTTGAAATACTCATTGTGTGGACATAACCTAAGTATACCACAAGAGAGTAATGATGAACAAAATGATGATACGGACAGGAATAACAAACATACTGAGAGCAACTTCGGTTCCTATTATGGATATGCCTTTGCTATCCTTCAGAAAGATAATACTTCTTGATGTCACACAGCAACTAAATCAGCTCAACACTGTACTTCTTAAATGTCTAACCCTATAATCAAGCACTCAAAAACCAAAAGCAGTTGGTGATCTAGACTATTCTGTAGGTTTATAGCTACTAAAGAACTCTTTTTAACCCCTGAAGAATTAACCGCTTTCCTCAGTTTGGACAAAATGTCTTGTCTTTGAAGTGTGTTTACAGTCAGCAGATTTTTACTGTATTTTCTTATAAAGATTATTAATAGATTTGAATACATTAATTCAAACTCAGTAAGTGTGAAAGTTTTTCTTTAATGAAGTTCTTTCTGCTGGTTTTGATTTTGTTGCTCTATTATTGGACTTTTTCAACTCCACTGCTTCAAAAAAATTAATCATAAATTCTTTTAAGATTCCATTATGTCTGTCAATGGGCTTGGTCTGGTAGTAGTACAATTTAAATTTATTTTAATTTGGAAAAAGCTGCAATAACTGACACAATCCATGGACATGAGGTGTACTATTTCTGGAAAAAAATACTTTTTTTCTAATCCTGGACAAATCCATTAACATTATGGGCGACATGTATGAAGGAAGGTGCGTCGAAGTGAATAGTTGAGTCTCATTTTCAGTATATAATGCGCCTGAATGTATGAAAGTCTTTTTTGTGCATTCATAAATGGTGTGTTAAGTTCGACGCGCCTCACCTATGTGTTAGGCGCATTACGAAACTTAGGCGCATTAGTAATGCGCCTAACATGTATAAAGGCTATAGATAGGTTGAAAATAAAAGAAAAGTCATTAGAATAGCATGTCAGTGAATAGAAACTATGGTATTGATCCTGCTGGGAGGACCACAGGTCCCAGCAAGACCTGTGGTGTGCTGGGTCTTGCCATATGTGGAATAAAGGGTGAGAGCAGCAAAAATACATTTCAAATTTAATGTAGTCAAAATTAAAATTTTAAAAATCTGAACAACACCATCAGTGGGTTATTTAATGTCAAATTAGTCTAAGATTCTATCAATTTTAAATACATTTTATCGGAGATATTTCTATATTTTAGGGATATTATATATTTTTATATTCATTTTGTATGATCACATTTTTCATTAAATTTAAATAATTAAATTTGATCTAGCTCCACTTCGACTCCTCAGGCTCAGGCAGATCACATTGAAATAGGTCTGCCTGTCTGAGCGGTAATGCGCCCAGTTTTGCCGAACCACATTCATATATGTGTCTAATCTTACGAATGTGCTGTGACACGCCTCCATAACGCCCCCAGAACACCCCTTCGAAAGTGTCGAGTCTTACGAAAAATGCGCCTAACAAATACGGTAGGCGTATTAGACATTGTAGCCGGCTCAGTTGCATTGTATGCCAGAATAAGGGTGAAAAGCCTTTTCATACATGTCATCCTATGTTCCTGCCTGTTTAGGTCTATAACTATTTAAATATTTAGTCATATACAGTATACAGTAAATATCATATGCTGTTATTTAGACTTTGATCCATTTGTACATCCAGATCCTTGCTCTCAACTTGTTTTACCAAACTTAAGCCCCAAGGCTATTTGTTGTATATATTACTAGTCCCAAATTACTAGTCACCTGAATTGGAAAAATGTTGCAAACACCATAGAAATGAATCCTTGCGCTTTCAATTTTTTATCACACTTACCACAGCTCCTTGATGAGCAAACAGAGAGACAAGACATTGAAGTCACATTTACTGTATTTTAATAAAATTTTAATAGCATTTTTTATATTTTCCATATCTGTAAGGTTAAAAATAGCCTCAATACATTACTTGTAGGGTTCATTACCCTATAATGTATGTGGTTGGAGTTTTAAGTAAAAATGTACAGCCTCTTTGAGGCTCATTGGCTTCAGTTCTGTTTAATCATTATTGCACTATGACGGAAAGTTCTAAATTCTTCAGAGAATTCACATAACAAATTCACAAAATGCAAAGAGCTCTCATAATATATGAGTTTTTGAAATGGACATAGCTATGGAACTGTCATTGCTTGTTATCCTGTCATTGTATCAAAGATTTTAGAGATTAGTTGAAAAGGTCTATGATTTAACATATTATGCCCACTTCTATATTTTATATTCAGCGTTAAGCTGCTTGGTAATATTTATTGGTTATGCATCATTGTCTCGCTTATGTTATTTCATCATGTATTGCTGCTCAGGAGAAGGCATTTGTTTGGAACAGAAACATATGAGATATGTGCACAGGAAATATAATAGCAAGCTCTCTTCACCTGAAAAGCTCAGGGTAGCTCAGTGGTTAGAAGTGTGGCCTCCTGGGTTCAAATGCAACCAAGGGCAATAGCTGTGTAGAGTTTGTATTCTGATATTCTCCTAGGCTTTAAAACCTACTGATTCATTTGAAATTTACATTATAAACCCCGAAAGGGACATATGAGTAATGACAATTTATGTATAGGCTGTAAAACCCATAGGTGCTATATAAATAATTACATTTAAACAAAAGAAGGAACACTATTGCCTATCTCAAGCAATGAACAAAAGGGATATTGCAACAAAACCAGGCTAGCAATCAAATGAACAATGCTAAAAATTTAATTGGCATTCATAAAAAAGCCAAGATGTCTTTTGTTTTCTACAAAGTAATTGGATTAATAAGTCTGAAGTGGATTATGCTGTCTATCCTCTCTTGTAAATTTAGATGGGGCAATCCTCAGGATTCTGATTTTCTAACCTTTAGAGGTAATTGTTGAACAGAGTGATGTAACCAAGGACAGTTTTAAGGGTGGGAAACTAGATAATTCCCAAGTCCCCACTTCTTAATAACCCCAGAAGAAAACATAAACCACACAGAATTATTCAGCAGGTTAAGGTAGTATTGAGTGTTGCTCAAATCTGTCTGGTTAGACACGGATTCAACCGAACTTGAAAAAAAACTGGGTTTGGGATGTCCCAAACCCAAATTTTTTCACCTTGAACCTAATCCTTAACCTTGTTCTTATCCTGACCATAACTTTGATCCTAACTCCAACCGAATTTGGGGTTAGGGTTCTTAGGTTTAAATGGGTTAAATGACCTATTCCCCTGCCGTTCTGGTTCTGCAATGCTTTCGTTCCCACGTTGTTTCCAGTCCAACACCACCTTAGGGTTACCTATGTGATGTTGTACCAGTAGTAACATCAGATGTAAAGGACATATAAACTACAGGCCAAGGGACTGAAAGTGCTGGGAAAAAAGGTACATTTACCTATTCACACCCAGAAAAAAATTTTTTAAAATTTAAAAATTTTAAAAAAAAAACCCCCCCGGGGGAAAAGAAAATTTTTTTAAAAAAAAAAAAAATTTTTTAAAAAATTTTTTTTAAAAAAAAAAAAAAAAATTTTTTTAAAAAGAAAAAAAAAAAAAACCAAAAGGGGAAAAAAAAAAAATTTAAAAAAAAAAAAAGGTTTTAAAAAAAAAAATTTTTTTTTTTTTAAAAAAATTTTTAAAATTTTTTTGGGGTTTTTTTCCCCCTTTTTTTTTTAAATTTGGGGGGCCCCCCCCTTTTTTTTTTTTTTTTAAAAAAAGGGGGGGAAAAAAAAAAGGGTTTTGGGGGGGGTTTTTTTTCCCCCCTTCCCCAAAAAAAAAAAAAAAAACCCCAAAAAAAAGGGGGAAAATAATTTGGGGGTTTTAAATTTTTGGGTTTAAAAAAAACCCCCCAATTAAAAAAAAAAGGGTTTTGGGGGCCCAAAAACCCCCTTTTTTCCCCCAAAATTTAAACCCTTTTTTCTTATCCTGACCAAAATTTTTAACCCAAACCCAAAAGGGGGGGGGTTTTGGGTTTTTTTTAAAATTTTTCCCCCCTTTTTTTTTTTTCCCCGGTTTTTCCCCCCAAAAATTTTATTTTTGGGGGAAAAAAAAATTAAAAAAAAAAAAAAACCCCCAAAGGGGGGGGGGAAAAAAAATTTTTTCCCCAAAAAAAAAAAAAAAAAAAAACTAATTTTTTTTTTTTTTGTTTTTTAAAAAAAAAAGGGCCCCCCCCCGGGGGGTTTTTTTTTAAAAAAAATGTTTTTTTTTAAAAAAATTTTTTTTAATTTTTTTTAAAAAAAAAATTTGGAAAAAATTTTTTTAATTTCCAAAATTTCTGTAAAATTTTTTTTTAAATTTTTAGGTTTTTTAAAAAATTTTTTTTTTTCCCCCCCTTTTTTTTTAAAAAAAAAAAAATTTTAAAAAATTTAAAAAAAAAAATTTTTTTTTTTTTTTGCCCCCCCCTTTTTTTTATAAAATTTTCCCGAAACCCTTTTAAAATTTTTTTTTTCCCCCAAAAAAAAAAAGGGGGGGGGCATTTTGGGGGGAAAAACCTTTTTTCCCCCCCCCCGGGGGGGGGGGGTTTTTCCATTTAAAAAATTTTTTTTTTTTTTTAAAAAAAGGGAAAAAAAATTTTTCCCCCCCCAAAATTTTTTTTAAAATTTTTTAAAATTTAAAAAAAACCCGGGAAAAAAAAAGGGGGAAAAAGGGGGGGGAAAAAAAAAAAATTTGGGGGGGAAAAAAAAGGGGGGAAAACCCGGGGCCCGGGTTTTTTAAAGGAAAAAGAAAATTTGGGGCCAAAAAATTCCCCAAAAACAACCCGGGGGGGGGGCCCCAAAAAGGGGGGGTAAAAAAAAAAAAAAACCCCCAAAAAAAAAATTTTTTTTTTTTTTAAAATTTTGGGGGGGGCCCCCCCCAAAAAAAAAAAATTTTTTTTAAAAAAAACATTTTAAAAAAAAAAAAAATTTTTTTTTTGGGGGGTTTTTTTAAAAAAAAATTAAATTAAAAAAAAAGGGGCAAAAAAGGAAAAAGGGGAAAAAGGGCCCCCCCCCCCCCCCCAAAAAACCCCCCAAAAAAAAGGGGGGTTTTTTTTTTTTTTTTAAAATTTTTTGGGGGAAAAACCCCCGGGGCCCAAATTTTGGGGTTTTTTTAAAAAAAAATTTTTTTTTGGGGGGGGGGGGGGGGAAAAAAAAAAAAACAAAAGGGGAAAAAAAAGGGGGGGGGGGGGGGAAAAAGGGGGGTAAATTTTTTTTTTAATTTTAAAAAACGGGAAAAAAGGGGAAAATTTTCCAAAAAGGGGAAACCCCCAAAAACTTTTTAAAAAATTTCCAAAAATTTTTTGGGCCAAAAAGGGGGGGGAAAGAAAAAAAATTTTTGGGGGGGTTTTTTTTAAAACCCCAAAAAAAAAAAAATTTTGGGGTTTAAAAATTTTAAAAAAAAATTTTTCCCCCTTTTGGGGGGAAAAACAAAAAAGGGGCTTTTGGGGCCCCCCTTTTGGGGGGGAAAAAAGGGGGAAAAAATTTAACCTTTTTGGGGGGTTTTTAGCCAAAAAGGAAATTTTAAAAAAGGGCCCGGGGGGAAAAAAAAAAACCGGCCCCCAAATTTCCCCCAAAAGGGGGGGGGAAAATTTTTGGGGGGGCCCCAAAATTTTTTGGGGGGGGGGGTTTAAAAAGGGAAAAAAAAAATTTTTTCCCCGGGGAAAAGCATTTTTCCCCCCCTTTAAAAAAAGGGGGAAAAAATTTTTTTTTTGGGGGGGGAAAGGGGGGGGGGGGGTTTTTTTAAAAAAAAAACCAAAATTTTTTTCCCGGGAAAAAAGGAAAAGGAAAATTTTTTTTTTTAAAAATTTTTTTTGGGGGGGGGGGGTTTTTTTTTCCCCCAAAATTTTTTAAAAAAATTTTTTCCCAAAAAAAAAACCCTTTTTTAAAAGGGGGGGGGGTTTTTTTTTAAAAAAAAAGGGGGGGGGGGGGGGGGGGGGGGGGGAAAAAAAAATTCGGGAAAAAAAACATTTGGGGAAAAAAAAAAACCCAAAAAAAAAATTTTTTTTTCCCGGGGAAATCCCAAAGGGAAAAAAATTTTTTAAAAAAAAAAATTTTAAAAGGGGGGGGGGGGGGGAAAAAATTTGGGGGGCCCTTTTTTAAAAAAAAAACCCCCAAAAAGGGGGGGGAAAAAAAAGGGGGGGAAAAGGGAAAAAAAAAGTTTTAAAAAAGGCCCCAAGGGGGTTTTAAAAGGGGGTTTTTGGTTTTAAAATTTAAAAAAAGGGTTTTTTCCCCCCCAAAAAAGGGGGGGTTGGGGGGGGGGGGGGTTTTGGGGGTTGGGGGGGAAAAAGGGGCCCCCCCCCAAAAACCCCCCTTTTTGGGGAAAAAAAAAAAACCCCAAAAACGGGGGTTTTTTTTTTGGGGGGGGGAAAAAAAAAGGAAAAACAAAAAAAGGGGGGGGGGGCGGGGGGGGCCCCGGGAAAAAAAATTTTTTTTTTTGGGGGAAAAAGGGGTTGTATTTTTAATTATATGTGAGATTATTTTTTATAACAATGGTAGTCTGGTTTTGAGTGAATGATTGGTATTCTCAATCACCTGTTTAACAGATTTTCAGTGTTAACCCTAAATGCATTAACCCGTTTCTAATATTTGAATCATAATGCCAGTAACATTATGGAGGCATAAAACAAGTAACATGGAGCAGGCTCAGAAGCTGAGCCCACACAAAAAATGGTGAGTGCTGGTTGTTAGTTATATTTAAGCATTAGGGCCTCAGGTATGAAAACTGTTTAGGTCTGTCAAACTGCGGCCCTCCAGCTGTTGGGAAACTACAACTCCCAGCATGCCCACGGGTATAGATTATATAAATGCATGATGGGTTTTTAATTTAAAAACAGCTGGAGGGCCGCAGTTTGACACCAGTGGTCTAGGACTTTCCTTGTTGCCCATAGCAACCAATCAAAGCGCCCCTTTCATTTCAAAAAGTGCTCTGAAAAAATTAAAGGGGAGCTCTGATTGATTGATATGGGCAACAAAGAAAGTCTTAGACCTAGACAGTTTTCATACATGTCCCTCTTAGATATCACAGTCAGTGTGCCTGTTGCATCTAAGTTAATAAAAAGTGATGTGGCAGCCTCTTCTGACATCTAAATGGGCCCCAGTGTCGCAATTGCCAGGTGCATATCGGTTGTTATGACAGTTAGGGGTCTAATAAAGGCCCCCACGTCATCTATTTTACTGCCTCCATCCCTAACATTGAATAGCATTAAATCAAAAAACAAATTTCTGGTACTATTTCTTGTCATTTTGCTTCCTTAATAAATTGGAATAAAAATGTCATGATCATGCCCAACAGACCCCCGGCTTTGTGCTCTGGTCGCCGGCCACGGCCGACGCGACGAAAACCATGGTTCTTGACATAAGGTTTTCCAGTGTGAACATTACCTGCTAGCTACCTGTATACTTTATTGATTCCTGGCCAACGCCCGTGGCCAGGAATCTTCCAGCACTATTTGGGTTAACCTGTTCCTTTGTTTATTGACACCTCCATTCTCCAATCACTTCTGTTCTACCTTTTCCTGTTCCCTATGTAAGGTCTCAGCTTCCAGTTTTCCTAGCCTGCTATACGGTTACCTCTGCCTATAGTTCGCCTGGTTTTCATATTGGATTCTTCTGTGTTCTTTGACTCTGGCTTGGACTCTGGTTACTCTCCTGTCACCCGTTTCTATACTGCGCTGCCCGTTCGTTGCTGACTTGGCCCGTCCGACTTCCCCTGTTTGTTCTGTGTTTGTTCGTCTGCGTCTTGTGTCTCACTTGGTTCAGAGTAGCTCTCAGTCTTCTGGTTGGGGTCGACCTAGTAAGAAGTCAGATACCCCAAGAGGCAGGGATAGAGGTTGGGCCTCATTTAGTCCGTGTCGTCTGGTGCACCCCTAATAGGTCCTTACAAAAAAGTGATCAAAAAGTCTTATGTATTCCAAAATGGTATCAATAAAAGCTGCAATTCACCTGCCAACAACCAGCCTTCGCATATCTCTGTCGATGGAAAAATTAAAAGCTATTGATTTAAGAAAATGGCAATGCAAAGCAAATAAACAAAAGTTCTTAGTTTTTTAAAAACAGTAAAATGAGAATCATACTGATCTATACAATAAAGTTAACATGTTCTGTTTACCACACAGTGAACTGCAATCTTGATTAATGCAGCTGCTTTTGAGACCACTGAGAGAGACAGAGAGGGAGAAAGAGAGAGGGATGTTGCTGCTCTTTTTAGGAAGGGTAAATCTACTTGACATGATTTTACAGTCGGAATTTGACAAAGATTTTGGATTTGAAAACGGTCAAAATCTGACCATAAAACCATCGCCATTGACCGCAATAGAAAATCCAAGCTGTAGTCTACACCATTCAGATTTTCTGATATCGGATTTAAAAATCACAGTTTTTTCAAAAAACTTGGAACATGTTCGATAATCCGTTGTATTTCACTTGGAAAACTGCAAATTATTAAAATATTCAATTTAATAGGATAGCCAAATCCAAAAACTATTAAAAAACACAGAAAACAAAAACTGGGTGTAAAATACAAATTCTGAATTAGAATCCAAACAGTATTTGTACTTTGCTGTGTGGACACAGCCTAATGGTATGTTCATATGACGTATTGCGACATGTACAGGGATGCGCCACAATATGCCTTGATTACTACTGTTGAAAGTATAATCTGGCCAGGCAACTCTCTGCCTTGCACACCTTTCTATTTCTCGGCAGGTAATGAACGTATGCAAGAAGTGACAATTAGTGATTTTACTGGTAACATTCTTTTTGCGGTATTTGAGGGTGTATTTCAAGTCACAGCTACATCACTCATTACTACTGTGTAATGTCCTTCAAGCTGCTACTGCATATGAGTATTATCTGGGAGACACTTCATGTAGGTGGATCTCCTTTTTTCTCTGTAAACTATGTAAAATTTGCATGGGAAACATAAAAGCAGCTAGTTCCCCCCCCAACTCTGGAGCTGAGCTCATGGAAAACTGACAATTAGAGATGGAGCCTGCAAAGTGGGATACTGCTGAAAATGCAAGAAATAAGTTATATAATGGCTAGAAACACTGCTAAACCTCATATACACATGACAAGTTGTCCTACAAACTCACCTAAAATGAAAGTTACACTTTAAAGAGGTTTTACCAGAAAGGCATTTCATGCCTGCTTTCGACCTGCTACAGCTTTCTGTGTCATCAAAAGAGGGCTTGTAGGATTTGTTAGAACTGCACATCATTTGACACAGCAGGCTTGACATCACCATGTATTTCCCCACAGTGTGCTCACACTAGTTAAACAAAGTCTGTTTAAAGAGCTGTGAGTAACTACAATGTAGGTAGAATGATTTTAGTCTCAATGCACATATCGGACTCTGGTTTCTGTTTTATTTTTATTTATTTGCACTGTTTGACAAATTAATAAAGAATACAGAGGACAGGAGTAGCATGACAGCACCTGGGGTTGAACACTCACTTAACAGTGAGTGTGTGTGATTACTAGGCAGGGAACAGACTGACAGTAGCTGCCTGAGAGGAGAGGTGATGTCTGAGCATATACAGCCAGGACATAGGAGCTCTCCTCACTGGTTGTATCCCCTAGAGAAGAGCTGTACACTATGGATAAATAAGGTAGCAGCTAAGACAAAAATAGTATAGAATTTTAATAATGATGAATAGTGAAAATGTTTATTATTTAATTTATATGTTAGGGGTCCCCGGAGCAGATAACCAGAACAGGGAAAACAGATTGTGAGTCCTAATGCTAGGTCCCCCAAATCTGTCCCTGTCTTCTTGCCTGACTGACCCTAGGTAGTCGGCGGCAACTGGGCGGCGGTCAGTTCCCTAACTAAGTGAACACACACAAACAGACAAGACAGACAATACAAGAAGCGCGGAGTCGGACAAACCAGGTCAAAAACCAGAATGGACAAAGTAGTACAAAAAACGATAGGCAGAGACGAGAGTCAAACAAAATAGACCATAGTATAAAGTGCACCAGATCAAAGCAAGACTATCATCAGCAAGAACCTTTAGTCAGGAATGGTTTTAAAAAAGGAAGTCAGGGACCCGGTCCAGAGTGTGATTGGACCACATCAATAACATCCAGAACATAGCCTAGAGGTGGAGACAGTTGTCAATCATCTAGTCTAATTCACCTGGCACTAAGCCAGCAGCACTAAGCCAGCAGCAGACGGGTGTGACAGGAAAACCTTCATAGCAAGTAGCTAGGGCCATATTCAGACTAAGGCCAGACATAAATATCAAAGATACAGAAAATAATGAATAACAGCGCATCCTCATGAAATTTTCTGATGAAACAAAGGGCATGGAGGTCCTTGCCCGAGTCCCATGTCCGCTCCTCAGGGCCATACCCCTTCTAATGGATGAGATATTGGACAGAATTCTGGGCCAGATGGGAATCCATAATTTTTCAATTTCAAATTCCAGCTCCCCCTGAACCACAACAGGAGCTGGCGGGTTAGGCACTGGTAACATCAAAGGAATATATTTTTTCAGAAGCGATTTATGGAATGCATTATGTATAAGGAACATATCAGGTAATTGCAATCTTAATTAAACTGGATTTATGATGTTGGGAATACAGTATTGTCACGGGTCGCAGTAGTGGATCCACTGGGTCACCGCAAGCAATGGTGAAAGCCACACCAGGGAGCGGAATCTAAGTAGGTCCCGGTTTTCTCCAGAGCCTGCCACAAAGCGGGATGGACTTGCTGCGGCTGGAGTCTACCAGGTCGCTACCCCTGACGTGACTTGCTTGCGCTGGCAGGTAAGGTATAGTGTGGTACAGAATCGTCAGGCAGGCTCGTAGTCGGGGACAGGCAATAAGGTCAGGAAAGGCGGCAAAGGTTCGTGGTCGAAGGACGGAGGCAAGAAGGTACGATACACGGCAATCAGAACTAGACTCAGGAAACGCTTTCTCAGCAGGCGTTAAGGCACTAAAGATCCGGCAGGGTAACCAGGAAGAGGCAGGCTTATATAGGGGCAGCGACCGGCAATAACGAATTGCCGGTGCGCTGGACCTTTAAATTTAACACTGCCGGCGCGTGCACGCCCTATGGACAGGAGGTAGACAGGGGTCTCTACCAGTCAGAAGCATAGGCAGGAACACGGATCACAGCATATAGGTGGCCAGAGAGAGAGCAAGACCCTAGCTTGCATTCAGATAACTCAGGCCCTGGCAGACAGAAGAGGCTGATTTTTATAGCCAGCAAGACATGGAAATGGGTATCAGCTGCTAATGCTGAGGTCAGTTTAACCATTTCCCTGCTAGCTGGCATGGAGAACACTGAGCCTCCAATACAGCAGCACCCAGGGTCAAAGGCATGTGGTAAACAGGTCACAATCCTTACATTGTAAGCTTCCCACATAAATTTTACTTTGTGGCAAATCCCCTTTAAGTTTAGGGCCCAAGAGCTTCAACTTCATTATGATGCAAAGTATTATCCCAGGAGTGGAGCAGAGACAGGGTCTTCATAAAGTAGTACTAGTAGCTACAGGCTTCTGGCAACTTTGTCCATGCAGCACTTGAAGCCTTCAATGCTGCCACATCTGTGTTTGTTTTTTTTTGCTTGTTCTAGCTATTTTACATTGAAGCTTTAGTGTCACATTGTGTTCCATTTACATTCCATCAACTCTGTGAGTGGTCCTTAGTATATGTATTTACCATAGGTGTGATATTGAAATATTTTTATACTTTTTGTATAATGTTAATAATGTTGGTGAATATGATGACATTGCACTTGAAAAGATTGGGGCTGATGCTTTATTTTTTATTCATTTATGTTGTGCTCTGGTATTCTACAGCACTGTACAGAGATTTTTGCATACATTTTGTTGCTATATGACATCATTAGACGCTCTGAGAGGAGAACACCAGAGTATCTAACAATAATATCTAGACACAGGAGCATTTTTTTGGATTAGGAGTTTTTTAAACTTGTTATGAGGTCCACATTACCATTATGTTGCCCTTAGAGGACATTGCAAGGCCTTGGAGGTTGGCTAGGAACCCTGGGGAGGGTTATCAGAGCCAAATCCTGTGAGTTGCTGAACAGAGTAGAGTAGTGTAGTGGCGTCCGCAGGAGCTCCGAATCCAAGATGGTGCCTGTGCTGCCTCTACCAAGCATTGGCTGGGAAAAGTGGAGATCTGGTTCTTCTGCATCCAAAACTAGTCCATCCCTACTCGTTGTGTCTAGGTTCTTGCAGGCCACATAAAATTAAGTGGCAAGTTCATTTGGTATTTGGACCTTCAGTTTGACACCTGTTTTAGATTATTCCAATTAGGTCTGTTATATTAAGCTTTATCTGGCAATGTAAATTAACATTTTAGGGGGGAATGTCCCCTTTAATTTACACATTTACTTTGGTGCCTTAAAGGGGTTTTTCACCACGCTGTTTGCCTGACTCATAAGAAGTTTAAACTCAAGCTAACTCCTCAAGCTGAGGGTGGTTCTAGAAAGGTGAATAGTATATTCAGAGACTACCCTGACAAGTACTGGAGAGCTAATTTTCATTAAACACAAGCTACCAGTTCAGAGAGCACTGAATACACTATCCTTATCTTAAACAGATACTGTACTTGTTAGAGTTAAATACTTTATTACTCCCTGCCCTCTGCTCTGTCAGCTATTCAGATAACAAACGTCCTTTTGGTATGCAGATTACCATAGCAACCTGTGTACATTTAAAAACACATAATAAAACGCTCTTATCTCATGACTAAAGTAAAATCAACAAAGCAATATAGTCAGAAAAAGTCTTTAATTAACAGTCTTTTCATGTCCAATCTTTGTAGTGAGAAAACCCTTTTAAGAATTAAGTGGATAATGGATTAGGGTACATGAGAAAACACATGCAAGGCCCCAGGTAGGGGTCTAGGTATCCAATAATTGCAAACAATGCCGTATATTAGCAGTGCACACGTTAGGAGCCGTTAGGAGTACCTTGCTTAGACTCCCCTATATCAATCAAAAACGTACACATAGGCTGTATGGACAAAACATTGAACTTTACTTCATTTTTATAAATTGGTGCATAAAAGACATAGTTCTATGACGAACACCTTAGGCAATGAAAAACGTATGAAAACGTGGCAGTACTTAGCTGTATAGCTTCTCCTGTTTAGGAGGTGAGTGATAGTCCCATAGTAGACTAGTAGGAGCCGATCATGTTGAGTTGCAGCCCAGTGCCGCCATGCAATGACGCGACGTTTCGGAAGGCACGCCTTCCTTTCTCAAGCAACCTGTGTACATTTAAAAACACATAATAAAACGCTCTTATCTCATGACTAAAGTAAAATCAACAAAGCAATATAGTCAGAAAAAGTCTTTAATTAACAGTCTTTTCATGTCCAATCTTTGTAGTGAGAAAACCCTTTTAAGAATTAAGTGGATAATGGATTAGGGTACATGAGAAAACACATGCAAGGCCCCAGGTAGGGGTTTAGGTATGTCAGGCCTCCATTCTTAACTCCTTAACGACACAGGATGTACCCATACTTTAGGTGTCAGTAAGGTTCAATGTAGCGGGATTACTTAGAAGACTGGTCTCAGCTACTAATTGCAGCTGACACCCACTGGTAATAGTAGGAAATGGAGCTGGCTCCATTCCATGATGCTTTACCCTCTAGATGAGAAGCACCATTTCTCACTCATTTAGACGCCATACCTAAATCTGCACTCCTGTGATGAGGTTTCAGAGTGCCGATTGGCTAATATGGCAGTTGATGAAGGTTTCCTTGGCCCCATGTATGCCGTTTTATCACTTCCTGCCAAGTAGAAAGTGGCAAAATCACCATCTTTGTACATTGTTTTTACAATGCAGACAGCTGTACTAACGATTGGTCGCTTAAATTAAATATAAAAAAGTTTTAAAGTATAAAAATAAATAAAAAAATCTAAAAGTTAAAATAACCCCCCTTTCGCCATTTTACAAATGAAAAAAGTTACACATAATTGGTGTTGCTGTGAAGGTAACCGTGAAAGTAACAGTCTGCTCTATTAAAATATAATATAATTTATCCTGTACGCTAGACACTGTAGATAAAAAAAAAATCCAAGGACCAAAATTGCGGGGTTTTTTTTGTCCTTTCAGGTCCTTTAAAAAAATGGAATAAAAAGTGATTAAAAAGTTGCATCTATCACAAAATGGTACAGTACAATTAAAAAGTACAAAACAGACCTCAAAAAGTGGGGAAAGTACAAAAAAGTTATTGGTAGCAGAAAATGGCAATTTTAAATGTTTGGATTTTTTTTTTACAGTACTAAAAACCGTATATATTTGATATTGCTGGAATTGCTGGAAGAATACAGGTAACATATCATTTATACCAAAGAGTGAACAACGTAAAAAAAAAAACCTCTAAACATGACACAAGTATGGTATTTTTACATTTCAATTTTCTTGCGGTTTACCAGTATAGTCCAGGGTAAAAACTTTGATACCATTAGAAAATACATCTTGTCCCGCAAAATAAAATCCCTAGCTTGTTGATTGAAAAATTAAAAGTGATGGCTCTTGGAAGGTGGGGAAGAAAACAACTTAGAGCCATATTATCAGGACTGGCTGTCAGGAAGGGGTTAAAAGTAACTTCCTAACTTGGAACAGAGAGAAATAAAATAAAACTCACCTCTCACAAGCATAAAGCAGCCTGCATGTACAACACTAATTGGCATGGCAGGGAGCCAATGGCATCTTCATGATGCGCAAACAGTAAATCATCACTGTCGACCCAGGGATCCAGGGCATGTGGCGAGACATACCTCTGATCGTCTGGAGTATCTTTGCTCATGGAGCCCCTGGGCAACTGCATAGTGTGCCCAATGAGTAAGATAGCTCTGGCCTATAGGCACCCAAGAGGATGGATACCTGCTAAAGGGAGGATACATAAGGACTCAAATATGTGGATCAACATAGAAATTATGCATATTCAGATGCTAATTAGGGGTTCACTGGGATGTTGTGGTGGGAGCTCTCAGCTTTTTTTTGTACTATTAATTACATTTATCCTCACTGTGCACCCAACAGTTGGATTCTAGACATATATCTTTAAGCTAAAACAAACCATTCATTCTAAAAAGTAATCTGCGGAGAGACTGTTCTAAATGTCTTAAATGAGATATCATCAAAGCTGCCAAGCAATCCCAAATCATGTGAAAGATGTAGGTCAGACTGGTATTTTTTTTCAGAAATAAATTTAGAAACTTAAAAGGATATACGGTACACTAGTTAAATATCATAGACATCCTCCAGCTAAACACAAGACTTAAGTTTTGCTATTATTCTTTGACAACATGCCACATAATTCTATTAAACTATGAGAAGACCAACAATCGCTCAAGCTCCAAGACACAGTTCAAAAAGATACAAAATATTAAAATGCATGAATCTTAATTTTCTAATGTAGCTTCATAAAAGCTCTGTTTATTGATTTCCTAGAAGAAAAAGAAGCAGAACCATTTGTCTGGTGTCTTGTTTGTGTGGATGTAATGAGTGCGCTGGGATCTTTTGTGAAAAATAATATGAATTGGTTTAGTGTCACAATTTCCATGCACATCATTTCTTAGGAAAATTGGCATGCATAAATCATCTACCTGCATGTTACATCCTCTTTAAATCTGAGCTACTAAATATAGCAGTAAACAAAGGAGAACCACTTTGCTGCTCTGAGAATCTGACATGTCATTTCAGTCTAAGTATCACCTGCCATTAGCTGATAAAACAGGGCACTCAGCTTGGTTATCCGGCCTGGTGCATATCCATCCTCACAATAAAAACATTTATCTCACTGTTCGCAAGAGAAATAATGTAGAAGATAAAGAAAAGGAAATATTGGGTTAAAGGGTTCAAACAAATCCCAAAAGAAGAATATCACAACAATGTATGGCCATGGAACAATTTTGCAAGCCATTTTTGAACAGAGTTCGAAAACAAGGGGTGGCCCATCAATAATAGGGTTGCACCAGAAGTACGACATCTCATGTGAGAAAAACTGGCACATTTTTGGCACAGAATTTCGCAGTGTGTTGCAGATACATTTATTATGTGCTTTAAATACTTTTTAGAACTACTAAGACAACGGGTGTAGCTTAGCCATGAGTGGGTATGGCATGACGGCAAGTGGCTTGGCCACAATATAACATGTTGCTCCAAAAATGGTGACAAACTTCAGCTGATTAATGTTTGCTAATTAATAGTTGATAAAAAAACTAGATGTCTGAAAATGCAAAAAAATGATCAGCTTGAGCCACTGTCATGAATCTGCCACATTTTTCGACTGTCTATGTTTATGATGTCTTACTTTTAGATGGCAATAATAAATGTGGACCAATGTGTTACTATAAATATCCTTTATATAATTAAGAATTAATAAAGGGTTTTCCCATCAATTAAAGGGTTTTTCCATCTGGCTGCAGATCCTGCTCTTCACATTCAGCTTTAGAGTATGCCGTGTTGGATCCATTTTTGGATCCGTTTATAGATGCGTGTTTGGATCTGTTTTTTTTGGACCCTAAATAGACCCAAACATGCATCTAACAATTTGCAGTGAGATTTACATTGCTTTCAATGTAAAACATGCATCAGCGTTCAGACCATGCGTGTTTACATGCGTCTTTGTGATCCGTCTTTCGGATCTGTTCAAAGAATTGACATGTCAATTCTTTATCCATTTGACACAGCAGGCACCCTATTTAAAACTATAGGGTGTATTTCTGCAGCAGCAAAAATGCATTCAAACACATCCATCTGTGTTGGATGCATTTTGGATGCTATTTACACAGCACTTTTGAATGCATTTTTCAGATCCAAAACCAATCCAAACAAAGATCCAAAATGCCGTGTGAACATACCCTTAGGCCGTGTTCACACGGCTTATTCCCGACGGATTTGTGAGCCGTATTGAGCTCACAAATCCGCCGTGAATAAGGGGCGGGGCCGGGGCGCCGCGGGGGCGCCCCTCCCGGGCCCCAAGACAATGCAATGTTTTAGGCGCGTCCGCACCGGAAATAATGTGCATGTCACGTTCTCCCCCCCCGGCGGAATTGCCGCGCGGGGAGGAGCGACGGATTCCACTGTTCTCTATGAGAGCAGTGATTACCGTAATGCAAGGGACGGATTGGCGCCGTACTGAAGCGCAAATCCGGCGCGGAGTACGGCGCCAATCCGTGCCCAAATAAGCCGTGTGAACGAGGCCTTAGGCTCCCACTTCCTGTTCAGGCTTTAGGCGGTTTGACGGCAGTGACTGATAATTCAGCTCTGCTATTCCTTGTTGAATCTTCTGGAGCAAGCATCCTCAAACTGCGGCCCTCTAGCTGTTGGGAAACTACAATAACCACAATAATACTATAACAATGGGAATAATGGGAGTTGTAGTTTCCCAACAGCTGGAGGGCCGCAGTTTGAGGATGCCTGTTCTAGAGGGATACTGGTGATTGATGGGTTTTAACAGCAGGATACAATGCTACAGAACTCTAAAGGGTTAAAGTTTGTCAGAAAAAAGACAAACAAGCTCCTGTGCTGCTAATGAGATGCAGCAGGGAGTAATGTCACCATCCCAGTCACTGTTAAGGGCCGTTCACACGGCTTATTTCAGGGACGGATTGCAGCCGTATTGCGCGCCGTACTGCACTGCAATACGGCTGCAATCCATCCCAGCCATTACGGTAATCCACAGATCTCATAGAGAACTATGGATTCCGTCTCTCCTCCCCACTCGGCGAATCCGCCGGGCGGGGAGAAAGTGACATGTTCATTATCCCAGCGGAATACGCGCCGTGGATAATGAAAGACTATGGGGCCGGCGGGCAGCGCCCTCGCCATCGGCCCCGCCCCTTATTCAAGCCGTATTGCGGGCGGGATCCGTCCCGCAATTACGGCTTGAATAAGCCGTGTGATCCGGGCCTTAGAGACGAGAGAGGTGATCATTAACTAGAGAAGCTTGTGTACACAAGCAGGAGATAAATACTACTCTAACTTGGAAGGGAAGCAAAATCAGAACAGCTATTTATTTGGTAATAGCTTTCAATTACTCTTGCCTACATGTTTAAAACTAAGCACATGATGGGGATACCCCTTAGGACTCCTCATCTTTTTGTCAGAAAGTAAAGTGGCTCTTGTACGTGTAGATTTCCGCCTTTCTTGGTGGTTGTTGTTGGTGGTGGAAAACTGTTTTGCTATTTAATTTGCTGCCAAAAATTTTTAAAAACTGCCCTACGAGACAGAAACATCAGTAATGATTTAAGTCTTATTTAAAATCAATGATAATGTCACCTCTTGTTGTTACCTATTACGACCAATAACCGTCTATGACTACACAGTTATATAATACGCTGCTCTGACAATTTGCTTGCTTAAGCAGTGTTTTCCCACAAGTGCAGTTTCAAACTTGGCTTTTTAATTTATCAGATCACCTTGACTACTTGTCTTCAGGATGACTGTACAGCTATTGACATATTGGATATGTGCTCCTAGCAATGATTTTCCTTTGTATACTCATGTCAATCAAATTTTTCTAAATTCAATGGCATTGTTTATGACTTTTAGATGGAAAACTCTGTCTCTAACAAGAATAGAAAACATCAGCCTTTCTATTTTAACTACTCCCAAAGTAAAAAAAAAAAAAAAAAAAAAAAGAAAACAGATCTTGAAAAAAATAATTGGTTATAATTTAATATCTTCTGTGAATTAGTGTTATTATTTTTTGTGGAATGTAAGTGAAACAAAAACCCTACGTGTTTAGTATTGTCAGATGCGTATCAACCTGTAGAATACAGATAACACATTATATTTACCGAAGATTGAACGCCGTAAAAGCAAAACAACCTCAAACATGGCGAAAATACGTTTTTAAAAAAAATTTGTCCCACTTGGAATTTGTTTGCGGTTTCCCAGTATATTCTATAGTACAGCAAATAACACCATTAGAAAGTACATCTTGTCCCACAAAATAAAATACCTCATATGTCTATGGAGGTGGAAAAATAAAAAAGTTATGGCTCTGGGAAGGCGGGGAGGGAAAAAAACGCCGGGTCCTTAAGGGGTCAATGTCCTGGCAGAGGGAAGGAGGCTTTTACTTAGGATTTTACAGTACCTGGCTCCATCCATTCTCCCATTGATGTGGTGAAGTAGTCCTGTGCCCTTAGCAGATAAACACTCCCAAAACATAATGTTTCCAACTCCATGCTTGACAGTGGGGTTGCTGTTCTTTGGGTTATAGGCAGCATTTCTCTTCCTCCAACATGATGAGTTGAGTTAATGCCAAAGAGCTAAATTTTTGTCTCATCTGACCACAGCACCTTCTCCCAATCACTCACAGAATCATCCAGGTGTTCATTGGCAATCTTCAAATGGATCCTGCACATGTGCTTTTTTGAGCAGGGGGACCTTGCAGGCACTGCAGGATTTTAAACCATTATGGCGCAATGTGTTACCAATGGTTTTCTTGGTGACTGTGGTCCCAGCTGCCTTGAGATCATTAACAAGTTCCCTGCAGATAGTTTTAGGTTGATCTCTCACTCTGCTCATGATCAAGGATACCTCACGAGGTGAGCTGTTGCATGGTGCTCCAGATCGATGTTGATTGACAGTCATTTTGTATTTCTTCCATTTTCTTACTACTGCACCAACAGTTGTCTCCTTCTCACCCAGCGTCTTACTTATGGTTTTGTAGCCCATTCCAGCTTTGTGCAGGTCTATGATCTTGTCCCTGACATCCTTAGAAAGCTCTTTGGTCTTGCCCAATCTTGTAGAGGTTAGAGTCTGACTGATTAATTGAGTCTGTGGACCGGAGTCTTTTATAAAGGTAAATATTTAAAGGGGTTGTCTCACCACATTGATTCATCCTACCTCAGTCCTGTTTTCTTGGTTTAATTTTTCATTCAGGGGCGTGTTTACTGGCTTCTACTAGGCTGCAGTAGAAGCAGGTCTATAGCTATAGCAACCAGTGCTGGCAGCCTATCAGGAGAGATCAAATAGGTCTGTACCTATAGCGACCTGAGAAGCTGATGCAGCCCATACAAGAGGGGATATCTAGGAATAGGTAGGACACTGTTAATGAACATATTTTGCAAAGTGACTTGTTTTTACAAGATCTTTAACATAAAAAGCAATCCTTGTGGTGAGACAACCCCTTTAAGACAGCTGTCTTTAATGCAGGTAACAAGTTGATTAGGATTGTCTAACTGGTCTGTAGGAGCCAAAATTCTTAGTGGTTGGTAGTGGATCAAATACTTATTTCTTTCAGCAAAATGCAAATAAATTTATATAATTTATACAATGTGATTTCCTGGATTTTATTTTGGATATTCTATCACTTAATGCTAAAATTAACCTATCCCTAAAATTATAGACTGTACATATCTTTGTCAGTGGGCAAACTTAAAAAGTCAGCAGGGGATCAAATAATTCTATTTCCTTCACTGTATATATATGTATATATATATGTATGTATGTATGTATATATATGTATATATATATATATATATACTGTATATATATATATGTATATATTGTATATATATATATATAAATATTATATTATACACATTATATATGCTCTTCACAGGCAGCTTGAGTTTCAGACTTTCTTGTCAGACTGTGGGTGGTTCTAAAGCAGTGGTTGGCATATCAACTCTACCACTCGTAGCTGAGTATGTTACAGGGACATGAGTGCACGGAGTTTGTAAACTGTTGTGCACAAGGCAACTGAGTGCTATAGGGTTAAAGTTTGTCAGTAACATAGATAAACACACTTCTCTTTTACTGATAAGACAAAGCAGGTAGTGACATCACCATGGTTGGACAGAACTGCTGGAGCAATAAGAGCAGAGAAAGAGCAGAAAGAGGTGGTCAGTAACCTAGAGAAACGTGTAAAAACTCTCCTCTGTCTCCTAAACAGTGTTAAATCAGATAAGCTATGTATTTGGTAATAATCTTTATTTACTTTTGCCTACATGTTTAAAGCTAATCATTGTGATGAGAAAATCCATCTAGGAAGCTTGAAATAGTTACAATTATAAACTTTTTTTCCTGCATTATTTCCTGTGAAGGTCTTTTCTACTGTATATTAATACAGCAACATGTATTTTTCATATGTCAAAGATTTGATATAAGATTTGTACACCATAGCAACCATGTGTATCCTATTGCATCAAATACATAACAATTGTAATAAAATTATTACCTTATTTGGACATTAATAATGAAGACACTTGAAAATGCATTACCTTCTTCTGATTTGTTGGCCAGCAGGTGGTATTAAAGTGGTTAATAAATTTCATGTCTTATTTGCCTTGCCTCAGCTTTTACGGCCACATGTATGAAAACTGTCTAGGTCTAAAACTCACTTTGTTGCCCATAGCAACTTCTCATCTTTCAAGAGCACTATATGAAATGAAAGGGGCGCTCTAGTTGGTTGCTATGGGCAACAAAGTGAGATTTAGACCTAGACAGTTTTCATACATGTGACCCTTAGTGTGTTCAAAAGGTGGCGTGTATGATTTGTTTGAACTGCACATTATGACCCTGCATGCTTTTCCTCACAGTGTGTTCATTTTATTCAAACAAAGGTCTTGTTATGTACAGAGCTTTGTGTAGCTGCAGTGTAGCTGAGTGGGTAGCACTTCTGCCTTTCAGCATAAGCGGTCCTAGGTTCAAATCCCTGCAGGAAACAAACATGTGTAATTCTTTATCTCAATGCACATACCTGATTGAGGTTTCTTTTTTTCCTTTTATTATTTGCATTATTTGATTATTACTAAGTAGTACAGAGGTCAGAAGTAGAATGACAGCACTTTGGGGTTGAGCACTTGCTCAGCAGTGTGGGTGTGTGATTACTAGGCAGGGAAGAGACTGTGACAGTAGCTGCCTGAGAGGAGAGATGATGTCTGACCATGTGCGGCCAGGTCTGAGGACCTCTCTTCACTGGTTGGATCCCCTAGAGATGCGCCGTACACTATAGATCACTAAGGTGGCAGCTAAAACAAAAATGGTAGAGGGTGTTTAATAGTGATGAATGGTGAATATAAATATTATTTAATTTGCAAGCTTCCCACATCAATTTTACTTTGTGATAAAACCCCTTTAAGTTTAGGGTCTTCTTAATCTGACATATACTTAAAAAAAAAAAAAAAATAATAATAATAATAATAATAATATTAAAAATGCAATCCAAGACAGAGACAGATATTGATAGCAGATCATCAAAATTTAAACTCACATTTTCCTTAGCGTGGGTTCACGCATTGCATATTTGTTGCATTTTTTTAACTGCATCAAAAACACAAGCAACAAAAAATGCACATGTTTTTTAAAAAAACATACATTATTTAAGTGACCAATATTTTACCGGTGTTCAAAACTGGAGTTATATACCAAAACCAAAATACCACACATTCAAACCTCTAAAATATAACTTAATAATATTTATAAAATTAAACACACTAAACCATTGGAATATGAAAGAGGTTAAAAAAAAAAACACTCATCATACATAATTAACACATTACACCATAACCTCACCCCCTAAAACAAACATACCTAAAAATAACAAAAATCTATCAAATCCATTTAAAAACTCCTATTATAAATTATAATAAATTAACACCCAAATAAAACATATCATAATCCCCCATAAATTCATAAACTTTCACACACACATAATTATCAACAATCTAACCATACAAAACAAAAATCATCAACAACAATGTAACAACATATATAATAAAATAATTCATCTACACACTTCAATTAATAAAAATCTATAATCATTTTTATCTCAACACGCTCTCGTATGACAAAACAATACTCATATTACATCACAATCCATACATATAAAATTAATATTTAATAAACAACCAAACCTACCAAAAACACAAAAACACATACATAAATACAAAAAACACAAATCCAATAAAAATATCTTCCAAATTACAATACTCGTACTTACATATTAATTCATCAAACCAACATTCAAAAAAACAAAACATACTATCGCAACATTACATGCACTTTATTTTAACTCAAAAACAAAACAAAAATAAACCCCAATAAACACCCAACTCAATAATAACACACACAACAAAGAACCTATCACCACAACATACCATCATACTCAAAACCACAATTCTTAATATTATAACAAAAAAAACAATTCTCAAATAATAAAACTCACAAACATACAAATAATAATGAAAAAAACCATCATTAAAATCGATACCCATAATTTACATGAATACTTCGGACGCCTGAAAGAGATGACGAACAGTCGTACTATAGATAGAGACTGAGTGAGAGTGGTCCAGTGCGCTATGGCGGCAGCAGCGCGATAAGCGGCTCTCAAGCCGCAAGACCACAGTCATTAGTTAGGCACTGTTGGGTAAGAGGTAGTCTTGCTCTGTCGTAAGTGATAGATAAGTTGGATATGAGCTGCAGTAGTCTGATGTGGCCATAGTGATGAGAGTTGTTTAGTTGTGTGTTGAGAGATGGGGTATACTTCAGCTAGGTTGGTGGGATAATCTAGAATGATGACGTAGAGGGAGGGGGGGGTGGGACGGAGAGGAAGTGGAGGGGTTGGAGACGCCGAGCGCGAGATACTCGTCGAGCTGATGTGTGTGGTCTCATGTTGCGGGAGATTGTGAATGTGTCAGAATGTAGCTCGGGAGCGATGTTTGAAGATACTAGCGAGCTTCGACTCGTGTGGATGGTGATAATCGCTATGTGTGTAGAGTAGCAGAGTGCGTATCGGAAGGTCGGAGTAATGAGTCGTGAGTGTGTGCACGTTGATAGAGTGTGGTTGCTTCTAGAGATTAAGAGATTCTCTGTGAAGAGTGGTGAGACAGTCGCACAAGTCATTGTAGGATAGTGTGAGTGGGGTGGTGTGCATCGTGTGCGGCCTCACTCTGTTGTGACATTTAAGTCTCTAGAGATCGAGAGAGTTTGATGGTGATGGCTGGAAGGTTGCGTGTTGATATGGAACGTGTGTAGATGTAAGGGAGTTGGGGGGTGTGTGGAGTGCGTGTGTCGAGTCGGTCATGGACATCGGGGAGTGTTGTCGCTGTGTGAGGGCGAGGCGGAGATGTGCGTGGTGTTGGAAGCGTGTGTGGTGTCTCGAGGGAAGAGCGTGGCATTGACGCATTTGTAGAGAGAGCGGTGGGGGAGAGAGACGCGCGTTAGGTTGTGCGTGGTGGAGAAGTGTACTGTGTTTTTCGGGAGACGTGTGAAGTGTAGGGACTTCTGCAAAAATGCTGTATCCTAATTAAAAATGAATGGCCGCTTTAAAGAAGGGTTTCTCACATTTACTTGTTGAGAAGATTCTTAGAGAATATTATCTGAATTCACGAGTGTTACCCTATCTCTGACCCCTTCGAGCTGCGTATTCTGAGGTGAAAGACCTAACTTATAGGGGCGCCTGCATTTCTGCGAAAGATGGTCTAGGCTATGACTTTGTTGACCTGCCATAGGAATCAATTAACGTTCCTCTATATATTCATATAGTGCGTCTGAAAGAATGATGAGGGGAGCTCTGAGTTGTGTATGCTCTGATGGGCGAAATAGAACAGTCTTAGACCAAGACAGTTGTTTCATACGCACTTTACCGCTGTTAAGTGTTTTGATTTTCTGCAATGCCATACATCACAGTTACGCAATAATGCATTACATAATTCTCATGTCACATCAGATGGTTATCTGCGTTTTTGAATGAATTGCAGGACTGGTTTCACAATGCGCTCGAAAATCATTGTTGTCCATCCCTTCTTTGGTGGTAAGATGAGCGACAGGTATTGAGTTAATGACCCTATAATGCTCAGGAAGTCCTAGTTACACGGCATTATGAGAAATAAATTTTTCTAAACTGGTCAAATTCTTTCGCTTGTTACGGCGGTCCTTTTTACCAGAAATTCATCCTTGGCTAAATATTGGAGTAATCTGTGATTATTGGAGCCCAGTGATTTAAGGATTTTATAAAATATGAATATTTACAAAAAAGTATATATAAGTAATAAATAATGCCATATATGAGACAATAATTGCTTTTGTAACTTCCCCATAGCAGAATATGACGATGTTCAGACATCTATTAACACTACGTGACAAAGAAATTTAGTTTGTAAGGCTGAAAAATGACTGCAAGTTTTCATGTTCACGTCATGTTTAACTGCTTACAGAAGGATGTTTTAACCAGGGACTATTCGTAAGGCATATGGATGAGAGAAGAAAGAATTGACATGTTATTAGGAATCGGACCCTAAAGTATTAGTTCAGAATGGAGAGAAGGTCATGGTTGCATACGGAATATTTGTACTGGGGTTCCAAGTACAGCCAACTGAGATATAGAAATGTCTTGGGGAATAGCACATGACCAGCTATCCACTATGAACTAACACTTTAAAGGTGCCCATTCCCAAGATAGGTGCAGGTCCTAGTGGTGGGACCCACAACTATTCTTTTTGATCGTGCCTAGGTCCGTCAGTATGTCTATGATTGTCTAACTGCGTGGAGGTGTGGTCTCTTATTCTATTGTTAAATATGATTTATACCCCCAGACCTTTTCGAGAGGCGTCCCTAGTGTTTTATCTTTTTTACAATCTAAGCAAGCTATACTGTGGATTTACTTTTTTGCCTCGCGCGTGAGTTGTCATTTTTAATGGTGTAATGCACTTTAATGCATGGTTATGTATTGAAAAACAAACAAAAAAAAAACCTCCTTAATTGTGCAGTGTTTGGGGGGTTGTTTCTATACTACTTTGTCATATATGTGACATTCTATGTTTATTCTGCAGATTATAGTCAAAAAATAAGAAGTGAGAATAAAAGGGTAATTCCAACTAAATAAGCAAGCAAGGAAGGGAGACAATATTTAGTAAGAGGCAGAGTCTGAATCACTACTATATAAGTGTATTTCCACAGCTCAGATTCATATCAATCTGCAGCTGACAAGACAAAGGCTCATAAGGTCTGATCCTTCTCTTGTTCATATAATAATAGGATTTACATTATTAATTATACCTAACTCATTATCTTATGCGACCATCTTCATCATTTATACTACCCCACTTCGACCCACAATGTTTAGTAACCAAACTAACCATAATATATTCTTAACGATCCCCACTCCCACCGTCCAAATTCTAATGTACGAAAACTCCCAAATCCCTCATATAACTTGTACCCACATGCTCTCCATCCCAAGCCAAATTTCTCTCTCCCCCAAACAACAACCCCCCTTTACTCTCCATCATCTAACCCAACCCCTACCCATTCACTATCCCAAACTTCCCCCAACTTAACACTCGCCCTCCCTCTCCCGCCCCCACCTCCTCCAACACATCCAAAAATACCCCTCAATCACCATCATTCCCCCCCGCCAACCCCTATCCCTCTTCTAATCAAAACCCACAAAAACCAATCATTCACAATCCACAACACATTCCATCCTAATCTCCACTCATTCCTACCCCTCAGCAAACCACCTATACCCTTACCTTCTACAAACACCCCCAAAACTAATTCCAATTTCAATTCACACATACCATTTCCCTCATTCCCCCCCATCATCCTCAACCCCTATCTTTCCCTCTAAAACCCCCCCCAAAATAAAATGTTCCAATCACAACATAATTTCCACATCTCCCCATCATCCACCCCTATCTTCCCCTTCTACAAACCCCAAAAACTAATCCATTCAATCACACAAATACATAAACCTCCTCCATCCAACCCATAATCCCCTCACCCTATTTTCCCCCTTTTACAAACCCCGCAAAACTAATGTCCATTCCCATCCCACATAATCCTCCCCATCAACCACATAATCCCCCCCCAACCCCCTATACTTGTCCCCTACTCTATAATTCCCACACTAACATAATACCATTCCCAATAAAACATAATCGCCTAATCTCTACCCCACCCATCCCATCCCCTCAAAACCCCTATCTTCCCCCTTCTACAAATCCCCCCCAAAACTAATCCCATTCCATACACACATAATCGTCCCTCCCTCCCCCCCTCCCATCCCATCCCATAATAATCTTCCAAATATTACTATCTTTCTTCCTTTCTTCACTCATCATCATTCCTTAATCAACCCCCATCCTTCCCTCCAATATCCTATAACTAACATCTCAACCCTTTCATCCCCTGCTCCTAATCCTTCATCAATTACCTATCCTAAATATCACTCTATTCATTATACATACTCCAATCCTTTCCGATACACATACCTCCCACACATAAACCCCCAAATATATCAACACATCCAAAACCTCACATTACATCCCACCCCCCCCAATCTCCCTTACTTTCCTCTAAATTCCTAAAACTACCCCTATCCCACCCCTAAAACCCCACCACCCCCACCCCCCCCCCCATATTCAACCCACACCATCTCTATCACACACCCATCATTCATCTCCCCTATACCACCCACACTAGCACTTACCAGATAATCATATTCACCACACAATTACAAAATTTCCCAAACCAAACCGCTTATTATCGCACCCCCAATGTATCCAAACCAAACCTATCATTATTCCCACCAATCCCCACCGCAGTCACAGGTGCACATTTCCACACCCCCTAAGTCACATAACTTACAACTTAAAAAACACTTACCATATAATCGACAACCCCATATCCATCCACCCCTTAATATTAATCAAAACCTATCCCTTATGTCACAACATCCCCCTATTTCCATTTTCCCCCATCCCCATCCCCACAAATCCATACTACATCACAACCCTATTCTAAATCTACCCCCTCTATCTAACCACTCGCCCTCATAATACACAAACTAACTAAATCCCCATACCTTCCCACAACCCACTCCCCATAACCACCACCCGCTACAATCTATCCCCATACACCCACCTAAATTTACCAAACACCTACAAAAAGACCCACCCAAAAAACACAATAATATAATAATATCTCTCAGACCTTCACATTCCACCCTAACCCTTCTCAACTATATCCAATCCCCCATCCCTACTTCAAAATCAAAACCTAAAAACAATCTCCACAAACTTCCCAATTTCTCATCCCAACCAAAATTCACGCCAAAAAAATACCTCCCTTAACAAAATATAATATCCCCCACCACCCAAAACCAACCACTACACCAAACCTCACTTTATAACAAATACCCACCAAATATCCCAACCCCCCAAATACACACACCCAATCTATAACCCAACTCCACCTCAATAATACTCCTTAATTCACGTTATCCCCCCTCACAATAATACATCCACCAACCTCTAACTATAAAAAATCCAAAATCCTACCCCTCACCCAAATAACAATTCTTCCAATCCCCAAACCCATATCATCTCCCAAAATACCTAACCCCTTATCAATCCCTATCCCCCCACCTAAAACACACCTCCCTAACCAAACCTCATATAAAAACAAATTCTCTCCCGCCTAAATCTAATCACTCCAACAATATCCTAACATCAAATCCACTCCTCCAAAATAAATCAAATCTTCAATCGTCCACTAATCAAATCCTCAAAACCACCTCTCAAACGCCCCCCCCCAAACCCACAACCCAAAAAAACAAACTCCCATTCTCTCCCAACTTATTACCGTTCTCTCCCTCTATTTTTTACTTCCAATTCATACTTTAACTCATCGTCCTTAGTCAATAACTACCATTCTCTCCCCTCCTCATCTTTCATAACCCCCAACCAATTTCCCACTTTAGTACATATTACCCTTAATATCAACACTACTCTCCCCCTCTACTCAATAAACCTATTAACCGATCCCCATCCATACCTCCTAAACCATCACTAGACCGCTACCCCACCCATACTACCCACCAATACATATTTACCCATCTTTAAAATATTACCCATATATTTACCTCTTCCCATTAACTACCCCCCCTATACCTAACCCCACCCCATTATTAACCCCTCCAAAAAATTCAAAAACCCACGATTTTACCACTTAAATTCGCTACTTCAATATTCCCCTTCCATTACACTACCAACAAACCCAACCCCATTTATTTAACCCCCTCAAAACATTCACAACACCATATTATAACTCATAATACGCCATTACAAAATTTACTTCCTTACAATACCCCCCAGTACCTACCAACCCAATTAATGTTATATCCCTCACCCCAAACTTCCAAAAACCACATATTTACCTCCTTAAACCAATAACAACATCCCGCATTACCCTTTCTCCCTACATACCCCATACCTAACCACCCATTTATCCCTCAAAAAACCATCCCAAAAACCCAAATTTTTACATCCTTAAATTTTACCATATTTTCTTTCTTACACTCCATACTATCCACCCCATTAGATTAATCCTCAAAAAAGCATTTTCCAAAATCCCAATTTTTGTACCATCTTAACTTTTTACATATATTTCTTAATACACTACCCCGCATAATCTATACCCCTCCCCCACCCCATTATAATCCCTCCCACCACAACTTCAAAACCAATTTTTAACATCCTTAAATTTTCCCATCTTTCAACCTTCCCTTACAACCTAGTAACTACCCCTAATTAAATCCCTACACATAAAATTCCCAAAAACAAATATGTACAATCTTAACTTATAACATCATATTTAACCCTCCCTTTCACATTATCCATTATATATCAAAACAAAATTTAAAAGAACACCTCTACATACCTCCTACTAACACAAACATAAATTCATAACCAACCTAAAACTCCTAAATTATACCTCATCCTTATAATAATCACACCCTCCAAACGCCCAAACACTACACAAACCCCACACCAAACTATCATCTCCCACACTAACCCCACCCCTCAACACCAACCCCCCTAACCCACCCCCCACCTCCCACCCCCCAATCCCAAATCTACAAAAATCACAAATAAACCAACATACATACCACCAACCAAAACCCCCCACACCCCCCACACAACCCCCCCCACCACCAACACCCATCCCCCCAACTCTTTCACCAAAAACAACCCCCTACACAAAACTGCCAAACCCCAAACAAAAACACCCCCCACTCCTACACCACCTGAATCAACACCAAAACACGCCAGACAAACTCACCAAATCAACACATACCATAATGTCACCTGTATCCCCACATCTCATCACCCCTCTCTCAACCCTATATTCAATAATCCATATCTCTCTACATCCACCTATCCTATCTCTCACATCCTCACAGACACGTGCTCTAAGCGCGAAACTTGCTCTGACCTCAGTAGACATAACCCACCACAAAATCCTAAATGTAGAGATCGTGACAACACACACTCATCACAATCCATCGTACTATACCCACTAACTCTCCAGTGTTATCTCTCCTATCATCACATACCTTAGGATGCTGTACACACTTACACCCAATTATTACTACACTCAACTGCCACACAACATAATCACAAACTAATACTCCACCCCAATTACACCACCCATCAATTTGATTCGCGCCACTAACACCACCTAAATCTCCTATCCTACTAACACTCTCGTGTGATCACGTCACCCAACCCTGCCTCTATAATACAGTGTGTCCGCACCTAGTGTGTAATGATATTCGTACACATACTCCACACTTCATCTTATCCCCATTATTCCATCACACACTTCAGAGAGGAACCCCCCATCATACACAACCAGATGTACACTACAACACACCACTCCTCTTTTGTGTCCACTGTCATACAGACTCTTCACACCACTCTCCTGTAGCATTCATGTTGTTCTGTGACTACTTTTATCACTGATCAAGAGAACTCACAAATCTATGTAATTTACCCTTTATAGTCACTTCTATGAAGAGTCATCACACTCTCTCCCAAAATCGAACTCTCTCTGACCCATCGCCAAGTGGAGTGCATCAATAATCTCCATTTAACACAAACTCCACATCACACATAATCGCGCAAACTCACTGAGTACAGTGCCAACAATAGATCCACATTAATCTCTCCTGATATACATCCATACACACACTCCCAACCCTACCTGAACTCAATCCATCATCGTTCCAACCATAGTAGGAAGAACATTATCTACCTTCCCTAACTACGAGAGCCAACTATAAAGTATCCATCTCACACTCAAAGCATAACACCTCGCATCCCTACAACACATATTCCACTATAATCTCTAACATCACCAACTGGAGAGTGTGACCCCTCATAATCTCTGCAACATATCTACCACCCCAACTCTCTCATGAGTAATACATAATCAACAAACACCACTCCTAGAGAACACCACTAACTCTCTACATATCAACGTCAAACGACACACCACTCTCTCTCTGCATCATTAATCTATATATATGTATCACTCCTCAGTCGAACTATCTGACATATAATTACCAACTGATACAAGTACTTATCATGTGTACCACCCAGTACATCATACCAATCTGAGTCCGACATATACACATAACTGGAACACTTCCATACCACCAACAAGCTAATCCGTGCCCACTACTTATCCACTCTTATACTATAAATGCAAATTCTTCCACTCTTACACAATCCTCCGTCGTGTGCATCTCTCCCTGTGCTGCACACATCTAATTGCACCACTCATCTCTGTGCTCATCCAAGACACCCACTACTTCTTGTCGATCTTACCTAATCTCTTATCGAGGATCTAAGATAATACAGTGGTACGACATCCTGTAATTCTAGAACTCTCCACTCACACCAGCGCGACTCTAACACCATGACGCTCTGTCCACTCACATCTTCTCTCCTATCAATCCAGAAACGTGATACCTCGTAGTCCAACTCCACTCCTAACTCTCTTTACGTGTCCTACAGTGCCACTCACCATACTCCTACTTATACTATACCCTATGTAATGAGTCATAACACACTCCTATGTAGATAGTAGGGATCATAAGTGAGTGTCCTAACCACTACTCCCTCCATCACTTCTCTCGTACTGGTCAGATACACAACACTCGCTAAATAAGCACAGATAATCCACGTCCACTTTTCACACAACACCCACACACCGCTGAACTCAAATCATCCACGACTAGAAGAGTCACCCTCATATCCCTCCTCTAATCAAGTCCCCATATCCACCTCACACCTATCACGCTCTCTGATGTGATGTTAGACCTCTCAGAACTAAATACAACGATATCATAATAGAGATCCCAGCACATCAATATATTGTCTGTGGTCACACCTGCTATATCACAAATCTCAAAACTACATGCTAACCACACCTCCACTATAGCTCAATCGTATCACACACCCTCCTATATCCTGTCCACACCTATCAATATACATACTACCAATTCATATTATAGAGAGACATACCCTGACACTCTATAGTACCTCCATGTAAGTCTCTCCCACACATATCATGCTATACACTAAAACTACACCACACCACTATATATCTAGACTACCCAACCATTCCAACTAACACTACACCTCTGATCCTAAACACCACACTAAATATCTCACAAACACCCATCTAATCTGCACTCGGTAAGTTAACACACTGTTATATGATAAATCACCTCTCAATATAGATATGTGACTCTACATAACTGTGATGATCAACTCTACATACAATCCACACACTCATAGAAGATCTTCATCATCGCGTGCACATAGACCACCGTGTGAGGTCTACTACTCACAACCATATCTCAACAACCAGAAGACACCACACCAACATACGTCATAGATAGTGAGTCCACAACTGTCACACACATCTTCAGATGTTCCTCATACATATCATATGAAACCGAGAATCTGCATGGTGAGATAGATCATACACCATAATCCACGTGTCGACAAGACCTCTACATAAAATCCCTAACTACACTTCTCTCATCTCCTAATTATACCCTCTTCCACACATCCAGTGAGTCATGTCTCATCTGTATCATGTATCCTACTCTCACTCGTAGTCACATCCTGACCCTACAATGTCACCCCTATACCCCCCACCCCCCTTGTACACAAGCTACAAATCCACCGCAAATCAACTCTCTATCCATCTGAGTCAACGTATATCTCTCGAATTAGATGCAAGTCTAGTAGTAGCACCTATCCTACCTAACTCCATCTCTTCCACACGTACGATCACTGCTGTATATAATATAGAGTTAGCCTACTAGCCTCACCTAGTGTAACCTCCCTCTAAACAAGAGATAATATGATACTAGATGCCATATACTCTATACAACAACATTACCTCTGTAGAATCCCAACAACTTCCCATCCAACACTCCCCCACCTATCTACCCCACCACAAAAATTCCCCTCAATATATATATGTGTATCACACAACACCATAACTCTTGCGCTACACATCCAATACAAGTCACGTGTCAGATTAGAGAGTAAGTACTATAATACTACCTCTAATGTACGTAACGCCCGTATACACACTACGCTATACAACACTCAACGTATTACTTATTCTCTCATATATCTGATTGTTGATAATACATATACCATAACGTATCTTTGCTTCCACACACACACATACCATAGAAAGAGCGACATACATCATCTCACTACACTAATCACATACCCTTAGTATCTTCACTCAACCTCCCTCTTCCTCCCATCACACCAACCATCTAGATATAGCCCCCCCACTACAGATGACTATCCAGTGCTATAATTAAGTTGACACATATTTTGCACACTCAATACTAGAGAAGAAGACACCTCACATGTCTTTCATGTATACGTGTAACATTAACTCCCTAATCTAGAGTCACGTCCCCAGATACTGAAATCTGTCACGTTCCTGTCTCTCAAAGAGAAACATAACAACGCCTCTCAACCCGTGCCGCGAATGTGTGTGTCACCCCTGAACTACGTGTCGTTCTCGTCTGAGTTTACGTAGATGAAGCCTCATAAGGAGACTCGCAATGTCCCACCTCCTTCAACTTAATAGGACAACAACTCACTCTAGTCATCATAGATCGATACACCTCTACACTAATACATGCTAAGTGACATACATCGTGATCAAATTGCCACTCCCACCGTACCACCCTCTTTACTCTACCCCTACAAACTGAAGTATCCAGCCTTTACTATACTCTGGTTCGACTCTAGTCTGTACTGTAATTTGTGAGATCACTTCACTATACCTATTACTAAATATACCCGTCACTAAGAACACCTGTATAGTCTCGAGATAGTCCACACATGAGACACTACCACATGCTCTCAGTCACCCACTAGCCTGTCCTACCATCCATCAATCTACACACGTTCGTTATCTATCAACTCTCACTCACGGTCCTATCACCACAGACCTGTGTCACCTTCATCATCCTGTCACACCACGTCAATAGTGCTATACGCACATGTACTGTGTGTAATCTGACTGTAGTGCGGTGTGAGGCTCCAGTGACTACGCACACGCTAGACTACTCACCACGTGAACACTACAGACGCTGCCATGCCACCTCACCACACCTTAAGTCCACGGCTAAGTCGTATATCGTTCTCATACGTATCACAGTTAGGTCTCTCATAGAGAAGATAGAAATAGTAACAGATCCGTACCTCATCATGCCTAATCACACACCAGTGCAATAGTGTTCTAAGTCAGACACTCCGCACATACAAAGTGAACAGTGTCTCCTCATCTCAATTATACAACTACAATTAGACTATTCTACATTGTCTGATGCATATAAAGCTTAACTCAAATCCACAAAAATTGTGACTACTGATTTATAGAGTGCATCATATGTGTTGTATACATCCTGACACGCGTACCATTCACAACGATATATCAACAAACACGTGACAACTAGTGATTACCACCATCATACATCAATCATGTAAGTTCCACCCAAAGATCATGACACTCTATACATAGATCCCTCGCGTCAATTAAGTTACTTGTCATCAAGACCTATACTCTATCTGATACAAGAGATAGCGTGTGCGCATAATACTACATGTTAGAAATTCAAAAGTACCGTCGCGTCAATACCTCTGTGTGTCCAATGTCTAATATCATTTCCTACTTGATATATGCAGTCTGAGGAGACACCTCGTGCCAGTACTACCTCTGATAATACACCTAGCCATCTCACTGTGTCTGTCACACAACAGTTGTGTGTGTCATAGTGTACAGACAGAAGTCAAGATTATCCACAACATGAATCACGTGACAGTTTCGTATATAAGACACCCAGATCCACATGTGTATCAGAACTATATCTCTCTAGAGACATAGTCTACCCCACTCACCTTCAGTCTAGATACGATCGCTCCGTCCCCTATCGCACACCTATAAGTCTTTAGATGACAACATCGCAACACCCCCTCACCATCAAATCCAGCATCTCTTCTCTATCTGAGTGCACAAAAACTTCTCAACACACATAACATTTATTGTCACATCTCCCCCCCAACAATAACACACCACAACCCACCAACAAAAACCCCTAAAAATACCAACCCTAACACCCCCCAACCCCCCAAAACCACCACCATCCATACACAACCCCCCCAAACAACAAAAAAACAAATCCCACACCACACCGTGTGCATGCTCGTGTACTCCACTCCACCAGTCCCAACTCTATCTGGTTAGTGCTATCCACCTGTTCATCACTCCTAGTCGCGACTCTCCAACCCTATATGATACTCCTCTACACTCATCTTGATCACATGTCCATCTCCACTACAATACGACTACGCCGTGCACATCTCTAACCTTATTGCAGTTCTCCCCTACCACATTAGCACACACACACCCAATATACATACATAGTCACCCTCCTATCCGCAACTAAATACATTCTCTTGCGTGTTACCATAGACCACACTACTAAATCAGATGTCCCTCGATAAACTCCTCCATACCCTCATCATATAGTAACCCATTTCTACCACCTCTCCTAGACTATCTTCCACTTCTGCAGCAACAAAACAACCACGTACCTGAGAACGACCATCATTGTGTTCACTCCCTCAGATAACGCACAAATAAACCCCCGTCACACCACTACAGTCTTGTTGTCTATAATCTACCTATACTCGTAATCTGTGTCCACACTACCTCGATCAAGTATCTATATCTATCCACAAACCTCATCCATCGAACTCCTTGTTACCATCTATTCCTATCTCACATACTCTAGTAAGTAACTAATATACCTTCTGTCGTATACATTCTGCTCAGTCTCATTCAATACAGACAGTGTGTGACTCTGACACCCCCTCCGATAGTCTGTCAACCATATATCTTACATACCACTCGGTGTGCATCACGTTCTACCCTCCTGATCAATAATTAAATCTACTCATACCACACAATACTATCCATCAACAACAGTAATGCTATACGATCTTCATCACTATCACCCATTTTATCTCCATAAATATGATCACATCTAGAACACACCACACACATAGAAATATCCTCCAATCGTCACACTACCACTCTAATATTACGTGACATCCACGCTTCACGCGCTACGTGTCCTCTCATATAATCTATCACACGTCTCGTATATACGCCACACCTCTGTCATTGAATGCGTGCACTAACTCACACTATCATGACCTAGATATCTAAAAATATAATCCCCCACACACACCCTCACTACCAAACACACCTAATCTACAAGTAGACATCTCATACTGTGCGTAACCAATTGACACACTAGAACCATATATAGAATAGTCTGTGTAAGTATCACTCCTCATGTGAGACCGCTTACAAGACTTCTGAACTTCCCAACATAGAGATATATTAATACTTATATCACTCTCGTACATGCACACATTGATCTATCCTGATAGATGATATCATTATCACTCTCACCATGCACCCTCTAATGCTCAAAGTCTGTACAACCATGTATGTGCTGTGTCATAGGAGAGAACCATTAGACCTATCTATATACCCATCGTCACCACTCACCACACTGAACACATATCTAGTTCATCCCATCCACCCCCATACACCCTATCACCTGCGCACACACTATAGAACCAGTCACTCACTACTGTATCTCACGAAAATACACTACTCCTCGATACATGAGCTGTACAATAGACATCACATACTGTGAGTGTGCTTACCTGTGTATAGTACCATTCACATATCTCTACTCCGTCTATCATATCCATTGTTGTGAACCTCAAGTCCTCGTCACCTCTAGACCTCCTCGTGTCACCCATTGAATTGATGCGCCTCTCTATCCTCATTCTCAACTACACAATACTCGTACACTCATTGTACCAGTACCACACCACCGCTAAACCTCTATACCTGTTCCACGAGAATCACACTCTCTCCACCCATCGTGTCCACCACTCTCCACTCCACACTGTGTAGTCTTCTAGAGAGTGTATCCTTCCTAATAGACACCACTCGCAATATACTGACGACACCATCAACCCACAACATCAGTATCATCACGCTTCAAAACCAGTGTCAACCTGAGAGAGACCTCAGACATGTCAGCATATCTTTCCACACATATCCTATCCAGACAAAACCTCTGTTTGTGCACAGATATACCTCAGCGCATGTCATCCCGAACTAACCGATCGCCACTCACTAACAACACTATCCGCGCTGTGTGTTGTACTCCCCCTCATCTGATTGCACCCCAACCCCAACAACCCACAACCCCACAACCCCCCCCACCACCCCACCCACACATACCGTACCTGATCAACACATACATAATATATAACTAGATCATCTCACGTGCTACCTGCCATCTCCACATCGTCACACTGAGAGATACACTAATATCTCCAGATGCTCTTCACCTCTCATATAACTCTATCGATCATCTGTGCACTCTATCCATATCCTCCTCCACGAATCGTCCACTCCGTCGCCTATAACCCCCACCATCGCGTCAACACAATATGAGCTCATGTGACACTCTACACAATTACTCTGTATCACAGATAGAGAATTCCATATGAGGATATCACCCTCAACCACTAGTACTATTATATGATCTCTTCCTCATAAACACACTATTACCAGTCTGTGTGTCCTACCTCCGTGTGCTGCACTCCTCTCAGCTACCTTGTCTAATGTACTCTCTGAACTTCTGTGTGCCTATTTGCCCCTCCTATCGTGTGATCTCACGCTCAATCAGAGAGATCCCAAACCTGTGCTACATATCTATACCTACTCCGCTCTCCTATGCTGTACCAAGACTCCAAAAGAGAATCCCCTGCTCGTACATCTACACTTCACTATCAACTACCTATCTTATACAACCCATCCCTCTGTACATATGGCCTATCATCACCCACACACACACACCCACACACCACTATCCCCACCCTTCCACCCTCCAGTACCACCCAGAAGTGTATAAACTTATCATATCACACACCTTAATCATCCTACCCTAAATCATACAACACAAACACATCACCATCATGTCCATCAGTCCACCTCCTACTCAATTCAAATAGTAATATACCTCTCACTCTTCCGATAATTCTCATCCCACATCTATCTCATAAGTCCACCCTAAGACACCCAACACCACTTCATCAGACCACAACCTATCTCGCTCGGTCGCAATATGAGATATATACACTCATTCCCGACCTTGTATATACAATACATAGACTACTCTAACTCCAATTGCTAGCCAGATACTCTACACAAAACAACAAACCCCATATCTCGTGTATGTCCCACCATCCACACCCCTTCCTCCTGGAACTCACATATGTACTCCCACTTACATAACTCACTATATTTACACCCAAATCCACTCAAGTCTGTGCCCCCTACATAAACCCCCCAACACTTTAACTAACTAACATATTCACCCTAGATATAGTCCTTCATGTAATCCCTCTTGCTCCCCCCCCCTCCACCGCCTACTCCATACCTCCAAGCCCCATCACATACCTGAACACCTTCCACATAAGAACACTGACACCAAGATGAATAATCAAACCAGTTCCCCCCCAGTATGTGTTGCCCCCCTAGCCCCTACCATAGTCCCTCTTCTCTCACACCTCAACCCTAGATGTCCTATCCAATATACCCTCTCCAACAATCATACACCCCTCACTGTCAATCAATACTCTGCTATCACACTAAACTCACACACCTACCTATATACTGCTCCATAACAGCCCCATAATGAGTGTCCACACATGTTAGATGACCACCACGCCACAATAACATGTCATGTCTACTCCCTCACATCCCACATTGGAACAGAACTAAGTATCACCCACCATAGGCTCACACCCATATATTCACTAACTCCCTCAAAGAACACATACCCACACATACACCTCATATATATCTTCTCATCTATAATACCCCCTCATGCATGTGTCTCAACCTCGCTGCACACAAAGACTATACATAGCCAATCTACCATCTATCTAAGACTATCAACTACATCCTTTGTCACAACCGTGCCCTAGTGTACTCCCTCCCAAGTAAATACCACTATAACCTCCATTAAACACGCACACACCACACCAAGTCCCCACCTCAAATAGAATTGACCCCACACTCACCTCACATTCACCACCATGTGTGTCCCCCTATGTTCTCCACTACTCATTCACAGTGTCCCTTCCCCGATACACTATTTGCATGTATGATAGTACATATAAACCCTATCCAGTTAGTCTACTCTGTGTCAAGACCTAGTACCATACAATCCCCACAGACTTCCCATACTCTCATACCATACATTTCACTGTGTCTCCTAAGACACTAGTCACACTGTAATCTCCCAGACCACTGATGATAGATGTGTGCCATCACTCCAGTACCATCATTCAATAAGTCTTTCCGAGTCATAGACGTGTGTTCGCAACTAAGTGTCCACGCAGATACCACCGTAAGTACATATCACTAAGAGTGTCAACCAAGATGTCTCCCAAACGACCATCTCACATATCCTACTAGTGTGTACGTCCTATCTCTCTGATACCTACTATCCACACTCATCATCATCTCTTATCCTGTCCACCCCACCTCTAACCACCCCCCACCACACCACCACCTGTGCCATCGCCTATACATGGAAATGTCATGTCAAACCATACAACTACCCTCACACCCCACCCCATATCACCACCCCTCCAAGAAGTTTATATACCCTCACACTACACACACACCACACCACCTACAGGAGACTCTCATAGCACCAAATCCAATCACTGATCTAGCATCTGTACTCCCACTAGATGTCTCTAATCTCGATGAGATACACTAAGAATATTACTACGTCATCAGTCTACGCTAATCACACATCAGAGATACATAGAATTGACTCAGTCTTCCATCTCTCTCCAAATCGCTGGTGTGTACTAATCCCTAAAAAGACTATCCTATCTCACAGAGAAGATATCTGCTATCTATAAACACGCAATGTACTAACACCATCCTCACACATGAGATGTAATCACCTATATCTGCTATCTAACATTCATCAACCTACACTCCAACTAGTGGTCACTCATCAACATCTGTTCCCCCGCTCAAAAGAGACTCTCAGATATATAGAAGATTAACACATGTGTCAACACTATATATCTTATGTGCCCAACATACTTATCTATAAAACTGTATTCTATCTGTCTTAATGATGTAGACACTGATAGTACTCTGCCCTATACCCACAACACATGATCTCCACGCACAATACTACCCAATAAAAGTTACAATCATAGATTCATCAGAATACACTCTATCTCATAAGTTGAGTGTAACACCACCCAACATCCATAACTCACTCATCACGTAATCAATCACCACATACTAAGTTCTGCCCACCCTAAATTCATGTACTCCCATGTGCAATATACCCTACTCTACACCTATACTGTGTCCTTGTGATAATCAGAACACACCCTCACCGTCCTACCACTCTATAGTAAATTCTGCATACTGATAACCACCGTGAAGTCCTCATACTCTATGATAATACACTCATGATCCTTGTTAACTCACCACTAATCCATCGTATATGTTACGAATTCTCTAAATTATATCCAGATAGTATCTCATAGTCTAACTACTCCTGCAATCACAAGTTTATCACTATACTCTAGTCTACCGTGTGCTCCCACCCGTCACCTGTCTATAACTTCAGACATCTACCTTCCCCCAAATCACCCTACATACACCAACCACCTCTCAGAGACTCGCAATATCTCCCCCTACACTAAAATCTAATATGATCGTCCAACAACTCACCATACACACCCCCCACACGACCCCTACATATAGCCTCAATATAATCACACCTCACCACCTACTACTATCTTTCCTAAAATCCACCTATTAAACATGTCAAGCACTCTAAGAGTTTTTATCGAGCAGTATAGACCAATACCCGTCTCCCCCTCCACCGCTACTGTGATGCAGTCTCCTATCTAGTCTCCCTTATGTGCACCACTATAATACACACACCCACTACCACCCGCCCTCTCACCACCACACATGAACCTATACACATACATCAATAAGCCAACCACCAAAACACAACTCTCTGACACCAAGCCAGACCATAAAAAAGCAAACGATATCACCCTACTATTCTACCCCCAAGTAATATCTGATTCAAATAACCAAGAAAACAAAAAACAAACATAACCCTAGATCTCCACAACAAGAGATAAAAGACCAAAAAATGATACCTATTGTACTCTCCCATAACTGTTAAAAAATACCCTAAACATATACACACAGACAAATCAAACAGTCTAGAGTAACACCACTCACTTCCTCCGTGCAAATATAAACTACATCTACACTGATGGAGAGCTATCTCTATTATTCTACCTCTACAGAATACATCTACACACTGACTTTGCTACACACACACACTTCATCGTGAATATGATCCCTGTATCGAGCACATTTCGTGACACCACTCCCACGCCTATACAGATATAATCTCACCATATATAATTTTGTATATCTTCTCACACACACTCACTCTCAGTCAACGTATTGATAAAATATCTATATCTGTTATAGTGTGTACGTGTGTCATTTCCGTCCACCCCGCCCTACTAACCAATGTACTCACACTAGTTCACACACACATACACACGCCGCCTGCACAATCATCTAATGGTGCTCCCTCTCCTCGACCTGTCCCCTACGCACACCACTACATATGATCTACCTCCTTATGCGCTCATTCCGTCCTGACCTCCGTATCTATTGACACCCTTAAGTTGCCGTGCCCATTTGTTGTAGTCTATATATAAGTGTGTATCAATACTATAATATCGCAATAATCTATCACCCTATAGAGATCCCGATGATCATTGACACAGAAGACAATTACCTCCTGTAGTCACAAGAGTTCTCTACACAGACCTCCCAAACTAAATTACAATAATCCCCAAGATAGACCATCGTGTGACTCTCCCCCACACCGTATAGTCACACCCATGCACAGTCCCACTACAATGGACACTAGTGTTCTCTTCTGTCACCAATACACAATATCTACACACCTACACTGTTATGCTAACCTCCCCATTACAGAGTCAAGAGGTCGCGCAAATTAGTATCAGATCCCTGATACATTACAACACTTTTATATGTCTCACACACACTCCAAGGTCTACCATTAAACAGTTAATACACGTGTGTCTCCACAGATGTGTATAGTCATCCGTGATAGTTTTGAGTGCAATCCCACCTATCACTCGCCCAATCAATACATTACTTCCTAGTAGATCAACTATAGAAGCAAGTGTGTGATATAGAGTGTGAGTGTGTAGCACTCACTCACTATGTGACTTAATGTCCCCTCACAATCCTCACTCACGAGTGTGTGCGATCTATCTGATATTATACTAGTCAGCTGATGAATATAGTATCATGTGTACCGACTTACTGTAGATTATATGATCTTGACATACTCAACAGGTGAACTCTTTTCTCCTAACTGTGTAATCTCTGTCTGTATCTCACTCATATAAGAATATGTACTCCTTCGTCATATACTCCTACTTCACTAACGCCACATCTCACTAGTTGTGTATCTAGTAGGTGATGTATATCTAGTGGAGGTATAGATAATAGGCTCTCAGATAATACTTGTATGAACGTAAAATCTCCTTATCATGGATGCTCGCCACATTCAAAGTCGGAGATACACTCGTGCTCACAATTCGCGGCGCATGTATTTCCTTCTTATCCGCTCGTGTGCTAACTTCTGTAGTGATCCATCTCGAGATGTGTCGCGCTCTGTCATGTGAGTACACGTCCACAAGACTGTTATCTAAGCCATGACTGGATTCTTCAACACGTTCCACTCATTGTCGGAATCGTGAGAATATGCTGGTGTCATTTCAGTCCCCCTCAGGACAGAGAGTGCCAAGTGTGATGAGTAGATCTTTAACACCAATGTGCACCTGTTCGGTCACGACAGCTCAGTATGTGTGGTGTGGGCTATGTTTAATGCTACTTCATTCCTCACATATATCGTGGCATACCTTGGTGAGAGTGTGCAAGATAATAGATCTGTTAATTCCACTTGAACCGGACCCAGAACTCATGTTCTATAGTTGTCCATGAGATCATAGGGGTTCTAATAGGTGGTCGCCTCTTACGTAGTAATCTATACGCATCTTCGTGGAAGATGTCTACTCGCTCAAAGGTACGCAGTGCTGAGCTGTGTGCATCCCTGTCACAATTGTTGAAATAAGGAGCGCGCGCGTGACGAATGGCCGAGTCTGTTCGTCATTGGTGTGATAATCAAGACCTGTGACACATACTAGTGCTATAGTGCAAATTTGGCACGTAGAGTGCTTTTAGATCATTGTGTGGCACTGATGTTGAGATAATGACGCACTGTGCCACGATTGACCACCTATCGCGCTTATGTGAAAGAACTCAGTAGAACTCCCTATTAAGATAGATTACTCTTCAGTAGCAGATATTTTTGATATGGTGTAATGTGTGTCTATTATATTACATATTGATAACATTAAAACCTGTGTACATGATGGATTTTGTGTGGCAGATTTCGTTAAAGATTCAGGTCATGGGCGTAAGTAGAGAAGCCTGGGCCCCATAGCAAACTTTTAGGGCGAGATGTCCCAACACGCTAACGTTGATTTTTTTGGCGTATGTGTCTCCTGATTTTGTAGTGTACTCCAAGTGTACGGTGGTTGTCGGTGCATTGTACGCCATATTTTGTGTGGTTGTTTACGCCTTTTTTAGCTGTACATGTGCGCCACATTTTTATGGGGCTCACTCTCTGTCGGCTGTTTTCTACGTGTGATTTTCGGTGCATCGCGGCCAATTATTGTCGTGCGTGAGGGGTGCACTTTTTGCCGGCTTGGTGGCGTCAGATTTGCATTGCTCCGAACTTTTGTCATTCGTGGAAGTACAATGTTCCTGTGATTGATGTATGAAAAATGTGAGTATAAACCTGATGCTGTGCAACTGCGGGACCCCATTTCTTATATATTGCTCCGGAATCATTGCTGAACGTCGTCAGGGTACTTATTTCTGGCTGCTGGTTGAATTTGTAGATCGTGCGCCTACTGTGTGCGCTCTGATGTTGAATGTTGCTCCCAACTCTGCTCAAATGCCAAATGCGCTTAATTTATGAATGTGCCCCAAAAGCAATTATGACAAAAATTCGAGCGGAGCCAAGAAAGGAGAGTACAAGCATGCGCCCAAATCCATACATGCGCCGCCAAGACAACATGCGCTCCAAAACAAACCTATGTGCTGTTAACAAATGCGTACGCCATATTTTGTGTGGTTGTTTACGCCTTTTTTAGCTTTACATGTGCGCCACATTTTTATGTGTATAATTTAATGCGTATAATTTAATGCGTATAATTTTGAAGAATACAAGCCGGAAATCCCAAACAGGCGCCCCAAGCAACACACTCGACGAAAAAGGCGCAACCCCTAAAACATTCCGACAGATGCAAATACAACCACTTTGTAAAACAAGCGCAGCACAAATTAGGAAATACATTTCGAGGGTACAATACTTTATGCAGCATTCAAACCGGCGTATGGACACCACTTTTGGGACAAGTCGCCCTTAATTCTCACCTCCCCCCTACATTTACCGGGAGCTGTTAACAATAGTCATGCAGTTACTAGATAATACACGGAGCAAATACCTTACCATTCATATCACCAAATAAATTGTTACCAAACAAATGCCACTATACCAAGGCCAACATTACAATAACGCTACTACATAAGGACCCGAGTATACCGCCAGAACACAACCACAAATTACCACCACATAGTGACTGAATAATACCCTATACTGTTACTGAATAAAGATCAATATATAAAGATCAAGATCAATATTACCACCATAAAGTGATCATATAGTGGTAGATACCAGTGTACATAGACTCTCCAGATGGTATATTACCTGCATACAGTGGTAGAAACCAGTGTACACAGGCTCTGCAGTTTGTATGTTACCACCCTACATTGATCATATAGTGGTAGCTACTAGTGTACACAGGCTCTGAAAACTGTTTTTCACAACCATACAGTGACCATATACTGGTAAATACCAGTGTACACAGGCTCTGTAAGACCTGTAAGTGATTACAGTGCAGTTACAACTGTCACAAGTGACATTTCTCTGACAAGTCGTTCACTTTGCCTTTTCTACTGCATCCCGTCCAGACAATCATGATGACTTCTCCCTGCCACCACTCGTCCCTGCAGATTTGGACACAAATATTTTAGACCCAGTTTTCCAGCACATTCCTCCCTGTCCCTCACCTCATTACAAACATGCCTAGGGTGAGAGAGCAGGTACGGGCCATAGCTTAGAGGCACAGTCTCCTATAGGGGTGGGGAGAAACAGAGAACTAACCCCCTTGAGACTGTGCTACAGCTATGGCCGGTACCCCTCAGATTCATAATACCCGGTAGGCAAGACCACAGATAGCTAGATAGACCTCTGTTAGATAGATACCTAGGCCCTAGGTAGGTTGGTAGAACTTAAGTAGGTAGGTTGATAAGCACAAGGTAGATAGGTAGGTTGGTAGGCCATATGTAGGTAGGCAGCAGGTGGGTAGACCCTAGGTAGGTAGGTAGATTGTCCACAGGTAAGAAAGTAGACATTAGTTAGGCCCTTGGTAGGCATGTAGGCCATAAGTAGGTACATTGTTCCCAGTTAGGTAGATAGATTACAGGTAGGTAAGTAGGTAGATTGGTCCAAGCTAGGTAGTAGTTAGGCCCCAGTTAGGTAAGCAGTCCCCAGGTAGGTAGGCAGGCCCCCGGTAGATAGGCTTCTGTTAGGTTGGTAGGCCCCAGGTAGAGAGGTAGGTAGGCTGTAGGTGGGCCCCAGGTAGGCTGTAGGTGGGCTTCAGTTAGCTGGATAGGTAAGCTGTAGGTGGCCCCAAGTTGGGAGGTAGGTAGGCTGTTGGTGGGCCCCAGGTAGCTAGGTAGGTAGGCTTTAGTTGTGCCCCAAGTGGCTAGGCTTTAGGTGGGCCCCAGGTATATAAACTGTAGGTGGGACCTAGATAGCTAGGTAGGTAGGTTTTAGTTGGGCCCAAGGCAGCTAGGCTTCAGGTGTGCCTCAGGTAGATAGGCTTTAGGAAAGCCCTAGGTAGATAGGTAGGTAGGCCAGGCCCCATTGGTAAAAAAAGAAAAAATAATTAACTTACCTCTCTCTTGTTCCCCAGTGCGACAAGCAGCAGATCGGCTTCTCCAAGTGGAGCCCGGCATAGGTGGCGTCATGATATGACATCATTGTGCAGCCCACGTCAGTACAAGCGGCCGACGCCTCGTAGGCTTAAGGCCTAAGGCTTTAGGCTTACCAGGCTGAATAGCAGAGCAGAGTACTAGCCCTTGCAACTGGGGGGGAGTTGCCTCTAAACCCTCGGGACACAAGGCCCAGGCGTTCCAAAGCAGGATGTACCGGGCACTCTGGGGCAGCAGGCCGCATAGCTGATGCTATGACCGCTACGGTGTTAGTTCCATCCCTGATTCAGATGCTGATTAGCTCCATATAATGGAGCTGATGCACGTCTTCTCTTCCTAAGCCATATCAGTAATTGACTTGTCCCTTTTTTTGAGGATTCATATTGAATACTGTTGGAATTCTTGTGGAATTCACTTAGGTTTCAGGGCCGAATGCACTGAAGTTCATTTAAAATTGCACCATGGGGATGAGGCCTGCAGGTAAATGGAATATTTTATAATAATAGCACCTCTTAAGTGGTGAGATATATTAGGCAAAAAGGGAACAAATAGTTTTGAAAGTTGATTCACTGGCACCAAAAGGATCTCAGTGACTGACCTTTAAATTTCACAGATCTATACCTGATCCATTATCTGTGGGAAATCTGAAAAAAGTCCATATAATTAGGGATGAGTGATTATAATCGACAAAGTTGAAATTGGCACGATTTTTAGGCTGATCGGAAATTTCCGATCACGCGATATTTTAGGTGAGAATTCTGCAGATATTCTATTACTATCGCGCCATTTTCGGCACTTCCTTTGTCATTTTTGGCGGCCCAGCAAATCAGCTTAGAGCATAGAGCAGGGTGAGCTGGGTGTGCGATGGCATGGACTGTGCATGTGTATGGTTTTCATTGGGCTGAAAAAATACATGACACCTCGTTTTGTCATAGAAAGGTGTCTTGTTCTGTATCTGTTGTTTCAGTGTCTCTCATTAGAGCAAGACGTGTTGTGCTACGTCTTCTCAATAAGCTCAGCTCAGAGGACACAGTTTATTCTCTTATTTTTACAGACAACTATGCTTTTAGCTGTGAACATTAGATTATAGGTAGATTAGAGAATTTCAAGTTCTTAGTTGGTTAGACAGAGACTTTTAAAAGAAAGCATTCTAGCGCTGTACAGCCGAAGGGGTAGGGGTGGGGGGGACAGACAGACAGACAGGGACAGGCGGTTTGGACAGGAAGGGTGTATATTGTGCAGACCCAGACATGCTTTGAACCTGCATTGAAATGGAATTTTTTTTTACCACTTTTTTCTGCCAGCACCACTGCACCTGAGGTGAAATTGTAACTTTTATTTTGTGCACATAAAAAGACTTTTGAATCGCTACCGGTACTGCAGTCAAATTCAGCTTACAGGAGCACGGCAGGGCGGATAGTCTCACCCAAGGACAGTAATCATGAAACGAAGTGCAGCAAGCTACATCCAGGACGTTGAGTTAGAATTGCAGTAAACTTCCATTCATTTATTTCCAACAAGTATACAAACGGTACATGAGAGTAAACTACAAGCTTAGCGCATACATGGGCACAGTAGATAACCAGGTAGACCGACGGGGTTTAGGAAGTTATTCCTTAGCGTGGTCACGACTAAGGAATTACTTCTGAAAATGCGTCGGTACTACAGTGGTTATCTATGTGCCAATGTATGCGCTAAGCATGTAGTTACTCTCCATGTACCGTTTATAGTATTGTTGGAAATAAAGAATGGAAGTTTTACTGCAATTCTATCAGAGTCTGGATGCAGCTGGGCTGCACTTCGTTCTTGGATCTACTTTTATTTTGTGCCTCCCAGTTTTTTACAAAGAGCACATTTACGTAAAATTTTTGGATACAGTAATAGAAAATTTTCTTAGTAAATGTTGGTGTATTTCATTGGTGCCAAAATAACCACCTTTTCGTTATCCGTATAACTTTTTCACTTTGCGGTGCAGCCCAGTTTTGTTCAATGAGCCACCTTGTACTTAAATTTGATACAAGAAATTTTTAGTATCTGTGGTGTATTTCATTTGATGCAAAATAACCACCTTTTTTATCCATATAAATTTTAAATAGCTTTATTGCACGTGGTTGCAGCCCAGTTTTTGTTTTCAAAGAGCCACCTTGTACGTCAATGTGGATACAGAAAATTTCTAGGAACTGTTGGTGTATTAATTGGTGCCAAAAACCACCTTTTCTTATCCGTATAACTTTCAATAGTGTATTGCACTTTGTGCAGCCCAAGTTTTGTTCAAATGAGCACCTTGTACTTAAATTTGGATATAGGATATTTTCTAGTAACTGTTCTCGTGTGTCATTGCTGCAAAACACGCAATTTCTCATCCTGTCGTAACTTTTGAATAGTTTTATGCGCTCGGTGAATCTCTGTTTGGCCGCAGATAGCGCATTTGTATGATAGTTTTGTTGAAAAACTATCAATTCCTAGTCCTACTGGGAAGTTGTAAATCTCTGGGAGTGAAGGAAGGACACTGTTGATTTTGTCCTTACGGTCTTTCCACAGACAGCATTTCACAAAGTATTCCGCTAGAAACAATTCTGTTTCTAATTTAGTGGCTGTAGGAAAATTACGAGAGATTTAAGAATAGGCTGTGATTTTGCCGTCTTTCAATTAAGTGACTGTCAAAACTCTTCCATACCTTTTTAAATTTTTATCTTTCTGAACTTGGAGCGAAATACAGGGTGGTAAGGCGAGCAAAGAGGGGTGTAGGGACATGGAAGGTAGATAAATGGAGAAGGTGCTCTTCAGTGCTGTCGACAACACGCTAGCCAGGCGGATCGTCGGTTGCAGGAGCGTCAGGCCGCATCGTTGGGTCAGGGCCCTGTGAATCTCAGTAACGAACAGCGTCACCCAGGTAGGTATAGTCAATGTCCAGTTCAACTAAAATGGTGGTTGAAAGACCTCTTTTTCTGGCACTTTTTAATCTGTGGGTCAGACACCAAAACCACACCCACAAAAGTTTAATGGTCATACTGTGGTCCAGGACAGGCATAGTCAAGTCCAGTTTCACTAAATTGGGTGGTTCAAAATACTCCTTTTGCCGGCACTTCTTAATCCATGGGTCGGACAGGTTTAATGGTCATACTGCGGTCAGGAAGGTATAGTCATTGTCAGTTCAACTAAAATGGTGGTAGAAAGACTCTTTTTCCGGCACTTTTAATCTGTGGGTTCTGCAGGTTTGAGGGGTCATGATTCTGGTACAGGGACAATGTATAGTCAAGTGTCCAGTTCAAGTAAAATGATGGTTAATAATATGACTTCTGGCACTTTTTAATTTGTGCGGTCATGCAGGTTTAAGGGTAATTGCTTGTGGTACAAGGACAGGGATAGTGAATAGTGTTAATTTTTTTTTTTCTGTGATCTTGTTTGGACTAAATGTCTTGTCTAAGATGTAGCACGTAATTCCAGTTTACTGTGGTGGATGTTAATTCCAGCTTTCCAGCCTGCTGGTGTAAGAATGAAAGGTGTTGTTCCTCTCCCATAGTCTTTAAATGGTCATCGGCGATTATCTGTTATCGACTATCGGATTTTCATGATAATTGCCGATATCGACTATCGAATCGAAACGTAGGACACAATCGCTCTCACTACAAATAATGGCAACCTACATGATAGTGAATGAGCGATTGTTTTTTTCTGTCAACTTTCGTTATCGATTCGATAGTCTGATATCGGCAATTATTCATGACAACCGATAGTCGATAACGGATTTATCGCCGATTCACCATTAAAGTCTAGGGAGAGGAACAACACCTTATTCTTAACCCAACAGGGCTGGTGAAGCTGGAATTAACATCCAAACAGTATAACTGGATACGTGCTACAATTTAGGCAAGATATATTTAGGCAAACAAGAGTCACACAACAAAAAAGTCACAGACTATTTACTATCCCTGTCCTGTACCACGGCATGACACTTAAACCTGCATGAACCACAAATTAAAAAGTGTCAGAAGGGGCAGTTATTATTGAACCATCCATTATAGTTGATGGATAGACTATCCCTTTCCTGGAAAGCAGCATGACCCTTAAACTGGGGTTTCTGACCCAACAGATTAAAAAGTGACGGAAATGAGTCTTTAACCACCATTTTAGTAGAACTGGACATTGGACTATACCTGTCTTGGACCGCGTATGACCATTAAACCTGTCTGACCCACAGATTAAAAAGTGTGGAAAAAAAAAGGAAGTCTTTGAACTACCCATTTTAGTTGAAACTGGACATTGACTATTCTGTCCTGGACCGCCCAGAGTAGTGACCCATGACCACTTAAACCTGTCTGACCACAGATTAAAAAGTGCTGAAAAAGGAAGTCTTTGAAACCACCATATTAGTTTTCACTGGACATTATATACCTGTCCTGGGCCACAGCATGAGCCCCCACACATGCATGACCGCCAGATTTAAAAAGTGCGGAAAAAGGAATCTTTCACCACCATTTTTTGAAACTGGACATTGACTATACCTGTCCTGGAGCCCAGCAAGAGCCTCAAACCGCATGACCCCAGATTTAAAGTGCCGAAAAAAGGAGTCTTTCAACCCCATTTTAGTTGAAAGGGAATTTTTATATTTCCCGTCCTATACCCTTTGGGATGCCCCAAAACCTGTTTGCCCACAGATCCAAAGTGGCCCCTATGTTTTTGTATAGGGATGTAAATTTGTATTTTTTTTTGGTAATGAATTTGTTTACAGAATTTATTTAGGGAAGTTTTATTTTTCTTCTTTTCAAGTGTGATTAAAAATACAAAAATACACCCCCCCTGCAATTTTTAAAAAGGGATTTTTTAACCCCGTGTGAGGGGTTAAATTGTTTTGCACACCCCCTTAAGTAATAATAATGTCCTAATTTTCCCCAAAAACCCCTTCTTTGTTGAGAGGAAATTTTTCCCCCTGGCTTCCCGAGAGTGATTCTCTCAAAACAATTATTTTTTGTCATTTTTCCCCCAAATTTCCTTTTTCGTGTTAGGGACAGGGTCCCTGGAAAATCAAATTTATGCGAAAAGTGAAACCCCGCCCCCGAAAATTTAAGCCTAAATTGGGGCAAAACCCGTGTCCAGCCCCGAGCCCTTTTTTTACACTATTAACCTCACAGAAATCCCTTTTTTAAAAATTTTTAAATTTTTTTGAAAAAATTTAAAAACTCTTTCCCGATTGCCCTAAAGGTGAGAGCCAGTGCTGCTGTCAGTATTGTTAAAACAGAGGTTTTTGCTGCCCCGGGCCAGTTACGTGGGTGCGGTGGGGGCAGGGGTGGCGTCCCTTCATTTTTTAAATGGTTAAAAAAATTTCCCCTTTTGGGCGCAGCAAAGAAAAAAGTTTGCTGAAGCAGAGTGCGGGGAAAAGGGTGTGAAGGGGAAAAACTCCCGCCCTTCCCCAGTAAACAGTTAAGACCTGAGTAAGCGGGTTGCTCCTCTTTAAAGGTTGGGGCCCAAATTTTGGTTCACTTGGAAATGTGGTTGGGGTTTAGCCCGGGTTCCCCCCCGGTGCCCTTTTTTTGGCATTTTTTTTTCGTTTTAATTCCCAAATTTCTTGAGGAAATTGTCTCTGTTCTTTGTTCTTGTCCGTTGTCCATACCCCTGTCCCCTTTAAAAACCTACATTGGTTAAATTTTCCCGTTACCCCCTTGACAATTCAGTTTGGGAAATTTTTTTCCCGCCCAATTTTTTTAAAGCAAGTTTTTTTGAGTTTAATTTTTAAAAAAAATAATTTTTTTTAAATTGGATGGAACCCACCCCGTCTTTGTGTTTTTTTTTTTAAATTGTTTTTTTGGGTTGTTTCACTTCAGGGATTGCAAACTTTGTTAAAGATCTTGCAAAAACAAGTCATTTTTTTTCAATTTGTGGGCATTAAAGTGTCTACCCATTCCCGTTTTTCCAGGGACCATGCCCATACAATTTTAAAAATGACCCCTTTTGCCCCTCTTGACAATTGTTTTATGAACAAAAGTCTTTTTAAAAACCACATTTTTTTTAAAAAAGGGCCGGTAGTAGAGCTGTTTTGTCACAGAACTTTCCCCCCCAATTCAAAAACCTTTACCCCCCTTTTGGGCCCGTTCCCGGCAATTGTGAAAAAACAAATGTCTGTTAAAAAACCAATTTTTTTTAAAAAAAAAGGGCCCGTAGTATAGCTGGGGTTTCACAGCAGCATGGGCCCCAAAAAAATTTTTAAAAATGACTTCTACCACTGTTAAAAAATTTTGAGGGAGAAATGCCCCTTTAAAGCCAAATTTCTGTTCCCAAAGGACCTTGATTAAAAGCTGTATCTCACAAGCAACATGCCCCCAAAAACCAAATTTACGTGCGAAAAAAATTTTAAAGGGATGTGAAAAAAAGGGGTTCCCTTTTTTTTCATGAAATTTTTTTCAAATTTGGGGTGTTTTATAGTTTTTCCCCACCGCAAAACCCCGGGGGGAATGAGAAAAAAAATTCCCGTAAGGGAAAAGATCATTTAAAAAAAAAAATTTTTCAAGAGGGGCCATTTTGTTTGGGGGGAGGAATGTGAAGTAGAAAATCGGGAATTGGGGGCCCCCAAAATCTCAGAGTCCATGGTGTTATTTTTTTTTTTGATGAAAAAACAAATTAACATTATTGTGGAAAGCCCGGGTGTGTTTGTCTTTTAATTTCTCCTTTCCCGCTGTGCTGAAGGGCCGTCAGGGTATGACGTGGCTGTGGGGAGGACAAAACCTCTTGGGGGGGCAAAAGAGTGGGGTTCATCCATTTTGGATACCAGAAGGTCGATTGGGTCCAGGGAAAATTTTCCAATAAAATCGGTTTTTGAGAAAGCGATAGTGTGAAAAAATGGGGTTTTAAACCCGGGCTCTGTGTGGCGTATATGTGCCCCCCAATTTCATTTTTCGTTGGGGAGGGGGGTAAATAAGGATTGCCAAAGTCACCCATTAGGCTTTGCCACAATGCTTTGGCTGCCCCTTGCGGTACTTTGGACTCTTTTGCTGTAACCCCTTTCTGACGTTGTTCCACCTGACATTTGAAGAAGGGGAAGCAGACGCAACAGAAGCTCCCGTTGGGTCAAAACAGGGACAGTCTCCAAATTTCCCGCATTTTACTTTTTTTTGGGTGGGTGGAAGGGAAAATGCTGAGTATTGTTTTTTTACCCGGGGGTAGGAGGGTTTTCCCAACCCGTAACTGTTGTTCAGTTTGATGGCCCTTTAAAGGAAGTTAAAGTTGGGGAAAAGGAGATCCAAGCACTCATGTGAGAGTGGGCTTTGATTTTCCCCAAACCTCTGGGGCGAGGGGAAATGCAAATGATTTTCTATTTCCTTTTCCCCCTCAAATTCCGTTTCAATTTTTTTCCAGGCGGGGCGTCGGTAACTCGGTGGGTTTGGAATTTTCCCCATCCCCCCCTACCTTTTTTTTTTCCCCTGCCCCAAGGGTTTTTAAAAAACCCCGACTTGTCAGATGATGACCCCGGGGAGTGAGGGCCCGCCCTTTCATTTGCTGGAGCCCCCAACCACTGCCTAATGAAGGGCCCTAAAAAATTTGGGAAAAATGTCTGGCCCCTTTTGGATTCGACGGAGAGAAAGGGGTCCGTGGGCCGATCTGTGTCCGTTTTCCCCCTCCCCCCCCTGGTGGGATTATGTTTAGAGTGTCCAAAAGGGTCATTCCAGAAAATAAGTTCCCCCCACAATTTGGGGTTATGCTGCAAGGGCATTGTCCCCACTGACCATTTTGGTGGGGGTTTTTAAAATGGCAAGGTGGTGCAGAGCTCTTTCACCTTTCCCCACTTCGGTGGCTCAAAACCCCGAGGTTTCCCTAATTTCCCGCTTGTTTAGGCCATTTTGGGAAATTGGGCCCGGTAATTTGGGATTTTCGCTGCTGCCACAATCGTGGAGCAAGTGGGGGGTGGGAAAACCCCGCCCTGTTGCCACGTCAAAAATGGGGGGTTGACGGGGGGGCCGAACCTTTAAAACTCAACGCAGGGCCCGGCGGGACGAAGCCCGGGGCGAACGGTGGAAGTGTGGGGCTCAGGGCCTCGAGCCTTTCCCCAGAAGGCCCCCCTTTCCAAGACCCCGGGGAGCGCTTTTGAAATTTTGGACGACCCAAGTTTTTTGAGTGTTTTGGGGAAGGAAGGGGTGTGCTCCAGCCTAACCCCTTTAAGGGGGCCAGGGGATTTAACCCTTATGCACACCACCTTTTTGGGGACAAGGTACTTGTCCCCCGCCAGACTCGGTTTTTTGCGGAGAGCGTCCACGCTCCCGACTTGTTTTGGACGGTCCCCCAAAGGGCAATTCATTTTAAAACCGGCCTGGGTTTTCGGGGCACGTTTTGGGGCCCCCAGAGGGCCTTTGGGGGAAAGAAAACCCCCGCCCATCCCGCGGTTTTGAAAAGCGTGCGGGGCCCCAAAAACCCCCTTTTTACCAGGGGGACATCCCACCCAGCTCACCCCGTGAGCTGTCACAGAATATACGGGGGGTTTGGCCCTGCTTACTACTCCATGTATCGGTGGTCAGTGGACTTTGCCGGGGCACAGATGAGACAAAGGCTTGAAATTTTTTGATGACCCCGTGGATGGAGGGCAGGGCGGGTTTCTGGCAAAAAAATTTCCTGTTTGGATCTTGAAATTTGGGGGGGAAAGGAGGGGCCGGTCTTGGCGGAAAACCCTTTTGTGTCCACCCCAGGAAAGGCAAAAATTTCCAAGGCCAAAAAGGCCGCAATGGACATTTAGGGGGGTTTGGGGTTTGGGGTGGTTTGGGTTAAAGTTTTTTTTTGCCCCCCAAAAATGGAAGACAGGGAAAGGGGGTGCACAACTGGCCGCTATACGGTGTGGAGGTTTAAACTGGTTTGGGAAAGGAAAAAGGGGGAGGATGGGTTTTTGGTGGTTTCTGGGGGTAAATGGGCAACCCGGGGGGGCTGAAGCGGAGGGTGATCCTTGATTTTATGGCTCTGAGAGTCATGGCCAGTGGGAAAAAAGATTGGTGGGCGGAGGAGGAGGGGGCGGGGGGGCAGAGGGGGGTGACAGTGGTTGGGAAACTCGGGAAATTTGGTTTTGTCCCCTTTTTTTGGCCCGTGTTTCCCCCCCCTTTCATCTATGCATTCGGGTGAAAGTGACTAGGAAAATGTTGGTGGTGGTTTTCCCCCTTTGAGCGTTTTCGGCAAAGGCGGCATTTTGAATCTTGGGGGAATCAGGGGTTTTTTCGAAAAATGCCAGGCCCTTTAGAGGTCCCGGGGCCTTTTCGACGGCCCAAAAAGGGGGGAGCGGGTTTCCCCTGAGGGGGGGCGGGGGAATAATCCAGCGGAAATTGTGCGAACCCCCCTCTCCCTTTTTGAGGCGGGACCCTTTTGACACACCCCTCGCTTCTTTTCCTTTGTTTGGTGATGAAGGGGTCGCAAGCTTTTTTCTGCTGAAAAAAACCCGTTGGATCGCAATGTGTCGTCATCATTATCAAAAAAGGTGATTCCTCGTTGATATTCGCATCCTGGAGCTGGGGCCCCAAAAAAGGCCTTTCAAGGCGTTGCCCGGGCCCCCCCGGGATTTTTTGATTGGGCCCGGGTTTTTTCCCCCTCGATGGCTCAGTGATTGGGCTCGGGCAGGGCAATTTAAACCTCATTGGCCCCTTTATCTTTTGAAATGCCTCCTGACCCAAACCCCATTTTGCTTTAAAAGAGGTCTTCAGAAAATGGATTATCCAAAGTGGTGGGTAAAATGGTTGCATTTGGGCTGCCCTGGCCCTTTATGTTGGAAAGGAAAGTGATGTTTCGACATTTGTGGGCCCTAAATGGGGAGGACGAGGAGGTAAGACTGATGGATGCGGTTTCATTAAAAATGAAGGGAAAAGAAATTTGGGGGATTTTTTGTTTTTTACTGAGATTCACGGGCCCGAAACCCGCGATGACAGGCCCACGGGTCCTTTTAAAACCCTCGATCCGAGGTTGCGTGTTTGCCAGCACTGGGAAAAAAACACCTTCCTCGTACCCCTACCCCCATGTCCTAAAACCCTTTTGCCGCTTACCCCCTGCATTTGCTCCAAATTTTTAAAAAAATTAAAAAATTTTTAAAAAGGTAAAGGAAAAAGTTTTTTACAGGGTTTTATTTGAAAGATGGGAAAAACACGGGTATTCTTAAAATCCCCCTAAATTTTTACAGCCCAAATAGGATTAGAAAAAAGAAATTTTTTCTAGCGAAAATTTTGAAAAAGGGGGTTGGTGGAAGAACCTTTAAAACAAAATTTAACAGTGTTTTCCTTCGTTTCCGGGAATTTTCAAATGCCAAGTAGGACTAGGAAATTTATGTTTTCAACAAAAACTTCATAAAGGGGCCCTTTTAGAAAATTAAAACTATTCAAAAATTCCGGATGAAAAATTGGTTTTTTGAAGCAATAACCCCGAAGAAAAAGTTTTTAGAAAAATTTTTGTATCCTAATTTTTAAAAACCCAAAGGGGGCTCTTTTTAACAAAAACTGGGCCCCCACCCAAAAGTGCAAAAAAGTATTTAAAAAATTTTATGGTTTAAAAAAAATTTGGTTTTTGTAAAACCCAAAGAAAATACCCAAAATTACTAAAAAATTTCTGTTTCCTTTTTAAAAAAAAGGTGGCTCTTTGAAAAAAAAAATTTGGGCCCCAAAAGTGCAATACAGCCATTTTAAAAAAAATTTAAAAGATAAAAAAAGGTGGGGTTTTTTTCACCAAAAGAAAAAAAAAGTTCAACAGTTTAAAACAAATTTCTGTATTAAATTTTTTTAAATACCCAAAGGGGGCTTTTGAAAAAAAAAAGGGGCCCCCACCAAATGCAAATACAAATATTTAAAAAATTATCGGGGTTTAAAAAAGGTGGGGGTTTTTTCAAAATGAAATTAAAAAAAGCCCGGTTTCTAGAAAATTTGTGTATCCAAAAGTAAGTACAAAAAGGGGGGTCTTTGAACCCAAAAAAAGGGGGGGGCCAAAGTAAAAAAAGGATTTAAAAGTTTTAGGAAAGAAAAAAGGTTTTGGGGTGTGCACCCCAAAGAAAAATAAAACAGTTTTAAAAATTTATGTTTTTTAAGGGGTCAAGGTGGGGTCTTTGAAAAAAACTTGGGGTGTGCCAAAGTGAAAAAAAAGCTATTAAAAGGTTTTTCGGATAAGAAAAAGGGGGGTTTGCACCCAAAGAAATACACCGGGAGTTACTAGAAAAAAAACAAAGGGGGTCTTTGAACAAAACTGGGCTGGACAAAAAAAAGGGGCAATTTCACCCCAGGTGTTTTTTTGTTAATAATATGTTGTGATGTGTGAAGCACAGTTCCTTTTAGGTTTATTAAAAAATCTCAAAGGGTTAAGGTCAAGGGGGAATTGGGGAGTATAAAAACAAAATCTTTTTTAGTTGATTCATTATTGTTTGGGGGCCTTGGGGCCTTGGGTTTCCAAATTTCCCCATGTCTTTAAGAAAGAGGTCCCCTGAACTGCTGGGATTAAATTCTTTATTAAAAATTTTTTTTTGCACTTGGGGGTTTTTTGATAAAAAGGAGAGATGGGGAATCGTTTTTAAGAAGTGGAATTCGTTTGAATTTCGGAAAAATTTTTTTTGAAAAAAAGTCGAAGGGGTTTTTGGGGGATTCGGGACGATGCATGTTTTTTTATTGATAAAATGGGTGCAAGCAAATGGCGGGTTTCATGGGGGAAAGAAAAAAGTGGGAGGAAGAAAAGGTTAAACCCAAATGCCCTGTGCAGAGGGTGAAGCCCCAAAAAAGAAAAAGGGGGATTCTGTTGGGCGTCACCGCATTTATAAGGCCCGGGTTTCGGGCAACCCGGGAGTTCACCCTTTCTTCTGTGTGCCGGTTGTAGCTGCCC
>JAODAL010002889.1:0-185024 GCA_025379985.1 Phyllomedusa bahiana
CGTTTTGCATGAGGGCCACTATCGACCATCGACCGATGTCGATGGCCAACATCATCGCTCAACACTATATATAAGTTCAAGCCAAAAATCTCCCAGAACCCTGTGCTTGTGTCAACTTGTGTAGAATTTGCACTAGTCTGTACATCAGTCTCTTGTAGGAAACACCTTTACTTTGCAATAGATTGGTTACGATGTCAACAGACTTGTAGACTGTTTTCAAGGATAACCAAGAGAATTTCATAAATTCGGGATTAATACAAGTTAAGGAATAATCCAGTTACACGTTTAAGCACATTTGTTGCTTTAATGGTTACTATCATCATGCTACTTACATTCAGACTCTGGCCTGTGCTAGTCACAGAGAACAATGGGTTGGCCTACATGCATGACTTTCTATGAGTGTTCGGGGCAAATGTACTCAGAACTCCCCTAGAAATTAATAGAGACAGCTTCTCATGCGCAGCCACCTCTCTTTTCTCAATGATGAACAGACCAAGCTTGGAACAGTAGTAGTGTGAAGGGAATACCCATTTAAACATGCTTCAAATTTGCTGTTGAAGAGCTATAGATTAGAGACCATAATACTAGGGGTTACCAGTTTGGAAGTTGGACCTTTTTTTTTATTTTGATGAAGAAACACAGAAGTACCAAATATTAACTACTTGAGGACCACATAGAGACTATAAACATTCAAACAGTCCACAAGCCCCTCTGTAAGGACATCACTGAACATTCTGATTGTTCTTTATGGAGATTATGCAGCTGCAGGAGTCAGTAGCTGCCTTCTTGGTCACGGTGAGAGTGTCATGTATACAGCTCACCAGAAAACCTTAGTCTATGTTTACACGGCTTAAATTGCCGCATATTTCGGCACGCATTTTGCCACGTATTGCGCATTATATGTGGCGAAATGCGTGCCACAATTATGGTAATTCATAGCTCTCATAAAGAGCTATGGATTATGCGTCGTCTCCCCGTGCGTACAATATGATCGAATCGCACGCTCAGAGAGAGAATTGACATGTCAATTTTTAGCGGCGATTAATTCCAAAACCCCCCTCGTGCTGAGGAATTACGTGCTGATCAGTGGGTGGTTCCAAAACACACGGCGTATTGCGTCGTGTACTATACGCGCCGCAATAAATCATGTGAACATATCCTTATGTGATTGCCAGGGCCAAGTAACTGTATAGGTTACTAGATCTTAATAGACCCAGATCAGTTCTGTAGTCAGTATTGAGGGAAAATATATTCGCCCCAGTAACAGGGGGAATCAGAAATAATAATAATTACTATGCAAAAATGCTCCCTCTCCCACCTTCCATATAACTTTGTCTGACCTTCTGGGGGCACAATATGGAAAAAAAAAAATAAAAAAGCACAAGATAAAAAAAAAGTTAAGCCCTGCCCCAATGTAAAAATGACCATAATGCAAAGGGGAACCCAATTTAACCACTTATTTTACTGGAGTCTTTTGCTATTAAATGAATGAAAAAAACCTGATAAACAGACATTTCTTTTTTATTTCCCCTCTTTCCCTGATTTATAGCACTTGCAGCCATCCTCCTCATTCACTTCTGTGGGAGCTTCCAAAGATAGTCGCGTGTGTGCGTGAACGGAGAGTACGGCCGTAAACACCACCCTCCTCATTTGCGAGCAGCCACCAATAAAAAAAAATTAAGCCTTATCTATCATAGAAAAAAATCGGAACATACTTATTTGAATAATCAAGTGTGAGAAAGTGTCATAGCTTATAAAGCCACATGCACAGTATTGAAAAATATGTCTGTTTAGAAACTGGGATTAACAGCCTAGTCAGGAAGTGGTTAATAAGCATTTAAAGCATTGCATGCCTTACAATGAATGGAAGGGAATGTGGTAAATGTTAATTTAAATCTGGGCTTTGATGTCTTTTGTCTTTAGGAATTGATGATAGGATTAACCAGCAGTAGTGTGGAGTCATTTTAAATTTTGCTATGGGATGCTTAATATGGACCTTACAGTGGTTTTCTCATCATACTGTTTTTACAGAGCCTGCTCTTTACAGCCAGCTTCAGACTCACACTTCCTGTTCAAGCAGTGAGTGACCTCTCAGTTCTGCTATTCCCAGCTGAGCCTGTTAGAGTGACATGTGTGCTGGGAGTTTGTAAACCGTAGTGCACAAGGCTACAGAGCTCTAAAGGGTTAAAGTTTGTGTGTATCTTAGATAAACAAATTCTGTTTCACTGATAAGACACAAAAGAGAGTGAGGTCACCATGGTCTGACAATGAGAGCAGAGAGAGATGGTCAGTTATCTAGAGAAACTTGTGTACACAATTCTCACATAAGCAGTAGATAAAATCTCAACAGAGCAAAATCGAAAGAATAATGTATTTGATAAAATACTTTTTTTTACCTTTGTCTACATGTTTAAAGCTAATCATTGTGGTGAGAAAACTCCTTTAAATAAGACCCTCAAATATGCTATCATACCCATGTCTTCAGTTGCATAGCTTTTCAGAGTGACTTTAGGAGAAGGCACTCAATGTCATTGTGACATTACAATTTAGTGGCATAAGTTAATGTCTTTGTTTCTTTTAGGTTTCATGGAAAGAGTATAATCTTAAATTAAACATGTTGAGTTCCAGAACCAAAACTTTTTAAAAAGTGCTTCAGCCTATACTCTATGACCTAGTTTCTCTAGCTGGTATGCTGAATAATTCAATGTAAGATCAGAGCATACCGTTAACAGGTTTATGCAGCAAATCCAAAATAGTTTAATGCATGAAGAATACTTACAGTACATAATTTGTTAAAGGAACACAGTCACATTTTATGCACATAAACATTTAAATATTGTTTCCCCTAGCATATATTTGATGTGTTTCTTTGAAGCTGGAACTTGAAATCCACAGACATCCCTTGAGCATGTACTCAGTGTGACATAGGGTAACTACAAGGCTCTCATCGACACACTGCCATTTACATCTTAAATGTTTTATAGTGTACAATCTAGACGAGGCTACTAGAGTCATCATGCAGCCAGAGGATCTCATATGACTTCATTTCATCCTATTAGCAACTAAATTAGTTGAGAATTATCCTTTGGTTTCTTCTTTGATCCTTGCTTTATGTTCACGTTTATAATCATTTTAGTGTATTTCATATAACGTGATGCAACATTATGTATAGTTCTGAAAACAATTGTCCTACAGTTGTGTATAATCTGATCATACAGTCATACCCTATTCCAGTTCTTGCTAACCTACTGACTACACAGAGTTTACTGAAGTCTATATAAGTACGGAGACAGCTGAGTCTGCTTTGGAGTTGTAAATAGTTAAGAAATATTAGGGTACATTTTAAGAGAGAACAAAAGATACATTATGCCATAAATGCAGAATGAGATCTGGTTTCCCCTTGGGGGGCTTGAGATCCTTATTCACCATTCATCCATAAAATTCAATGCAGAAGTACGTTTTTATACTTAAAGGGGTGTTATCGTTTCATTAAATGGTCTTCAGAATAAGGGGACAGTGAAAACAAGCAACTTTGCAATTGGATGTCATTAGCAAAAGCTGCCTTGTTCTCACAGAGTGTCCCTTATATTGTGTTTTTTATTTACACTGATATCCAGTGTGGGTCTAATCCCTCCTGATCCCTCCTCCTTGCATTTCACTAGCTGAGAGTCTCATTACATTCTGTACAGCCCCTGGTCGATTCAGGGCTGTACAGAATGACTCAGAGTTAGGGCCGTAGCATTTTTCTGTCTCCACACCTAGCAGAAACAGACTTCAGCAATTGTACAATGAGAAAACATGACAGTTTTGACCCTGTGCCTAACTCTCCTGCATACACGCAGATCTGTGCTGTTCTTAGAAAGCTGTAATACATCCCCAGCCGTGCCACATCAGTGCTCCGCTTAGTTTGAATGCAGCCTCTGGTCAGTACACACCTCTTATAAAAAAAGCCTGATAGGGAGAGACACCGTGATCTGTGGACTCAGAGGAGAGGGGGGGGGGGAGTCTCAGGCCAGCAGTAAAGGGGGATTAATGTCATCCAGCTGGCAGGGGAAGAAACGCCCCTGCATTCACAGAGCTGGGAAGCTAAGAGAAGTGTGACTCAGCCGAAGTAAGGAAGCGATGCATCCCCTTTAAGTCTGTGGTTAAACTGCCAACTAACAGGGGTCATGAGTAGTGATGAGCGATTGTGTCAACTATCGTTATCGATTCGATAGTCGATATCGGCAATTATCATGACGATTTCCGATAGTCAATAACAGATTATCACCGATGAACATTAAAGTCTATGGGAGAGGAACAACACCTTCATTCTTACAATCAAACAGGGCTGGAGAAGCTGGAATAAACATCCACAACAGTAAACTGGATATGTGCTACATCTTAGGCAAGACAATTAGGCAACAAGAGTCACAGAAAAAAAGTCACACACTATTCACTATCCCTGTCCTGTACCACAGCATAACCTTTAAACTTGCATGACCCACAAATTAAAAAGTGCCAGAAGGCAGTATTATTTGAACCATCATTTTACTTGAACTGGACATTGACTATCCCCGTCCTGGAACGCAGCATGACCCTTAAATCTACATGACCCACAGATTAAAAAGTGCCAGAAAAACGAGTCTTTCAACCACCATTTTATTTGAACTGGACATTGACTATACATGTCCTGGACCGGAGCATGACCCTCAAACCTGCAGGACCCACAGATTAAAAAGTAGTCTTTGAAGCAGTATTTTAGTGGAATGGACATTGACTATCCATATCCTGTAATGCAGCATGACCGAAAAACCTGCACAGGTGCCCTTATGGACCATCAGCAGAAAATTTCGCAATAAGAAATAAACAATATTAAAATCAACTTGTTTTACAATACTGCTGCTGCTAGAGCTACTTGCCATTCTACTGGTGACATTGTTCCAACGTGACATTAGAATGTGAAGCACACGAAATAGATGTCACCAGTAGGTCAATGAGGCCTGTCTGAAAATCCTGCATTCTACTGTCAAGTGGGATGGAGGAAATTACTGATCAAGGCGGGTGAGGCTGTAAACGTGGATCATGCAGGTTCAGCTGGCAAGGCCAGACTTACAGTGGGTGTGGTGAGAGCAAGGGCTGACATCCGTCATCTATTAACACGCAGGTTCAGCTAGCCTGGCCGGAGTTACATTGGGTGCGGTGAGAGCCAGGGCTGGTGTCCTTCATCTATTAACACACAGGTTCAGCTAGCAAGGCCGCAGTTACAGTGGGTGCGGTGAGAGCCCATGCTGGCGTCCATCGTCCATAAACACGGCAAAAATTCCCTTATGACGCAGCAACGAAAACAGTCGTGCTGAAGCAGAGTGCGGAGAGCTAAGACCTCCAGCCTTCCTCAGTACACAGTCAAGACCTGGGTAGTGCATGAGAAATGTCTGCCTGTACGAGAGCGCTTGCCCCTCCGTATGAGTGCGGACCAATTGAGCTTCACTTGGAAATGCTGGTGGTTGCCCGCTCCTGTTTCACCCCAGGTGCCCTTTTTTCTTGACATTCTTTATCTCGTTTTACTCAACTGTTGGAGGAAATTGTCTCTGTTCTTGGGTGGGGATTGTGCCCCCATACACCATGTCCCAAATAACCTACATCTGATTCAAGTCTTCCTGTACCTCCCTTGACAATTCAAATGAATATTTGCATCAGCTATTTTGTAACATGCAATTTTTTTTAGTAGTTAATTCTAGAAAACACTTTGTTTTAAAATAGGTTGGAATCCCACCACGTATTTGTTTCTCTTTTTTTTTAAATTGTATTAAACAGGTTGTCTCACTACAGTGATTGCTAGCTATGTTAAATATCTTGCAAAAACAAGTCATTTTACAATATGTGTCCATTAACAGTGGCCTACCGATTCTTGTTTTTGACAGCACCATGCCCCATAAATTTCAAACATCACCCCTTCAGCCACGTTGACAATTGTGAAGAACAAATTCTGTTAGAAACCACATTTTTTAAATAGGACCTGTAAGTATAGCTGTATTTCACAGCAACATGCCCCAAAAAAATTCAAAATGACCCTTGGCCACTCTTTACAATTGTGAAGAACAAATGTCTGTTAGAAATCAAATTTTTTAAAATAAGACCTGTAGTATACCTGCACCTCACAGCAGCATGACCCAAAAAATTATAAAAATGACTTCTCAGCGACTGTTGAAAATTGAGTGAGAAATGACACGTCAAAGCCACATTTCTGTTCCAAAAGGACCTTGATTAATAGCTGTATCTCACAGCACCGACCCCAAAACCAGACATGCAAAAATTTTAAAGATAAGTGAAGTAAATGGAATATTTTTTTTCATAAACCTTTAAAAAATGGTGTTTTTTTTACAGTCCTCCTCACCGCAAAACCAGCAAAAAAGACCTTTTGGGGAAAGAGAATAAAAATTGCAGTAAGAAATGATCATTTAAAAAAAAAATTTTTTTCAAGAGGACCATTTCTGTTTGAAGAGGAATCTTGATGAAAGTCAAATGATCAACATTATCTGTGGAAAGCCGGATGCATTTGTCTGTAATGACTCCTCCAGCTGTGCTGAAGGTCCGCTCAGATGTGACGCTGGCTGCTGGGCAGGACAACACCTCTGTGGCATGGCGAGCGAGCTCGGGCCATTCATCCATTTTGGATACTGTGAGGGATCAGCGTCCAGAGCAGGTAGCAGGCTAGGCTTCCACAGACAGAGACAGTGACACACTGAGTAAAGTTCAAGTCCAGGCTGTGCCTGGGTTTATTTAAATGGCAAATCAAAACAAACACGGCCTTAACTTCAGGCATAAAACATAAAACAGAACCTGCTCGGCTGAGCACTAACTATACACAAAAAAAGGCCTAACTATACCAGGGACACACTCAGTGACCCTGGGCAAAGCTGCAAACACAAGTAGCATGTGTTACTCACATTATGGCTAAAGCAAACACCAGCAGCCCTGACAGGCCTGCAGACTCAGGCTTTATAGGCCGGACACCAGCCTCACCTGGTGCGTGGAAGTGGCCACCCACCCGGCTCTTTGACCACTCCAGAAAAGCCGACCCGGATAAAGCGGACTGGAACCGCTTATACTAACATGTCAGTTATAACTGACACATGAGAATTGTCGGCTTCCCTTCACCGAGACCTGGCCACTCACTGACACGCACTGGTCCATGCCTTTCCTAAGGCCGCATATGACAGCATTCTTGGGGAAATATACCTTCCCTCCACTACTCCCCCTGTCACTGTCTCACAATACCCAGAAGTCGATTGGGTCCGGAGCATATCCCAAAACATCGGTGTTGTGACGCAGATAGTCGCGCCCCATGATCTTAAGCCGGTCTCTGTGTGTTGTATGTATGCCCTGTGTTGGTGAGGTGGTAAATAAATTGCCAGGGGCACCCATTAGGCTTCGCTACAATGTCTGCTGCGCGGCTGCATTTTGGCAAACCCCCACGCTGCATTTTTAGAGAGGGGCGAATTTCCCAAAAAATTGGGTTTTCGGTCACTTCGCCGTTTTCCCCGACAAAAAAATTTGGGTCCGAATTACTTCGGGACGAATCACTTAAAAAGCATATTTCCAGGCTGCACAGAGCCTGCGGGGTGCTGTAGAACGTGTGCAATGTTTTAAAAATGCAGAGGGGGCTTGGTTTGGTCTTCATACAATGTTGTGTTTTTTTAAGACACGCAAATGACTGCCGCCCTTAGAATCGCTTTACTTTAAAAAAATTTCCCCGGCACTTCAGAGGGCAAAAACGACCAAAAAAAATAAAGGGGGAATGTAGCATGATAAAGTCGGCAGCGACACTGGAAAAAAACAACTAGGGCTCAGTGGGGGCATCATGCAGAGGTGGGGGGACGCGGCAGCCACCACATGAGGTCAGAGAGTGGGACAATGCCTTCTGGAGTAGGAAAAACAGGATAGGCCAAAGAGTGGCACAAGACCAGGGAGTTGACGGGATCAACAGCACAGCAGCAAAGGGCAGACAGGGCACAATAACGAGTGGGTAGGTCATGACACTCACAGCAGCAGCATAGGTCAGACAGTGGCACAAGACATTTCTAGAGGTGGCAAAAACAGGAGTAGGCCCAGAGTGGCACAATGCACAGTGTGTAGGTCACGGCACAGCCACGCAGCAGCATAGGGCAACAGGGCACAATAAAAAGTGTGTAGGGCATGAACATCCAGCAGACATAGGGGCAGACATGGCACAATGACACAGTGTGTAGGTCACGGGAACACAGCATGAGGGCAGACATGGGCCACAATGACATTCTGGAGGTGGCAAAACAGTAGAAACACAGAGGCACAAAGACAAGAAGGAAGTGACGGAGCAGCACAGAGGGCAGACAGGGGCACAATGACTTCGGAGGGGGCAAAAAAAAAGAAATAGGCTACAGAGTGGGCCCAAGACACAGTGTGTAGGTCACCCAGCAGCCACAGCACAGCAAAGGTCAACAGTGGCACAATGACCACAGTGGAGCACGGGGAGCAGCCACAGCAACAGCATGAGGCAGACGGGTACAATGACAAAAGTGTGAGGTCACGGCCAAACAGCAAGCATAGGCAGCAAATGCACAAAAAAAAGACATTCTGGAGTGGCAAAAACAGGAGTAGGGCCCAAAAGTGGCACAAAGACAAAGTGGAGTCCCCGGGAGCAGCAGCATAGGTCAAAGTGCACAATGACATTCTGGAGGGGCAAAAACAGGATAGGGCCAAATTGCACAATGACAAAGTGTTTGGGCACGGCAGCAGCCACAGCAGCATCATGAGGGCAAAGTGGCAAATGACATTCTGTGGTGGGAAAACAGTAGTAGCCACGAGTGGCACAATGACAAGTGTGTAGGGCACGGCAGCAGCCACAGCACAGCAGAGTTTAAACAGGCACAATGACACAGTGGTAGGTCACGGTAGCAGCAGCAGAGGTCAACAGTGGCACAATGCCCTTCGGGGGGTGGGAAAACAGTAGTACGCCAGAGAATTTGGGACAAAGACAGAAAGTTGGGGGGTGACGGCGGGAGCAGTATGAGGCAGAGAGTGGCACAATGAAAAATTTTGGGGGTAGCAAAAACAGGGGTAGGGCCCGAGAGGGCACAATGGAAAAGGGGAGTGGGGTCCGGCGGGAGCCCATGAGGTCAGACATGGCACAATGACATTTTGGAGGGCAAACGTAGTAGGGGCCCCAGAAATGGGGAAAATTGACAGAGAGTTTGGGGGGTGACAGTGGCAGCAGCATGAGGGTCAACAGTGGGGACAATGACATTCTGGAGGGGGCAAATACAGGGGGTTTAAACCCCAAGTTGGGGACAATGACACAGTGGTAGTTCCCGGGAGCAGCTAAGCACCAAGAGGGCCAAAAAGTTGGCACAATGACAGATTGTTTAAATTTTACGGCAGCAGCCACAGCAACAAACATTTTATGTCAGACAGTGGGAAAAAATAACACAGTGTTAGGTCACGGGAGCAGCAGAATGGGGCCCGACAGGGGGCACAATGACATTTGGAGGTGGAAAAAAAAAGGTAGGCCACAGATGGCCAATGACAGAGATGGAGTGACGGCAGCAGCAGCATGAGGTCAACATGGCACAATGACATTCTGGGGGTGGAAAACATGTAGGGCCAGAGAGTGGCACAATCGAAGGGGAGGGACGGCGGCACAGCATAGGTTTCAGAGAGTGCCCCCTGAATTCTGGAGGTGGCAAAAGCAGAGTGGGCCACAGAGGGCCAATGACACAGTGGGAGGTCACGGCAGCAGCACATGACGTCAGACGTGGCACAATGACATTTGGAGTGGCAAAAACTGGAGTGGGCCACAGATGGCACAATACAGAGAGTGGAGGTGAGGGCGGCAGGAGAAACAGCGGGTCAGAGAGGGGCAAAAAGACACAGTGTGGATTCAGGGCACAGAACAGCAGTGAGGTCATAAAGTGCACAATGACAGAGGTGGAGGTGGGTGGAAAACCCATCCCTGGAAAAGAGGTTTTGGTGGCGATGGAGAATCGTCAGCAGATTGTGGCATCAGCATAAAATAGTGGCTGAGGCAGGTTTTTTGAACCCAGACTCTTTTCCTCACGTTTGGGTGAGGCTCATGGCTGATGTAGTCTGACCCAAAGGGTTTGGTGTGGGAAACCGGCCGATCCACCCTGATTCATCTTGACAAAGGTCAGTCGTTCCACTTTTCCCGGGGACAACGGGTCCCCTTTGGGGGTAGAGGGCCCCCACCACACGAAAAAACCCCCTGATGCCACAACTGGCCGGGAGGAAGCTTCTCCACGAAATCGGCAATTGTGGGCCACACACCATTTGGTGCCCAGTAGTCCAGCAGACTTCTAAGGGGGCAGAGTGCGTCCAATAGGCCCCCACCTGTTTTGGTTTTGGGTCTTTTCTCCCGGCCTGCGCCTGCTGGGGACTGCCCTTCTCACAAGGGAGGTGAAGGAAGCTGCTCATCAGTGACTCCAGATTTAGGTTGCTGCTGATGGAGCTGGTACTGCTCCTACCCCACCCCCCCCCTCTTCCCCCAGCAGCCACGGCAGTAGTACGTGAGCGCTGAAGAACCACCCGGTCAGACCTGTCAGAGGAGGGACGATGCCGCACATAGGCAGCGGCCAACTGACTACGGAGAATTTCCCTATAGTATTTGAGTTTGTCCCCCTCTCAATAGCTGAGAAAAAGGCTCCCATTTTGGACCGGTAGCGAGGGTCCAATAGGGTGGAGAGCCAGAAGTCATCCCTCTGCCGGATGATGACTAGTTGGCTGTCACTAGCCAGGCACATCAGCATGCTGCGGGCCATGTGCAAAAGTGACTCCGATGGGCTCCCTGCCTCCATCTACACTGTATACTGCCACGGTGCTTCCGGGTCATCTGCCTCGTCTACCTCATCTCCATCTACCTCCTCCAGCTGCTCCTGCTCCTCCTCTCTGGTCACCTGGGTAGAAAATCCACTCATTTCACCAGACAATGCTTCTGTTCCAATGTCCTCCTCCTCCTCTTCCTCCTGCATTTCAGTCGCCACCGGACTCATGTGGCCGCGAGATGTAGTCGCCACGTTTCCAGTCCCCTGCACCGACAGATTTTTCAGCATCTGTTCCAGGACATGAAGCAGTGGAATGACGTTAATCATCCCGTAGTTCCTGGCACTGACAAATAACGTGGCCTCTCAAATGGCCTCAACAAACGGGAGGTGTCACGCATGAGCTGCTTTCTGGCTGACATCAAAGTTACACAGGGGAGTACTCCTGTCCGCCTGGATCATCAAAAAATCGTATATGGCCTTTCTCTGTTCATACTGTCGGTCCAACATGTGCAGGCTGGAATTCCAACGGGTGGAAACATCGCATATCAGAGTGTGTTGGGGAAGGCCATTCTGCCGTTGCAACTCGAGGAGGGTGTTCCTGGCTTTGTAGGAATGGATGAAGTGCATGCACAGTTTCCTGGTGATTTTCAGAATATTCTGAAGATCGGTGGAAGACTTCGGGAACCCTTTTCACAACCAATTAAACACTCGCCATGCAGGGCGCTTGTCTCCCTCCTCAAAAGCGCGGGACACCTTTTACTCCCATTGTCTGTCACCATGGTTCCGATTTGCAGTTGGCGCGGAGAAAGCCACCCATCGATTTCTTGCTGCATAACGCGAAGCAGTTCCTCAACTGTGTGACTTCGTTCACCGAGGCAAGCCAGGTGTAGAACTGCGTGACACCGCTGTGCCCTACACATGTGGTATGATGGAGCAGTACTTGTGGAGGCTGAGATGTTGGCGGTGGTGGAGGAGGAGGCGGACATTGGCGCAGGAGCCGCAGTTTGACAATGTGGAGGAGAAAGCGGCGTCTCCTGTCCAAGTTGTTGGTGTGCCTGGGCTGGAAGCACATTCACCCAGTGGGCCATAAAGAACAAGTAGGGCCCCTGATCGTAGTTACAGCCCCAGATGTCCCCCTGCCGTGCACCTTGGAAAAACCGATAAGCTCAGGACTGGCCCAAACCTTCTGTTCTACATATTTATGAAGTGCTGGTACTGCCTTTTTGGAAAAGAAATTACGGCTTGGAACTCTCCATCTTGGCTCGCACAAGCCATTAGTTCTCTGAATGGTGCAGAGCCCACCATTTGGAAAGGGGAGTGACTGAAGTACCACAACTTGGACAGGAGCAACGGTCAGCTTCTGCACCTTAGGATTGGTTGGCGCATACTGTTGTCTCTTTGCATCGCCTCGCTGAACGACTGCTGGCGCCTTTGAGTAGCGAGGAGCAGGAGCATCTGGACCGGGAGATTGATGTCAAAGAGAACAGCCCCCTTCTGCAGAGGTGGTGGACCCTTTGACTGGCTGCAATGGCATGCGTGCCACTGGGTGCTGCTGCTGCTGTTGCTGCGGCGGCAGGATGGACCACCACATCTGAGCCACGTTTCTCCCAGGCCACTGAATGGTGACGCTGCATGTGTTAACGCAGGGCCATGGTGCCAACGTTAGCTCCCTGGCCACGCTTCACTTTCTGCCCACAGATTCTACATATACCCATATTCGACTCCTCCGGTGTCTTAGCAAAGAACTGCCACACCGCCAAAGTATCGGATTTTTACCGCCAACGCTCCGAAATGAATGACTACTGCCACCGCTGCCTCGCTGAGCCCCTGTGCCGCTACTTTCCTTGGCCCTGCGAAGCGGGTTTTTACCCCGTGGCCGCTTGGCCCAGACCTCACCTGCTGCTACCCTGCTGACTCCCGGCCCACACAACCCACTTGCTGGCGCGGCGCTGCCTGATGTGCAAGCTGACGCCCTCTTCTCCTGACGATGTTTGAAGCCTTTGGCTCACCGGCTCCCAAGTGCGGTCGGCTACATAATCATCTTTTTGTGTTTTCATCGTCACTGCTGTCCTCATCACCGGTCTTGGCATGCAGAGGCTGACCCTCACAACATGACCTCCCATGCCACTCTCCACATCTTTTACTTTGCCGCCTACTGCAAGAAGCAGGGGATATTGGCCCCATTTCTTCGCTGCCAATTTAGCTGCTGACTGCCCTCCTCAAATTGTTCATCCTCGCTATATAGTGGCGCTGAGCCCAGCCCAAAATAGTAGATCTCTGGTGAGGGAACCGGATGGGGCAGAAGGGGGTTGAGGACAGGTGAGGGCCACTGACCCACCCCCGGGTCATGCCAACATAAGGGTTGGGGTCTGACGTTCCCACTGACTCTTGGCTGGGGTTGTCAGATGTCATCTGGGAGGAAGTGGATGACCTAGTCAACCAATCAAGAACCCTTGGGTGCTGCGACCTGGGCCTGCTCCAGGAATGTGTATGCCTCTGCCACTCGCAGGTGAAGAGCCTGCCACCTCTCTGTCTGTCATACTGTGTGTTCTACAATGTACAGACACTGTTTGATGAAGATATCTGTAATGATAAATACACACCCTGTTTTTGACTCCAATGAACCTACTAAGAAGCTTGGGTAAACCTTGGATATAAATTTGCGCTCCACAAATGGGGCAGGAAAAATTAACTTGTATGTGCCGTTTAAAAAAATCTGTGTATTTTTTCTGAATATAAAAAACACAAACAGGCTTAATTAACCTTCGGATATGAATTATGGTACAGAATTTCTTCTGTGGCAGTGAAAAACAATGTTTCTTTTACTGAGTACAACTGCAGAAAAATTCTTAGTTAACCCTTGGATGTAAATTGCGCAAAAGAATTGAGCAACCAAAAAACTACGAGCTTTGTAGGTGTTACAATGGCGTGTTTTTTACGCTACACAACAAGAGGAAAACTTGTAATTAACCTTCGCTTGTGATTATACTACAGGAAAAATGTATTTTTTGGCGGTGAAATAAACGTTTTCTTTTTGTCACTACAGCAGCAGAACAACGCTTAATTACCCCCGGATGTAAATTGCGCAAAAGAATTGAGCAACCAAAAATACCAGCTTTGTGTGCGTTACAATGGCGTGTTTTCTACGCTACAACAACAAGAGGAAAACTTGTAATTAACCTTCGCTTGTGAATTATACTACAGGAAAAATGTATTTTTTGGCGGTGAATAACGTTTTCTTTTAGTCCACAGCAGCGAACAATGCTTAATTAACCCCTGGATGTAAATTGCGCAAAAGAATTGAGCAACCAAAAACTACCAGCTTTGTACCGTGTTACAATGGCGTGTTTTATACGCTACACAACAAGAGTAAAAATTGTATTTAACCTTCGCTTGTGAATTATGCTACAGGAAAAAAAATTTTTTTGGCGGTGAAATAAACGTTTTCTTTTAGTCACCACAGCAGCAGAATTACGCTTAATTAACCCCTGGATGTAAATTGCACAAAAGAATTGAGCAACCAAAAACCACGAGCTTTGTAGAATGTTACAATGGCGTATTTTCTACGCTACACAACAAGAGGAAAACTTGTATTTAACCTTCGCTTGTGAATTATGCTACAGAAAAAATGTATTTTTTTGGCGGTGAAATAAACGGTTTCTTTTAGTCACCACAGCAGCAGAACACTGACTAATTAACCGTTGGATGTAAGTTGCGCAAAAGAATTGAGCAACCAAAAACGACGAGCTTTGTAGCGTGTTACAATAGCGTGTTTTCTACGCTACACAACAAGAGGAAAACTTGTAATTAACCTTCACTTGTGAATTATGCTACAGGAAAAATTTATTTTTGGCGGTGACAAAGACGGTATATTTTAGTCACCACAACAGCAGAACAATGCTTAATTAACCCCTGGATGTAAATTGCGCAAAAGAATTGAGCAACCAAAAACTACCAGCTTTGTAGCGTGTTACAATAGCGTGTTTTCTACGCTACACAACAAGAGGAAAACTTGTAATTAACCTTCGCTTGTGAATTATGCTACAGAAAAAATGTATTTTTTTGGCGGTGAAATAAATGTTTTCTTTTAGTCACCACAGCAGCAGAATTACGCTTAATTAACCCCTGGATGTAAATTGCACAAAAGAATTGAGCAACCAAAAACTACCAGCTTTGTAGCGTGTTACAATGGCATGTTTTCTACACTACACAACAAGAGGAAAACTTGTAATTAACCTTCGCTTGTGAATTTTGCTACAGGAAAAATTTATTTTTTTTGGCGGTGAAATAAATGTTTTCTTTTAGTCGCCACAGCAGCAGAACACCGGTTAATTAAACACTGGAGGTAAATTGCGCAAACGATTTGAGCACCCAAAAACTACGAGCTTTGTAAAAGTGTTACAATGGGGGTGTTTTCTACGCTACACAACAAGAAGAAAACTTGTGTAATTAACCTTCGCTTGTGAAATTTTGTACAGAAAAAATGTATTTTTTTGGCGGTGAAATAAACGGTTTCTTTTAGTCACCACAGCAGCAGACCAATGATAAATTAACCCCTGAATGTAAATTGCGCAAAAGAATTGAGCAACCCAAAAATACCAGCTTTGTAGCGTGTTACAATGGTGTGTTTTCTATGCTACACAACCAGAGTAAATCTTGTAATGACCCTGCGCTTGTGAATTATGCTTCAGGAAAAATTCATTTTTGGCAGTGAAATAAACGGTTCTTTTAGTCACCACAGCACCAGAACAACGCTTAATAAAACCCTGGATGTAAATTGCGCAAAAGAATTGAGCAACCAAAAACTGCGAGCTTTGAAGCGTGTTACAATGGCGTGTTTTTAACGCTACACAAGAGGAAAACTTGTAATCAACCTTCGCTTGAGAATTATGCTACAGGAAAAATGTATTTTTGGCGGTGAAATAAATGTTTTCTTTTACACCACAGCACACAACAACGCTTAATTAACCCCTAGATGTAAATTGTTTCTTTAAATGAATACAACAGGAACAGGCTTAGATCACCCTTGGATATTCAATGTGCTGTGAGCAGATAGCATTAAAATGTATATGGAGCTGCACTGGACACACACTGGACTTCAGATCCAATACCCCACAAAATCAGAAATAGAACGTTAAGAGAAGCAGTCTCTGAGACAAGCTGACACACCCCCCAAAAATCGCTGTATAAAAATGAGTTCTTTAGTATCAGCTATCATAAGCAGCCACGGCAGCACCTTCCCTAATCAGTACAGCGGTATGAGCTCCCTGCGTCGCGCCCGGACTTATATAGTGCGGTGACGTCACAGAATCCCGCCGGTCTCTGATTGGCTTCATCTCTGCACATGTCATGCAGGCTATGCCCTTCTTCCTCCCAGAGTTCTTTTGCCCATGTAATGCATTTTGCTCGCAGCCCATTTTATCAATCAAAAGCACACTTCGTTCACCCGATGTACCCCAAAGTTCGACTTCGTTCAGAACCGAAGTTTTCCTGAAATTCTAAACGAATTCCACTTCGTTAGAATCAATTCGCCCATCTCTAGTCACATTGCTGACGTTGTTCCAGCGTGACATTTGAAGAACGTGAAGCAGACGCAACAGATGTCTCCAGTTGATCAATCAGCAAGGTCTCCATTTCCTGCATTTTACTCTCTATTTGGGTGGGTGGAAGGAAAGGGCTGAGTTTTGCTTTGTACCGAGGATTGAGGAGGGTGGCCACCCAATAACTGTTGTTTATTTTGATGGCCTTAATGTGAGGATCATGTTGGAGGAAATGGGGCATCCAAGCACTCATGTGAGAGATGGAGCCTTGATTTCCCAAGCCTCTGGGTCGAGGGGCACTAGCAAACTGATCTTCCTCATCTTCCTCCTCCGCCTCAAATCCGTGCCAACCTCTTTCCAAGGCAGGGACATCGATAACATCAGTGTCCAGGAATACCTCATCCTCCTCCTCTGGCACAGCTTCAAAACAGCCCTGACTAGCCACAGATGCTGTACCCTGAGCACTGAGGTGCTGTCTTGCACTAGCCTTGGACCCCGAACCACTGCCTAATGAATACCGTTAAATTTGTTAATCTGTCTGGCCTTCTTATTTCGACGGAGAGATAGGCTCCGTGGCCTCATTTGTGTCCGTCTCTTCATCCGTCGCTGGTTGGAGCAGCTGTTTCAGAGTGTCAAATGATCATTCCAGAACTAAGATCACCAGAATGCTCATGCTGACAAGGGCATTGTCCGCACTGACCATTTTGGTGGCTTCTTCAAAACTGGCAAGGATGGTGAAGAGCTCTTTCACCTGCCTCCACTCTCGGTGGCTCAACACCCTGAGGTCTGCACCGCTGCTTGTCAGGCCATGTGTCACTTCGTACTGCGTAATGGCATTGCGCTGCTGCCACAATCGCTGGAGCATGTGGAGGGTGGAATTCCAGCGTGTTTCCACGTCAACAATGAGACGGTTGATGGGGAGGCCGAGCTGATGTTGCAACGCAGCCAGGTGGGACGAAGCAGGGTGCGAACGGCAGAAGTGTGAGCTCAGACCTTGAGCCTTCCTCAACAGGCAGTCCAGACCCGTGTAGCGCTTTAGAAATTTCTGGACGACGAGGTTAATGACGTGTGCCAGGCAAGGGATGTGCTCGAGCCTACCGATCTTAAGGGCGGCCAGGAGATTTCGACCGTTATTGCACACCACATTGCCTGGCACAAGGTTCTTGTCACCCAGCCTGTGCTCAGTCTTGTTGCAAAGAGCCGTCCACAGCTCCTGACCTGTGTCTTGACGGTCTCCAAGACAGATTAATTTCAACACAGCCTGGTTTCTATGGGCACGTGATACTACCAGTGAACCTTTGGGGAAAGAACCCTGCACCATCCCTGCAGTTTCGAAGAGCGTACGCCGAGCATGAGAGCCACCGGTACCACCGGAGACATCCTCCCAGCTTACCTAGTGAGCTGTCACAGAGATATAGCGGCCTTTGCCGTACTTACTAGTCCATGTATCGGTGGTCAGATGGACTTTGCCGGACACAGATGCAGACAACACGCTTTAAATTATAGATGACACGTGACTGGCCAGGGCAGGGACTGCTTTTCTGAAAAAGAAATGCCTGCTGGGCATCTGTTATTGGGGGCAGGCAAGGGCCATGACTGACGTGGCGGAAGCCATCTGTGTCCACCAGACGGAAATGCAACATTTCCAAGGCTAAAAGCCTGGCAATGCCGACATTCAGGCTTTTGGCTTTGGGATGGTTTGGGTTAAAGTGTTTCTTCTGCTCCCAAACCTGGTAGACAGGTTTGGCGTGCAGATCAAACTGGTGGAAGGAGAAGGGGTAGGATGGTGCTGGTGGTACTTGGGCGATGGTGGAGGCTGAAGCGGAGGCTGATCCTTTATCATGACTTTGAGAGACATGGGCAGCTGATGAACGCTTGGTCATGGCGGAGGTGGAGACAGAGGATGTGACAGTGGTCGGAAGCCCGGGATCGGTGTGGCCTTTTTTGGCCAAGTGTTCCCTCCATTTCAACTTATGCATTCGCTGCATGTGACTAGACATATTGGTGGTGGTTAAACACCTAAGATTCTTCCTCTACTGATGCGTTTATGTCAAAGGCGAAATATGACAGAGCTGGGTGAATCAGATGCTTTCTTGAAAAATTCCCAGGCTTGAGAGGTCCTGGACCTTTTCGACAGCGATAAGCGAGGAGCAGGAGTGTTTCCGCTGATCGTGGTTGGCGGAATAATCTCAGCGGACTTGTGCGACCGCCCTCTCCCTTTTTGAGGCGGGACCCATACTGACACTACCCCATTGTCTTCCTCCTCGTCCAGTGATGAAGTGCTCGCAAGCAAATTCTGCTGAAAAGACCACGTTGGATCCGCAGTGTCATCATCATCATCATTATCAACACAGGTGACTTTCTCGTCCTGACATTCTACATCCTGGAGCTGCGGCCTACAAGCAACAGGCACTGCAAGACGTTGCCGACCGCCCGAGATTTTTCCGACCGGCTTCCTTCTCCTCCTCTGATGGCATCAACGATTGGGCGTCAGAGCAGACAAAATCATCCTCTTTGACCTCTTGATCTTTGGAAATGCCTTCTGACCCGCATTTTGTCATCAAAGAGGTCTTCAGAAAATGGATTTTTCACAGTGGTGGATACACGAGTTGACATTTGGGCTGCCTTTGCTTCATGTTGGACGGATGCTGACGATGATGATGACGACATTTGTGGCAATGACTGGGAGGACGATTAGGTTAGACTGCTGGATGCAGGTTGCATTAACCACTAAAGAACAAATTGGCGACACTGTTCGTCACTGAGATTCACAGGGCACCGACCCAGAGATAACAGGCCTGACGGTTGTGCAACCGACGATCCGCTGGCTTGCGTGTTGTCGCCAGCACTGGAAGGAGCACTTTCTCTCGTACCTCTACCTTCATATCCTACACCCCTCTTTGCTCACTTACCACCAGCATTTCGCTCCATGATCAGAAATATATAAATTTAAAAAGGTATGGAAGAGTTTTTGACAGTCTCTTATTGAAAGACGGCAAATCACAGCTATTCTTAAATCCCTCTAATTTCCTACAGCCAACTATGATTATAATCAGAATTGTTTATAGCGAATACCTGTGAAATGCGGTCTGGTGGAAGAACCGTAAGACAAAATCAACAGCATTCTTCCTTCAGTCCCAGGGATTTACAACTACCCAGTAGGACTAGGAAATGATAGTTTTCAACAAACTATCATACAAGTGCGCTATCTGAGCAAACTGAGATTCACCGAGCGCAATAAAACTATTCAAAACTTACACGGATGAGAAATTGCGTGGCTCTTTGAACAAAACTGGGCTGCACAAAAGTGAAATACAGCTATTTAAAAGTTATACGGATAACAAAAGGTGGTTTTTGCACCAATGAAATACACCAACAGTTACTAGAAAATTTCTGTATCCAAATTTAAGTACAAGGTGGCTCTTTGAACAAAACTGGGCTGCACCAAAGTGAAATACAGCTATTTAAAAGTTATATGGATAACAAAAGGTGGTTTTTGCACCAATGAAATACACCAACAGTTACTAGAAAATGTCTGTATCCAAATTTAATTTCAAGGTGGCTCTTTGAACAAAACTGGGCTGCACCAAAGTGAAATACAGCTATTGAAAAGTTATATGGATAACAAAAGGTGGTTTTTGCACCAATGAAATACACCAACAGTTACTAGAAAATATCTGTATCCAGAGTTAAGTACAAGGTGGCTCTTTGAAAAAAACTGGGATGCACAAAATAAAAGGTACAATTTCATCTCAGGTGCAGAAGTGCTAAAAAAATCCCATTTAGTAAGTTCAAAGCAGAATCTGGGCTGCACAATATACACCCTCATTTCCAAAGCCTGTCTCTCTGTTTGTCTGTCTGTCCGTCCGCCCACCCATCCCGTGGCTGTACAGCGCTAGATGCTTCTTTAAAAGTCTGTGTCTAACTAAATAAGAACTGAAATTCTCTAATCTACCTATATTCTAATGTTCACAGCTAAAAGCATAGTTGTCTGTATGAATAAAGAGAAGAACTGTGTCTCCGAGCTGAGCTGTATTTAGAGACACGCAGCACATGTCTTGCTCTAGTGATAGACACTGAAAGACTGATACTGAACAGGAAACGCTGTTCTATGCAAAACGAGGTCATGTGATTTTTTCAGCCAATGACAACCATACACATCACATTCATGACGTCGCACACCCAGTTCACCCTGCTCTATGCTCTAAGCTGATTTGTTGGCCGCCAAAATGACAGGAAGCGCCGAAAATGGCACGATAGTAATAGATTATTTGCAGATTGTCACCTAAAATATCGCGTGATTGGAAATTTTCGATCAGCCTAAAAATCGTGCCGATTTCAATTTTGTCGATTATAATCACTCATCCCTAGTCATGAGTAGTGTTGATCGAACTATTCTAGAAAAGCTTAGTTCTACTAGAACGTCTTGAATTTTTAGAACTCGAACCAAACATTTTACTGTTCGTTCGAGTAAAGTTCTAGTTCTAGCTCGTCACGCTATTTTCAGTTTAGTTTTCAGCGGGTTTCTGCACTGTTGGCAGCCATCCAATCACCTTTTTTCCACTTTTAGCGGCCATCCAATCAAAGCAGAGCACAGAGAAGTGTTAAAAACATCATCGCTGAGGTGTAGGGCTCTCATTGGCTGCTAAAATCACATGCCCATGTTATATATATTTCACTGTATTGCCTTGTGAATGCCATTTTCAGCTCACTATCTGTACTGTACAGACTGCTCTTAGATTGCATTTTCCTCTCCATAGACATCAATAGTTAGGGAATTTGGTATTGCTGACTGCCATACCCAAAAGCTGTTATTTGGTGACATTTGCAGGCTCACATAACGCCTAACTCTCATATACATGGATATGCATTATACAGAGTGCTTGGATTTGCTAAATCATACTCAGTGCCCAAAAGTTTTGTTTTTGCAGCTCTGGGGGTTCAGTAATTGTATAACACTGTCTCCAAATCTCCTATGTGTCAAAGGAGCATTTGGGCCCCCTCAGGATGCAAGGCCCCGTAGCAGCTGCTACCACTGCACCTCATATAGCTACGCCCCTGCTTGCAAGCTGTGCTCATCTTTTCAGTTAGCCATTGAAAGGAATGAATTATTTTAGCCTCTCAATTATTTTCTGTCACTCTTAGAGCCAAATTTTGCTCACTAAGTTGTTCCGTGTATCCAGTTTACTGTTATGGATGGTAATTTCAGCTTCTCCTTACCTGTATAGGTTTAAAAATTAACCAGAACATCTTCTCCCGTTGGCTTAAATGGGGTTCGAGTTCTAGTTCGAATAGAACCTCGAACCGAACACACTAAAGTTTGAGGTTCTAATCGAACTAGAACTTTTTACTGCTCGCTCATCTCTAGTTATGAGGCTTCATTTCTCCCCAACATTCAAAATCCTTTAAAGATGAAGAGGTTATCCCTTTAACATTTTTATATTTTTGATTGTTTGTAATCAGAATAGTCTAATTGTGATAGCAATTATCTGGTGATCTGTCAAGTCAGGAATTATATATTTCTGTCTAGTTAAATATATTTTATTTCTATGGTTAGTTTTACTCAACAACAAATAGTGCCCCAGGACAACAATAGTCAGGCATACCTTACACTTATTATGCTCAGTAACTTTTTTTTAACAAAATTAAGAAACTATTAAGAAACTATTAAGAAAATAAAGGGCTTGTCCACTTAAAAAAAAAATAATAAGCAATTCTCCCCAGATAGACTAAAAAAAAAAAAAACTATACTAACCCTTCTCCTTATCTCCATTCCAGCACTGTGAATGGATGGATGGCCAAACAGTACAGCTGCAGCGCTGAAGCCCTGTTTCACTGAAGACAGGAAGAAAATAGCAGACTGTGAGACTCCACGGAGCACTGGAATGGAGGTGAGAGGGAAGGTGAGCATGTTCTATTTTTTGTAATTCTTTTGACAGCAAAAGCTTATTATTTTATTTGTAAGTGGACAACCCCTTTAACTATTTTTGTGAAGCTCCTTTTTAATGTAAATGTGCTTTATTGGATTCACCAAGTTTCTGCAAAAGATAGACAAAAACATACACAATATTCTCACTGATGCATCATAGCCATTCTTCTACACCTTAATATGACAATTAAGCAGTAGTGACAGTACATTCATAATAATATCACATGGTCTTAGTGTCCATTGGCAGCCCAAAACGTAAAACTTAGCATAAACTTTAGCCCACAGACATTCTTGTTGTCACGTTGCAGTGCAAGATAAAGGTGACAGATTTTACATTTTAGTTAAATTACAGAACATTTTTGTTTCCGAGTTTGATTACAGAAATCAGATCATGCAACTTCTAAGAAAGAATGTTCTATTTTTCTCACATCCTATATTTCATTCATACAGATATAGTTAAATGAAACTAAAAATAAAACTGACTGTAACTGTGGATTGTTATTTCACAGGGAATATATATATTTTTTTAATGAAAACAGACAGAAGAGGCCACAGGTCCTCCTTAATCCTACAAGGAAGCAGCCTAGTTACTATTTAATGATACAGATTTTTTTAATGATGCAGATTTTTTATCACTGCATCTTAAAAGCAATATTTTTTTTTCTGTAAAAGTAGCAGAATAGGAACATATATATTTCATGAAACCATTTCTGGATACATAGTGCCTAGTGACATAACGCATTGCTTAAGTCCTGAAAATGGTATTAATCAACGTCAGTACCACCATTGTTGCGTTTTTACAACATTAATTTTGCTTTATAAGTGACAAAAGCTTATATTTTTTTGTACTGTTGATCACTTTTTATTTTTCCTTTTATGGGAGGCAAATAAACAGAGAAAAACTACAAAAAGTTGTCTACTTATCTATAAAAAAACTAACCTTTATTAATATTACGCTAAAATATACCACAAGATAAAACTTACATCTAATAACTAAGCCTACCTATACAGACGCGGAGCGACCGTCCCGATAAGGACGACCCTGCCAAGATCCTAGCAAGATACACTAACCAAAATTATATCTAAATCTACTACAGTGTACTAAATACCACAAAGTGTCAACAAAGAAATATTAATTAATACCTAAATACCTATACAAAGATATCTCAAAATACTGATGCACTATCAAGGTCCCAGTAAAGTACCTCAAAGCAATTTGTCAGGATATATATTGTCCCAGTATATGTCCTACGCGTTTCCCCCCGCTAATTATGAATAGGGTTCATCAGGGAATTATAATTGGACAAAACAAAATTCTTCAAAAATGTATTCGTTCAGAGATCCTTCTTATCCATTAAGGTGTAATTAGATGCATCGTATTTAAGATAAATACTAATAAGGTAGGCATAACCAAATTATAGCCAATATGGGAGGTGTCTCATCAATAATCTATTATGTTTATTTGTTGATAGAGATGTATATCACGATATATATATATCATACTCACAAACCCGTTCACATATCAGTGCCGCCAAAGTTCGATATTCTGGCGGCAATGTAATGGATATCAAATTCCCTGGATATTATACAATATCAAAATAGATGCTACCATGGTAGATGTGACCAATTTGTAGCCACCTGGGAGATATCTTGTCAATGTTAGATGATACTATTTGTCTGTCAAGATATGTACTATATCGCATATCATACTCACAGACCCACTCACATGTCGCTGCCGCCGATATTCGATGTTCTAGCGGCAGTATCATGGATGCCAGGTTCCCGGGTTTGTTTGATAGAACATTCCCCATTCCTCATGGTGCCATGGTTACCATAAGGAAGTTTTTCTTTGTTAAATTTTGGATAAGTTGTCACGATAATATCAGGAAAAAGGCTGTGCCATATATAGGTTTCGAGGCCATTTGTTTTTACGAATTGAGGCAAATAAACTGAAAATAACAATTTTATCTTTTCAACTGTGTACACTGCATAGTACAAAAAATGTGCAATCAATTTATTGCACGATGATTGTAGTGATACTAGTTTTGTTTACTTTTTGCATTTGTACTATGAGGTAATAAAAAGAGAACATTTTTTCCTATAAAGTTACAATGTAGAAATGTAAAAATATAATAATCACTTTGGGAGTTTGAACTTGCAGCACATTCTAAAAACCACTAGTTGAACATTACAGCATACCACCCTACCCACACCGCCAATGCTCCGAAGAGCTGGATAGGTTGTACATATAGGGCCACATGTATGAAAACTGTCTAGATCTAAAACTCAGTTTGTTGCCCATAGTCACCAATTAGAGCTCCACTTTCACTTCTTATAGTGCTCTGGAAAAATGAGAGGGGCGCTCTGATTGGTTGCTATAAGAAACAAAGCGAGTTTTAGATCTAGACAGTTTTCATACATGTTGCCTTTAGTCACTAGACTTAGGGTTAGAGAAAGGGATGACGTTTCAGTGAATTCAGTTTGGGCTGTTCTAAATCCAATTTGGGTTAAATAACCATCACTGAAAGAAAAATACTATACTACCGTATACAATTTAAACTATATCACAGAATTCTTATTACGGTTAAAATATAACTTTTAATAAATATTCTTAAAACTTAACAACACTTCTATAAGGACATCAAAGTCTAATCATATATCAAAAAGAGATTACACAGTAAACATATAGGTGCCGAGTGGATGTATCGTCTTGGCACAGTACAACCGAAGGGCCTCAACAAGTCTTTGAATTTTGGATGTTTTCTTTAGAGCTCATGGGGATGGTATAGTGGCTTACGAATTATTTTGGGGACATTAGGGCTGAAGCCCTTACCCAGTGGATTATCATATGTGAATTTTCATTTGTTTGTTTATTTTTAGTTATCATTGTTTATTGGATCATTGTTCAGTAGGTAAAGACCATGTCTCCCTTTTAACTGTAAGGGGCTATTGAAGATCATGTATTATATATTGATTGGTCCCCTTTTTAGGAATTGGGTGGGCATATGAAAAGGCTAGTATTGAGATTAAATATAGAGAAACTATGGCTGCATATGTACCTGTAAGGTCTGTAAGTTTGGCTGAGGTAGATTTGTAGGCATACCCGTTTAACTCTGGTGATGTGCTATGAGAATTTCTGATAGACACAATGCCGATGTACTGAATGTCTAAAGGCGCATCTACGCTGTAGGATAAACGCTGTGGACTCCTAGCGACAGATGGCGCGTGCGCAGTAGTGCTGGATGCCGGCAGTCTCCAGTGAGAGACGGCGCCTGCGCAGTTGGTGAAGCTGCACACCGGGGATTCCTGGCAGAATGTGCCGCTTGCACAGTGGGTTGCTTCGGACACTAAATTTATGACAGCGATTTGGGAGTATGCCGGTAAGCTGCCTTTCTTCTATAGTTGTAGATCTGTACTTGTACTTTTATCTTGCAGGTGTTTAACATATGGCTTGCTTATTGTAATGTGGCGCCCACAGATGGGAGGAGCTATGATCACTTATAAGTGGAACTCTGATCCTTTACCAGTTGGGACAAAATTAGTCTGTGGGCTTTATCATAGCCAACTGCTATATCTAGAGCCAGTCAGTTTGTTGACTTTATTGTAGCCAGAGGTTACATTTATGGTTATCTAGATGCTATATTTACAGCTTGTAATGTTTATGTGACCTGTTTTTTTTTTCCCCTGATGAACCCTCCTGGGTATGTTGATGGGTACAAGGGGGGGGGGAGGAACGTGTCGGGATTTTTTTAGCCTTCCTTTGCATCCTTTGCATTTGACTGGGAAGCAATCATAGGACTAAGGAGAAAAGGGAGATTGTAAGGTCTCCATAGGGCTTAAGTTAGATTTACAGGGCCGCCCTTTTTGGGGCAATGACCCCGCTTTTCTACAGGTCTTAGGAGTATTAGGCTGGTTATTAGGGATAGAAGTGTTTTTTCTGCCATTTTTCTCCCCTCCTTTGGAGAAATCTTGGAGAGGTGAGAATCGATTGACAACTAACTGTGAGTAGCTTTTATGAGCATGAGATACATGTTTACTGTGTAATCCCTTTTTGGTATATGATTAGACTTTGACGTCCTTATAGAAGTGTTGTTAAGTTTTAAGAATATTTATTAAAAGTTATATTTTAACCGTAATAAGAATTCTGTGATATAAATAAAAATGACCTAAAACTAAAGCACATTACCATTCCTGAAATCAACCATTGGAGTGGTGTGTCAGCTATATTATATATGCAGTGCCTGCCAGTGCTGGTGTGGGCAAAGCTCCTATACCCATTTCATTACTGCGCCATAATAGTATGGTAGCTTGCGAGAACTATATGGTTCCCTTGATGTACTGCTACTGTGCAGAACATTATGGGCTTCACTACAGGTGTATAAAGGGATTCCCAATAGTGCAATCCTCAGTCAGAAATTTATGGTATTTCAACTCAAAATGCTTTCAGTGTCTTAAATGAGAAAACCCCCTGATTACACAAAGTAATCCTAGAAAGTGTTTAATTATACAGAATGGCCTTAGCTTATCTGAAACAAGTTGGCATCCTGCACAATTATACACTTCATTCCAAGAAAACTAAGAAGGGCGTTAAGTTTATGATGTATAATTCACACCCCATTAGTGAAGAACATACAAGGCAAAATCTACATCAAGAGCGACTGCTCAAATATGCACAATTACCAGGCATTCAGAATTCATTTTGTAAGGATAAAAACATGCCACATTTAATTTATCTGATGCTACTTTTCATCACATTTCTCTTTTGTGCAGTGCTCTGAAAACCTATAATGCATTCTCACATTTTACAAGTGAAGACATCACAATGAGGTGTGCTGTACAGATAACAGATATCACACAAAGTACAGCTTCAGAACCAGAATGATGAAAACAGATTGAATTTATATTGATACACACCGCTAGCAATGAAGCATCAAAACAAACCATCTTCATGTTCTCATTTTGGTGCTAATTAAATCTATAAATAATGACTTTGTAATAGCTACTATTTAATACAATATTATTTTACCTACCCATACTTAAAGAACATGTTCTCCTAAATATGACAAAACAAATTAATTTAACCTTTTCCTGCAAAATCACAAACATTCACATCAATATTTCAGTATACTGTACATGCATGTAACAGTCATCTTATGAGCATATAGGGCAACATGTATGAACATTGGCGCTGACAGACGAGTTCTAAATAGCTTTAAGGTAGTGTAGAATGTGCTAGAATGTATGAACCTGTTCTTCTGCAAGTCATACATACAGGCGCATTGTAGTGCCAATACAACAAGTTTGGCTCAGGCAGATCACCTTTAACCTGGTAAAAGTAATAATGGAAAGTGCTCACCGTGCTATCCTGATGCGTAGCTTGAGTGCTTCCAGCTGAGTAACACACCTCCGTCAGGGATCCTGGCCCCCAGCCAAGGCCAAACATACACTTGAAAAATATATTGGAGCGGATGCAGCGGTAAGGTGAAAAAATAAGTTACTTTATTGTAACCAACATGCAGACAGGGTACAAGACAAGCAAGGGCCAACGTGTTTCGGGCGTTTATTTTTTCACCTTACCGCTGGATCCACTCCAATATATTTTACACCTTTAACCTGGTCTGGCTGTTCTAATTTTTCTGCGCCTAGGTTTGGCATGAAAGATTCATAAATGTGTCTAATTCTATGAATGTGGTGTGACACGCCCCAGAACACCCGCACTTTGTCGCGTCAGTTTGGAGTGTGACTGTACATACATCTATAGAATAGGGCTATGACAGCTTTTTGATGCCAGAAAACTGGCGTAGCCCCATTCATACATGTCGCCTATAGTATCAATCCATGGCACGATTTGGTTGGGTCTTAAGTGTTAATTAAATTTATTGAGAAGTAGAAAATTCAAGCAGGCTATGTGACTCTGTAATAAGGAATAGCAAACAAGCAAACAGGAAATTAGATTCAAGCACTTCAAAGGTCCGTCAACTATTGTGTCAACATTTCGACTATGAGTGGGAAGAACTTGGACTACTTATTATTCTAGAGGCTCAGGGATGTGAACCACCTGAGCACAGAAGACACGCTGTTCTCAGCTGATTCATGCGTCTGAGCCTCTACAGTACTAGTTGAGGTCTTTCGTAATGAAGGCAACTCCTAGCTGAAACATTGAGAAAATAGATGACTGATAGGACCATTGAAGTGCTTGAATTTAAATTCCTTTTTGTTATTCCCAATTGTAGAGTCACATTGCTTATTTCAATTGCTTTGTCTTTAATAAAGGCAAAGACTTAAGGCACAATCAAGGTGTCCCATTAGCTTTATATTCATGGTAGCAGATGCCTTTCCACTGAACAACCTTCCACTGCCCTTCCACTGAGCAATAAAATGAATTGGAGTGCAGAAACATCTTTTCTATTGAGCTATCACAGTTTAGTCATGGTTTGAATACTACCCTGGAGGTTGGCCATGCATCATATATTTTGACTATTTGGAGACTACCCCCACAGGTCTCACAACTAGGCATCTGTTTATCAGGTTTGGTTGTTTTGACCTCTATATATTTAAGTCCCATGAGAAGTGCTGAAAGTGGCACAAAAACATGTTGGGACAGGATGTTGATATGAGATTGAGTAGGTAACAGTGTGCACAGTGTGCACAAGATTTAGATTTGTGACAGGGTGACCGTTATTGGGGTGGGTGCCCTGTACATCATTTAGTTACAACGCTTTAAGGCAAGTAGGACTATACTATGACCTCTTTTTCCTGTCTCTGCCTATAGATAAACTTTTCTGGAAACTTTTTGCTTTCTTGCCACCCTGGTTTCGGTAAGACTGAGAATGATTTATTCATATTTTTTGTACTTTCATCTGATATCATTGGTTTGTCAGATTCTTATTAGGTCAGAATTAAAAGTTATATTTTGAATGCACCAAATATTTTTTGTGGTAAATTTCAGATTTGTAGTATACTCTAGTTTGGACACTTTTCTCCTTTTTTGTGGACTTTCTACAGTCATAGTCTTATTCAGATGACAATGGCCTGAAGCACAAAAAGCTTACTTTGGGCATTTAAACTTTTCACCACAACTATGAAAGGGATGGGCTTCCTTCCATACTTTTACTTTTCAATGGACAAATCAAAGACAAGCAAAAGCCCTAGAACTGGCAATTAATAACACCGTTTAGGGCTTAACTCATATGCTATGGACCAGTGCGGGTCCAGAGGTTGTGTATAGTATTGATCAAACTGTTCTAGAAAAGTTAAGTTCTAGTAGAACTTCTCGAATTTTTAGAACTCAAACCAAACCGAACATTTTACTGTTCGTTCAAGTAAAGTTCTAGTTCTAGTTCGACACACCATTTTCAGTTTCGTTTTCAGCAGAGTCCTATACTTTTGGTGGCCATCCAATCACCTTTCTGCACTTCTGGTGGCCATCCTATGAGTGCAGAGCACAGAGAAGTGTCAAAAACCTCATTGCTGAGATGTAGAGCTCTCATTGGCTGCTAAAATCCCATGCCCATGTTATATATATTTCACTGTATTGCCCTTTGAATGCCATTTCCCCGCTCACTCTCTGTACTGTACAGACTGCTCTTAGTTCATTAGATAGCATTTTCCTCTCCATAGACATCAATAGTTAGGGAGTTTGGCATTGCTGGCTGCATCTTTCCAACATCCAGAAGCTGTTATTTGGCAACATTTGCAGGCTCACATAACATCTAACTCTCATATACATTAGCTATATCATACTCAGTGCTCAAAAGTTCAGTTTTTGCAGTTTTGGGGGTTCAGTAATTGTATAACACCATCTCCAAATCTCCTATATGTCAAAGGGGCTTTTGGGCCCCCTCAGGATGTAAGGCCCATAGTAGCTGCTACTGCTGCACTTCCTATAGTTACGCCCCTGCTTGCAAGCTGTCCTCATCTTTTCAGTCAGCCATTGAAAGGAATGAAGTATTTTTCAGCCTCTCAATTTTTTTCTGTCAATCTTAGAGACAAATTTTCTTCACTGAATTGTCCCATGTATCCAGTTTACTGATATGGATGGTAATTCCAGAATCTCCTCACCTGTATAGGTATAAAAATTAACCAGAACATCTTCTCCCTTTGACTTTAATAGGGTTCGAATTCTAGTTCGAATAGAACCTCGAATTGAACACACTAAAGTTCGATATTCTAATTGAACTAGAACTTTTTACTGCTCGCTCATCTCTAGTTGTGTATAGCATTGCAACCCAGAATTAGTTTCTATAATTGTACTAAGCTGCAATACCAGACACAACTCATGGACAAAGATGTCGTCTTTTTTGAAAAAAGAGTCAATATATTTTTCTAATTCTGTGCAAACCCCTTTAACACATCTAACTATTTAGATTTGCTGTTCAGTTCTCTTACAATGCTTTGTTGACTACTCCATATTTCAATAATGATAGCAGCCTAATCGATTCACTACACCATTCCAGTAACAGACTGGCTAATCTTCACCCAATTTCCGAAAAGGTCACACACACATACTAATGGACACACTAATATAATCCATGTTAATACAACCAAATAACACACACAATAATAGCATAAAGTACACAATACAGACACAAAAATGCTCATCTATACACATATGCACTCATATTGAATATGTTTATTATAATTACTCATATTCTTCCTTAGATTTTAAGTAAGAAGCATGACTACTCTATAAAAGGCAATTACTTTAATACAAAAGTTTTTGGTTACATTTAAATTTCTTTTTGATATCTCTGTTTATATTGAGTTATATTGTTTTGGCTGCAAGCGATTCCAAGCATATGTTTTCATATATTTCTCTAAATATTAAGTTTTGGCCTCCAGGCAACATTTTGAGTTAGGAATGATATTGCTTTGCTTGCTATAATATTTTAACTTTGTTACAAAAAGCGCATTACATAATGCAGTAGAAGATTTTAGCATATATTGGTAAACCATATTACTTTTAAGGTCAATAATCATTGCTGAGGATCTTCTGGAATAGCAATGTCTCACATATACTTCACTCCATTTATTTGTATGTCTGCTTGTGGCTAGTAATACACATATTTTCAATATTTTGTGAACAGGTGTTTTATGTGTTTTTCTTCTTAGAAATATATCTTAAATTAATGCATATATATTTTCCTAGAGCTAGTGAAACAGCAACTATTTCTCTGCCTGGTGTCAGCAGGTTGTGACTCAATTTCCATAGTGTGATCGCATGATTTGAGACATGCCACCTTCTTTCTCCCCATAGCACTTCTACTGAAATTGGAAATACTGTTGGTCTTGGAAGAGTGTAAATTTACATTTAAAATGGAGTGTGATTGTTGTGCCTTGCATATCATAGAATTTGCAGTTTTCATTTGTCAGCTATTACTTTTTACAGCTGTTGAGTTTCAGAGTGCACCACACAGCATGTATAATACAAGTAACTAATATTATTTACATAGCACCCTAATACAACAGTATTATATTCCACAGTGCTTTACAATCTGACAATTCATACCATTATTAAAAAGAGCAAACTAAAATTGCCTGTAGTTCAGTCCCGGGGTCTCAGGTGGGCTTAGGCGAATGGACAGTTCTTCAGCATAGATTAGTGTTTCTCAACTCCAGTTCTCAAGACCCACCAACAGGTCAGGTTTTCAGGATTTCCTCAGTTTTGCACTGGTGATGTAATTATTGTCAGTGCATTCTGTGGGAGATCCTAAAAACATGACCTGTTGGTGGGTCTTGAGGACTGGAGTTGAGAAAGAGTGGCATAGATGGTTCTGTATGGTGCAAAGCCGGTAGATACAAAGGCATCTTTTCTATTTAACACATGAAGATGTTTTGTGGGTCTATTTGGGTTTTTAGGGTTTTATGGTTTGAATATTTTGTTCTAACAGTGAGGGTCCTTCACATTTGCAAAAATTATGCACTGAAAAGCAACAGATTAGTTTTCTCCAATTCTAGTAGAAGTACTATGGAGATGAAAGAAGGTGGCACAGCATAAATCATGTGGTATTATTGTAGGCATTGACTGGCACTACTTGCTGGCACTGTGCAGGGTAAATGCTGCACTTATTGCATTTCATTCCATAAAATTAAGATACGTCTTTAACAAATAAAAACATGAAAATCCTGTTGCAGATGTGCTGGAACATTCTCAGTAGAAGTCCTGAATGTGTAAACTTACCCAAGTGTAGAGACACTGGGGACTCAATACAACAATGAAATTGTCACGGCACACGTTTCCGCCGTGAAGCAGCAAGGCACGGTAGGGGTTAATCCCTCTAGTCAGTCGACACACCCAGGGAGAAGCCGGGCTGATGAACTTAGGAGGGACAGCTCAGCTCCTAATCAACTCAGAGGGTGTGTTGCACTGGCCAATAGGAGGGCCCAGAGGCCGCACCAATCGTCTGCTGGGGCGGGCTCTGGGTTCCTCATTTAAACTCCCTCACTTCTCTCAGTCTTTGCCCGAGAAAGGTTTCCCTTTGCTACTTAGTGTGTTTCCTGTTGGTATTTGCTCTCCTGATCTCTGACCTTGGCTCGCTTCCTGACCTCACCTTTGCCTCCGACTTTGTACTGCACTCCTGACCGTGTTTGGACCCCGGCTTGCTTTTTGACTATTCTTTTGGCTTACGTTTCTTGGCATATACGTTCCCGTACTGTGACTGATCCGGACTGTTGGACTTTGAGTTTCCCTGATGGCCCTGCACTTAGCAGCGTAGGGGCTGTTGTCCAGTTGGGGTCTGCCGCCTAGGGCAGCACGCCAAGTAGGCAGGGACAGTGGACTGGGTGGCAGTCAGGGCTCACTGCACCTCCTCTGACGTGACAGAAACTAAGGGCGAAATGTATGAACGGGCTTTTCGCCTGTTTTTTGGCGTAACCTGCGCCTCCCCAGCCTGAATCCGCTGTCGGATGCAGGATGGGGGTGTTAGGCCAGGTTGCCCTTTCAGCCGCCCGCATAAAGGGGCGGGCAATGGGCGGGGTTTTGGGGCGGGTGTAGGCTTTCCGGGGGCGGGACGCCGCGCTCGAAAAACTCCGAGGGGAGTGCAGGGTGGGGGCAAAGTGGGCGCATTGCAGCGCTCGACACTCGACAGGCAACCGGGTGATTTGGTTTAAAAAGCTCCGCAGGAGGCGGGGAAAGGAGAACGGAAAATAAGGAAACATAGAGACGAAAGAAATCTGGCTCTCAGTGCCTGCGGCATGGAGTTGATTCCAAAAAAATTGCCTTTTTAAAAACGTAAAAAATTATCAGAAAAAGAGCCAAACCCTTTAAAAAAAAAAAAATACATAAATAAAATCACTTTCCAAAAAAAATTTTGAAGGCGACACAAGTTTGGACTTTGGGAAATTTCCCGGGAAAAACAGTAATTCAAAAAGAAAGCGCTTCCTTGGTCGGATAAAAATGGCCAAAAGAATAGGAGGACAGTAACCCTTAAATAGGGGAAAGTTTGAAATCAAATCAAAGGGGGACAGTTCAAAATAGTAAAAATGCAGAAAAAGAGCTGATTGGGTTTGGGAAGCGGGGGGCTTGGGTATCTCGGCCAAACAGAATAGGACGACAGGGCCCATTTTTAACCCATGGAGAAGTTTTGACCAAAAAAATCAAAGGGGGGACGTTTAAAATTTCAGTAAAAAAAGCAGAAAAAAGTGATTTGTAGCTAGCGGGGGGTTGCTATCCCAGCCAACAGAGCGCGACTACTTGTCCCCTTTTAGTCTAGGAGAGATCGGGGCAATGCAGTCCGGCTTCCGCATGCGGCTGGATTGAAAAAAAAAACATTTTTTAAATGTAAAAAAATCATCTGTAAAAGAGCTGAACCTTTATAAACAAAACAATTTAAACCCCAACAAGTATTTGTCGCGAGACCCCGGGGCCCCATTAGGGGAATTTTGGGTATAAGGGATTGCCGGTTTAAAAAGTAATTAAATTTTTTTTGCCCTTTCATTTGGGCGGCATAAAAAGCCCAACAGAAAAGGAGCGCAGAACCCATTCTAACCCATGGAGAAAAAGACCAATCAAAAAACAAAGGGGGACAGTTCAAAATACATAAAAATACAGAAAAGAGTGATTGGTTAAAATTTGCGGGGGCTTGGCTAACCCCCAATCAGACGGCGAGGGTAATTGTCCCCTTTTAGTCTATGGGAGCGGGGTTTTAAATCTCGGCGCTCAGGGCGTGCGGCACGGGGTATGATTAAAAAAAATTTTTATTAAATTAAAATATTCTCTGAAACGAGCTGAAACCTTTATAAACATACAAAAATAAAATCATAACAACGCGTTTGTCGCCGAGCCCCGGCGTACATCAGGGAATTGGGTTTTTGAAATTCCCGGGAAATACAGTACTTCAAATTCGAGGTTTCCATTGGTCGGATAAACAACCAATCAGAAAAGGAGGACAGTGCCCCCATTAAAACCAAGGGGAAAAACTATTGACCAAATCAAATAGGACAACGGGGCCCCATTAAACCCTATAGAAGTTAGAACCTAAAATAAAGGCGGGCAGTTCAAAATACATAAAAAGGCGAAAGGTGATTGGTTGAGCAAACGGGGGCTTGGCTACCCCAGCCTTCAGAGCGAAAGCTATTCTCCCATTGTAGTTATGGAGAGATCGGCGCAATGCATCTCGCGCTCTGCGGGGCGGCTGGAGTAGAAAAAAAATAATTTTTTTAAGTGTAAAACATTACAGAAAAAGACTAAACCCTTCACAAAAAAAATCATTAAATCCTAACAACGCGTTGTCGCCGAGACCAGCGAAAAAGGAATTCAATATAGAGAATTCCCGGGGGAAAACGTAATTAAAATTTGTTTAAGCTCTTCTCATTGGCGGCATAAAACCGCCCAATCAGAATAGGAGCGACAGTGGCCCTTTTACCCATGGAGGAGATTCACCCAAACAGAATAAGAGCGAGAGGGGCCCCTTTAACCTATGGAAAAATATTTACCCAACATATTTAAAGGCAGACAGTTCAAAAAACAGTAAAATGCAGAAAAAGTATTGGTTGAGCTCGGGGGTTGGCATCCGGCCAATCAGAGGCCCACTACTTTCCCATAGAGTTCTAGGGAAAAGAATGCAACGAGCCCTTTTGTGATTGGCTGGTTTAAAAAAAGGGGGCGGTTATTTGGGCCCTGGGGAGCGAGCGACGCTCTTATGGGTTTTTTAAAGCAAAATGTAAAAAACGTCATGGCCCAAATCAAATGATAAGACTCAGAAGTTTCCCGATGTGTATATAAACTGATCAATAAATGGGGGTAACGAAAAAAATATTAATTCAATAAAAATCATGTTTATTTCTTTATTTTTGTTAACCCCAATACTTTTGATCCTTGGCTAACAAAAATAAAGAAATAAACATGATTTTATTGAATTTAAATATTTTTTTTTCTTTACCCCTATATTATTGTTCATTTTATTACACATCGGTACAACTTCTGTAGTTTATCATTTGATTTCGGCAATGTACAGTTTTATTACAGATTGCATTAGAAAACTCATAAGAGCGTCGCTCGCTCCCATTGGTCCAAATAACCGCGCCTCTTTTAACTTGGGCCAAATTTCACAAACAGAGCTCGCTCTGCATTTCTTTTCCCATAGAACTCTATGAAAAAGTAGTCGCGCTCTGATTGGCCGGGATACCCAAGCCCCTGCTAGCTCAACCAATCAGCTCTTTTCTGCATTTTGACTGTATTTTAAAACTGTCCCGCCTTTAAATATGATTGGTCAATATTTCTCCAGGGGTTATAATGGGCCCCTGTCGCTCTTATTCTGTTTGGTCAATACTCCTCCATGGGTTTTAGATGGGCCACTGTCTTTCCTATTCTGATTGGCTGGTTTTGCCGACCAATGAAAAGAGCTTAAACAATTTGAATCACTGTATTTCCCGGGCAATTCTCTATATTGCAATTCCTTATGTAGCGCGGTCTCGGCGACAAACGCGTTGTTAGGGATTTAACTGATTTATTTTTAAAAAGGTTTCAGCTCTTTTTCAGAGAATATTTTACTTAATAAAATGATTTTTTTTAATCATACTCCATGCCGCACGGCGCTGAGCGCCGAGATTTCATTGTCCCGATCTCTCCATAGACTACAATGGGAAAAGTAGCTCGCTGTCTGATTGGCTGGGATAGCCAAGCCCCCGCTAGCTCAACCAATCAGTTCTTTTCTGCATTTTTACTGTATTTTGAACTGTCCCGCCTTTGAATTTGATTGGTTAATTCTTCTCCATAGGTTTTAATGGGTCTCTGTCGCTCCTATTCTGATTGGCTGAGCTAGCCAAGCCCCCGCTAGCTTAACCAATCCCCACTCTTTTCTGCCTTTTTACTGTATTTTGAACTGTCCCGCCTTTGGAATTTGATTGGTCAATTTTCTCCATAGGTTTTTAAATGGTTCACTGTCGATCCTTTTTTGGGGGTTTATCCCAAACCCAATGGAATGCTTAAAAATTTAAATTTTCTGTATTTCCCGGCAATTTTCAATATCCAAATTCCCGATATAGCGCCGTTCTTGATTTTTGGAAAGTGAATTTTATTTCTCTATTTTTTTTGTAGGTTTGAGCTCCTTTTCAGAGAATGTTTGACGCCTTTATGAAGGCGATTTTTTGATTCATACTCCGCACGGACATCTTTAATGATTTCTCGCTGTTTTCCAGCCTGTCTCGAATCGGAATACATGTTCGGCGCAGTCCCTTCTGCGCCTAAGTCCCGCACTGTGCCCCACACACTGGCGAGGCGCGGCGGACGTTTCCCCGCATGTATGAGCGCACCTCCTCGGATGGCGAATATTAGGCACAGCCCCGCACTGCGCCTAAGTCCCCGCACTGTGCCCCACACACTGGCGAGGCGCGGCGGACTTGACATGCTATGTATGAGTGGGCCCCAGCGCCGACATAAATCAGCCGCAAATTTAGCCGGAAAACTGGCGAAAAGGTGCGCCCAGACGTGGCGAGATTCATACATGTCGCCCTAAATAGGGCAGTCAGCAGTCGAACTGCAATAATTATGCAAGCATGTATTAGATAAAAAACAAACTAGGCGGATATCAATGTTAGATGATTAAGTGGATGAACAGCAAAGCAGATGATCACAGGAAAAGCAGTTGATGGTAACATCATAAAGGCTTCAATCTGGAAGCTAGCTGTGGCAAGGATAAATGACTCTAACTTCCCCTGAATCTTTCCCTTGACCTAGCACTATTGCTATTCCTGACACAGGACCTCATGACTCCATTCTGTCCCGAGAACCTTAAAGGGGTTTTGCCACATAGGCATTTCGAGTTTGTCCTGCTTCAGCTTTCAGTGTGTTCACAAGGGGGCATGTATGATTTGTTTGCACTGCAAATCATGTGACCCAGCAAGCTTGACATCACCATGCCTTTCCCCACAGTGTTCTCACTGTAGTCAAACACAGGTCTGTTTATAGAAAGAGCTGTAAGTAGCTACATTCTAGCTGAGTGGTTAGGATTTCTGCCTTCAAACATAAGAGTGCTAGGTTCAAATCCCTGCAGGAACTAAACATGTAGATTTGTTTTCTCAGAGCACATAACTGATTTAGGCTTCATTTTTTTTTATTTGCACTGTTTGACTAATTAATAATAATAATAATAATAATCTTTATTTATATAGCGCCAACATATTCCGCAGCACTTTACAATTCGAAGGGTGTAGGTACAGACAAAAAGACAGAAATTACACAATGAAAAGCTACTTACAGATGAGACACAAGGTGTGAGGGCCCTGCTCGCAAGAGCTTAAAATCTATTAGGGTGTAGGGTGAGATGAAGGGTAAGAAGTGCTAGGTTTACAATGGTCCAGCCATGTGACATAAATATGGGGTGGTTTATGTAGAATTCGGATGAACCTGCCACCCAGACAGTACATCTATATACAGATAAGTGCTGAATTGTAGGGAGTGACAGAAATGTGTGCGCTAGAGAGTGGGGAGGGGAGGTTAGCAATTAGGGATTCTGGTAGGCCAGACTGAGAAAATGTATTCTCAGAGCCCTCTTAAAACTATGAGCGTTGTGAGTGTGCCTGATCGCCCGTGGTAGTATGTTCCAGAGAACTGGTGCCGTCCGTGAAAAATCTTGGAGGCGGGCATGGGAGGTTCGGATGATTGAGGAATGTAGTCTAAAATCATCTGCCGAGCGGAGAGACCGGGTTTGGGTGGTAGACAGAGATGAGGGAGGAGATGTAGGGGGTGCAGCGCTGTGGAGAGCTTTATGGGTGAGTGTGATGAGTTTATATTGTATCCTGTACTGAATGGGCAACCAGTGCAGTGACTGACACAGGGTAGAGGCATCAGTATAGCGGCTGGAGAGAAAGACAAGTCTGGCTGCTGCATTCAGGACAGATTGGAGAGGGGAGAGTTTACAGAGAGGGAGACCGATAAGCAGGGAGTTACAATAGTCCAGACGAGAAAGAATAAGAGCAGTAAGGAGTATAGAGGACAGAAGTAGAATAACAGCCCCTTGGGTTGAACACTCGCTCAACATTGAGTTAGTGTGTGTTATTGCTAATCAGGGAAGAGACTGGCAGAAGCTACCCGAGAAGAGAGGTGATATCTGAGCATGTGTTGCCAAGACCGAGGGGCTCTCGTCACTGGTTGTATCCCCTAGAGACGAGCTGTACCCTACAGATCACTAAGGAAGCAACTAAAACAAAAATGGTAGGGAACTTTTAATAATGATTAATGGTGAAAATGTTTATTATTTAAGTTGCAAGCTTCCCATATCAATTTTACTTTGTGGCAAAACCCCTTTAAGGAAGGAGCTATTTTTCATCTTCATGTTTTCCTCTTCTAAGAGTCCTTGTGTATTTATTTTTCCATTGACATAGATGTGAGGGCTTCTTTGCTGGACGAGATGTACTTTTTAAAGGGGTGTTATTGTTTGAACTGTTCGTGCTCTTTAGCTGATTCTATGATATTGAGTTTGAAATCCAGGGGCGTGTCTCTCCTATCAGCAGGTGTGTCTTTCCTCCCAGCAGGCATGTCTTTCCTCACTGAAGCTGTGACATCATCATTGTGTGTGAGGCAGCCGAAGCAGAAGGATGTCAGGAGAGAAGAGATCTGCAGCCTCCTGCATGCTGCTCTTGTGTCTGCAGAGCCTTCATCTCCAGGCTGCACAAGCTCCTTGCTCTGCTATAATCAGTTATACACACAGCCTGAACTGATGAAACACATGTGAGAAAGCACACTGCCCCCCTCCTCCTGTTCTGTTACCAGACAGGAGACTGTGACTGTGGTATATGGAGGAATACACACTGCCCCCCCCTCCTCCCCTTCTGTTACCAGACAGGAGACTATGACTGTGGTATATGGAGGAATACACACTGCCCTACCCAACTCCTCTCCCTCTGTTATCAGGCAGAAGACTGTGGTATATGGAGGGAACAGAGGATGTAACACTGTGTTATATGAGGGGATCTGTGACTTAAACAATCAGTAACTAGCCAGATCATTCACCCTAGAGCTGAGAGAGGACTATACAGCCAGCAGCCCTTGGTTTTACATTCATTTTTAACAGCTCAGAGGGTAGTAAACACAGAGTGTGCAGGCAGCCAATAACAGCGCAGGGGGCATGGCAGTGGCGTTTCCTGTCTGGGGGTGTATCCCAACAGGATGAATGAAATATCAGCCAGCCAGTGCATAGGGCGTTTCTAGGGGGCGGGATCCTGCCAGGGGGCGTTTCCCGACCAGCAGCAGCAGAAATAGAATACAGATTTACAGAAAAGCTCATATCTGCTAAACCAAGTGACTGAGGTAATACAACCCAATTACAAAAGTGCTTATTTTTACTGTCCCCATAATCTGAGACATGATCTTTGTAGCGATACAACCACTTTAATGATACCATATAATGTGCTAGGAACCACAAAAACATTTCTTGTGGAGTGGAATGTGAAAAAATTGCAATTGCACCATTTTTGTGGTGGTTCAGTTTGTATTGCATTCACTATTATATCATAAATGACATGCTACCTGTATTCTATGGGTTGGTAAGATTCCATTTCTATATTTTGTATATAGCTTTCGTTATGTTTAACTAATTAAAAAAAAATCCTAAAAATTGTTTTTAGAAAAACATTTGCTTTGCATCGCCAATAACTTTTTTTCCCTCCGAAAAAAGGCGTTTTTTTCGGGCTATTAGGAAACAATAATTTCCCAAAACTTTTTCGGGGTTTTTTGTGGTTTTTTTTCATGCCATCCACCATGTAGGTTAACCCCATCCCGACATAGGGGTAGGATACCTCTGGGGGAATGACTTCCCGAAAAAGGACATCCAAAAGCCCGGGCGATGGGGGCTTGCGGGCGAGCCCGCGCGATGCAAAAAAGGACCGCGTAAATCCCGTGGCCGCATGCCGTATCACCGCGCCTGTCAGGGCTCGATAAAAAGCCGCAGGAGGATGATCCCCCTCCCCTTCCCTCGGCGCCGCACTGTAGGGGGGCCACCGATCCCCTTTGATATCCCGGGGAAGGAAGGGCATTTTCCCGGGGTCATCTGTGACCCAACCCCCGCAATGCATTGGGGGGCAGGTAACAGGCTTGTCATGGCGACCGTACACATGTGGTTTTGTGCATGGCTCCCTTTAAAACAACTGATTGAAAGTGAAAAAAAGTGAAAAAAAGTAAAAAAATGTCAAAATAAAAAAAAAATAAACACAAAACAAAAAAAATAAAAAAAAACACTACCCCGCCCTTTTCCCCCCTCTACAAACCCCAACCCCCCAAAAAAAAAAAAAAAATAAAGTACCCTTTTTGGGATCGCCGCGTGGGCTAAGCCCCACCCTATAAATTTGTTTTAAATTAACCTTTACTAACCCCGTAAAAAAAAAAACAAATAACAACAGAATTCTTTTTGGGGGACATCCTGCGAATAAAAGGAAAAAAAACGATAAAAAACTCATACAGATCCCAAAAGTTTACCAATTAAAAACTTCAGTTACCCCGAAAAAAAAAAGTCCTACACGTTCTGTAACGGAAAAATAAAAAAGTTAGGGCCTCAGAAGACACGATGCATAAAATTTTATTAACAAAATAAAAACATTTTTTTTTTTTTTTTTTTAAAGTGTTTCAAAATTTAAAAAACTATTAAATAGGGTATCCCGTAATCGTTAAAAAACCAGGAGTAAAGCTAACGGGGTTATGGATACTGCACGGGAGCCTTTTAAAAATAAAAATAAAAAAAACTCTAGGATTGCGTATTTTCTTCCCCCTGCCTTTCCCCAAAAAAACTTTAAAATGTCAAAAAGTCTTGCCCCCCCAAAAAATTAACCAATAAAAACGAAACCCTTTTCCCCGAAAAAAACAACCCCCCTACACAGTCCTTACACAGAAAAAAAAAAAATTTTTTGGGTCTCAGACTATGGCATGCAAAAATGTTTTCCTTTTGAAAAAAATGTTTTTTTATTGTTAAAAGCGTAAAACAAAAAAAAAAATATAAATTTTTGGGGATCGCTGTAATGTATTGCCCGTGAAAATTTTAAGTATGTCAATACGCCGGTGACCGCGTTAAAAAAAAAAAAAAAAACACTCCGGAAATCTGTATTTGTTCAAAATCCTCACAAAACCTTAATAAAAAGTGATAAAAAGCGGCATATCCCCCCAAAAATGGTACTAATAAAAAACTCAATCACCCCACAAAAAACAACCCAAATCACCCGGGATACGAAAACGAAAACGTTTAGGGTATCATAACAGAAAACATAAAAAAGAAATTTTTTTATGCCCTATTTTATTTTAAAAGAATAAAACATAAAAAAACTATATAAAATCTAACCTTGAAAATTGACCAACCCCCTAGTAAAGTATCCTGTCATTTTATACGCACGGGGGAACGCTGTAAAAAATTAACCCAAAAAAATGCGGAATTGCATTTTTTCCCCCATTTTTTATACCCCAAACAAAAAAAAAAAACAATTTGTACAAACCCGTGCCCCAAAATGTACAATACCCCTAATGGTTCTAGAGGGATGCTGAATCCAAAATGGGTTGACTTTTGGAAAGGTTTCACCTTTTGGTACTTTGGGGCTTTTTAAATGCAATGGCCCCCAAATCTCGCTCCCCAAAAACCAAAACCCCCTCCCTTATCCCCCCCAATGCCCCAAACAGCAGATTACACCCCACTTAGGGTATTGCCGAATTTGGGGGAAAAAAATTTCGAAAAAAGGTTTTGGGTGCTTTTTTACCAGGATTTCCCTTTTAAAAATTTTAAAAATTTTCATAAAATTTCAGTTTTTTGGAAAAAAAAAAGTTTTTTAATTTTTACAGCCTAAAGCAAAAATTTTTGTGAAACCCTTGGGGCCCATACTCCTACACCCCTGGATATTGGATATATTCTTTAAGGGGGGTTTTTTTCCAAAATGGGGGTTTTTTTAGGGGAGTTTTTAAATTTTTGCACCTTAGGGGGTTCCCCAAACCCTTAAGGCCCCTAATAAAAAAGGGAAGAAAATGAGACCCCAGAGTCCATAGGGCTCCTCCCATTCTGGGGCTTGTGGTTAGCCCCAATAAGGCAAGGCCCCCAAAAGGAAATTTGAAAAAGGCAGAATTTGGGGAATCAATATTCAGTTGTTTTCCCTGATCAATTTTTCTATTCTTTGAACATTGTATAAAAAATTGAAAATCTGCAAAAAAAGGGAAAATTTTTAAATTTCACTTCCACTTTGCTTTAATTCCAGTGAAACACCTAAGGGGTTAATAAACTTCCTAAAAACGGTTTTGAAAACTTTAAGGGGGGTAGTTTCTTAGATGAAGTCATTTATGGGGGGACTAACATATATGCCAATCAAAATCACGTTTGAAATGGGTGGGTTTTCCCAAAAAATGTATATGCAAAATTTTTTTGAAAATTTAAAAATTACTACAAATTTCTAAACCCCCCTAAAGGAAAAAAAAAAAAAAAGAATTTAAAAAAGTGCCAAACACACAACATTGGGTAGATGAAGTTAAAAATTTTTTGAGTGGAATAACTATTTCTTACAGCGAAATTTTTTTAATTTAAAAATTGGTAAAAAATTTTTAAATTTTTTCCGATTTTTTGATATTTTTCACAAATAAAAAAGTTTTTTTGGGCCAAATTTTTTACTATTTTAATGCAAATGTGTCACGAAAAACAAACTCTGAATCACATGGATAGGTTAAAGTGTCAAAAAGTTATTTCACATAAGTGACACATGACAGATTTAAAAAATGGGGCTGTCAGAAGGCCCAAAAAATGGCTCCGGGGTAAGGGGGTTTAAAATTCCAAAATAATGTGTAAACAAACTTTTAGAGACACATGTACCCAAATTTTGGGTAATTTTTTTATTGTTTATTTTTAATGTAAAAAAAATATTTCCAAACTTTTACAACTTTTTACAATTAATTTTTCTGCTACTTTAACATTTAGCACGACATGTATGAATGGGGGTGTGCCATTTCTGGCATCTTTTTGGGGAAAAACCCGTCGAAACCTTTCTATAGAAACATAACAATTGAAAAACCAAACTTTGGTTCAAAGCACGACACAAATTTTTTGGGGCGCCAAGTTTGCATGGGGCCTATTTCGACAGAATCGTTAGATTGAGTCAAAGTTTGGCGCGAAATATATGAATGCAGAAGGTTGTCGCATAACTTTTGTACAAATCTATAACAATTTCAAAGTGATATGTTGAGCCCCAATTTTTCGGGGAACGGGGCAAGTATAAATGTTTTAGACCTTTCATAATTTGGCATCTTCTACACTCCTCTAGAGATTTCAAACTGGCATATCGACACCAGGTTTTATGCATATCATTTGGGGTTGAACTGTATTGAAACTTTAATAAAACAAAATTTATTGATTTCTTACACACATGCCTTCCCGGGGACGTGTATTCGTGTATATCATGTATGCTTCATTAGCCTAATATTTTATGGCAGGATTGAGCTTTCTCTTATCCCAGCAGCTAGCTAGCCTGGCTGAAAGTTGTTTGAGGTTGTTGCATAGCAGCTGCCTCACAAAAGATCTAATATGAAGATTAGGCAAAAATGACAGAAGAAACCCTTTCCATTCATACACCTGCTTTTCAGGATGCCCACTTTAGATTTAACCGAGAGGTCTGTAGACACAAATTTTATGCTTCTCCATCAATTGACCCAAACATTAATATGGTAGTCATCGATGGCTGCTGTTCTTATTTTAATATTTATTTTATGTCCCTGATTCTTAAACATGGTGATGTCTAGGAACGCACAAAACATAAACTTTTGCATATATATTCCCCTCTTCTAAGGTCACCTATAAGCACAAGTCTAATATACTTGTAAATAAATCCAATGCTGGCCAATGTTGGATAATGCTGGTGACAATATTGGACTTCATGTTTTAAAAATTCTGCTAAGAAATATTGACAAGGATAAATTCATTTTAAACACCTTGAAAGTATACTGAACCGGGCATTGTTTTTTGAAAGATATTTTTTAAAAACCTGAAGCCAAAAAATTGGGTTATAAAATATTAAACTATTTTTGGGGAATGTAAAAAAAACACTTTTTAACCATTTTACTTGTTTTAGCTATTAAACATAATATAATATATGGAACCATTTATAAGCTGAATGAGTACATAAATTCCATTAAAACTTTAGATTATAGTCGTCTTCTCCGAAACCACTGTAGATGCTATTTCTTACTGCAGTCATCCTATTCAGATCTCCAGAGAAACAGCCAAGTAATAATTTACTGTATGAATAAATATAGGCGGAAGTGTGAGTATTTCAATAAGATCTGATGAATAATGTGGAATTTATTTAATATCTGAACTTTTGTTTGACAAAACCATAATTGAAAAAGACATTTGTCATGGATGCAGTTATTTTACAATGGCATAATTATTCCGATTGTAGTGAAAATCCTTTTGGTGTCAAGCCAAAGTTCAGTCCTTTGACTGGATAGACGTTCTGGCCCCCACAAGCTCAATGAATTGATATCTTTATTTTTTTATTTTTTTTAAAGGAAATTGTAAAGTAATATGATGTAACATGGCTCCTCTTCTGGCACACCACATTAAAACTGGGCAGACAAAGGCTAATAAATAAGGTTTTTAGCTGTGCCCTCTACTCTCTTCTGGCCATTAATGTCAGACAGTATGTGGGTCCCATGCTGCTCAGTGCCGCTTGGCTGCATTTGTAACGCCCATTGATTTCAATGGGAGAGTCCCAACAGCCTTTTGGCTTATTCTTGACACAGGGGCAGGTCTCTGAGGTGAGACTCACACATATCTTACATTGATAGCATATCTTAGCAATATGTCATCAAAGTCTCAAATGTGACAACCCCTTTAAAATTGTCTTACATTGTCATGTAAATAAGACTATTCTAGTGTTAAGCGCTGTTTTGGGACACTCATTTAAAGTAATTCAAATATCTTTATTATGTTATTAATTTTGAGGGTTAAATCCGTATTTTCCCCAGTAAAAAACAAAGCATGCTTGACAAAGGGGGCGGTTCCCTCGAAACGTAACTAGTGTGCAATCCACCACTGGCCAGACACAATCTCCTCTCAGTGTAACTCCTACCAGTAAATACTGCAGGACTCTTGGGCTTACATGGATCAATCATAGCCTGTTTATGGTTATATACACAACGCATGGCAACTACTAACTGCAAGTACAATGTTTTTACCATTTTGCACTATAATGTGTAGAGAAATGATCTATAAAGATTTAAAAATAGTGCTAGATTGATTATGCTGAATATCTTCATTATGGCCACAAAAAAATCTGTTCTTCCAGTTAGACTGGTACCATAAACAGCCAGGAGGCATGAAGCGGTCCGTGTCCCAGTCTGCTGATGCGCCTGTGTCTCTGTCCCTCTGACCCGACACTGCTCTAAGTTCTTTGAGTGTCGGGTCTCCACTTCTGTTTTCACCCGGCGCTGGGTCTTGTCCTCTGCCCTCCACAGGTACTGGGCTCCTTCTGCTGCTGTGTCATGGTTTCCCCTCTTGCATGCTCATGGCTAACCCTTAAGGCGCTGGTCCTCTCTAATTTAAAAGCCCAGCACATGCCACCCAACTTTCCCAGGAACCAATCTCTGGAACCAATCTTCTGGGGCCTTATCTGAACACCTTCACCATCCTTCCTTTCCATTTATTGGTGTCTGTGAGCAAGTTTGAGCCTTTAGTCTGTTTATTTTTAGTGCTTTCCGGTTTGACCCTTGCTTTCATTCCCTGCCCTCCCCCTCAAAAGCAGGTCCACCCCCCTGTGCCTCTCCCCACCTCATCCATTTCAACCTGTTTTTTTACCTTCTTTTCAGACTCTGTAGCCTGGACTTCCTGGTCCTTCGACTGTCTGATTGATTCTCTGCCTGGCACTATACCACATCATGGAAGAGTATACCCTCTATTGATGCCTAAAACTGAGGCCATTTTGACCTATATTAAAGAAAAACTACAGAGAGGCTTTATTCCCAAGTTATCCTCACCTGTCAGAGTTGTATTCTTCTTTGTTGACTTCTGACTCAGTCTAAATTCTGCCTGTCCTGATCACTTGCCCGTACTACAAACATGTCTGTCACTCAGTACCTCGTAGGAACCTCGGCTGTCACGACAAGGGACCATGTCAGGGTTTTTTGACCGGGGTTTCCTTAGGAAGGCCAAGCCCCATTGTGGGGTTTTTGGGTTTAAACAAAGGGGGCTCCTTAGATCTACTCCCGATTGGTATGTCAACTATCACGGCTGAACCTGTGGATTCCTGTACATGGCATAATGTAATGGGTCCATTTTTATTTTTTTGAAAAAATCAAACCTCAAAAAGTGGTTTTAGGTGCCAGATGAAGGCTTAAGCTTGTGAACAGGGGATGGTCCAACAACGCTTATGTACTTTGTTTATTAAATCTTCTAAACAAGCACGAAGTGATCTCTTTTATTTTAGCATAAAGCAGCCTATACAATATCTTTTTCCAAAGGTATTGGTCACCAAGCCAGACCTTTTTAATGGTTATTCAGAAACAAAGGTCTAAGTGTACCACCCTCATATAATGTGCTTAGAGCTTTTTTTTTCGAAAAGGTGACCTGAAAAAAGTCATTTTGTTGGATTTAATAGGGTCAAAATATATACCCGAGATCTGTCTTGTGATCGGACTTAATCTTTCAAGAGCAACTTAAAACATTAAAATTGTGCTGGGATTGGTTGAAATAGGCAAAAGAGAATTTCACTGTAATAATTTTGATAAATGATGCCCAAAGAAGCAGCTTCCCATTACTGTTTCAAAGTTAGACCGTGCAAACTTAGGTGGTCTAAGAAAAGGGCAATTGTATCATAGTAATGTAAAATAATTAAAAGAGAGACAAGGGACCCATCAGAGATATCACTTTTCTGGTATTTGACATTTCTGTTAGATGCATCAGCAGCACACTATTTTTAGTAAATTGCTTTTTCCATCTTCCCTCTTTACTACAAAAGTTATTACAATAGTTCATTCTGTTTGATAGTTGTGGCGCATCTTCAGACTTGTCCAGCTTTTTTAGGCCAACTTTTAGTTGATTTAATTTACACCAAAATTCTGCGTCGGAATTTTGCCGTACATTATCACATTCAGGCCATGCCCCCCTTTTTCCATAAACCACACCCCTATTTGTTAATCACAACCCCCAATTGCCCTGAGGTACATATGCGTTTAAAACAAGTAATAAATGTGTTTTGGGGTCAAAAAAATTCCACATTTTCCCATTTTAAAAAAAATATTTTCGGTGCGATACACTATGACCTTTTAAATGGAGATATTTTATATGCAAAATGTGTTGTAAATGTAGGTGCTAATTTTGTCCTACAGGCAATGGACAGTAAAAGTATTATGCGCTCTTATGGACAAAATTAGCCGTCATAAGGTAGATTTAAAACATTTTTAATTCACTACAAAATGCTCAGTTTAAAAATCTGGGTTATTTTAATGGCTTAGAGATCAAACGAATATATCTTCCCCTCCAAAGAGCACTTGACCAGGGTACGTTATTTAAAATTATCATCCCCCCAGCCTCCCCTTTTTTATGGTAAAATCATAAATACAAACGGATCAAAAAAAATTTTCAGAAGAATAGATTTTGCTGGCTGCATTATTTCAATTGCATAATATAAAGAAAAACTGAAATCCTTGCATTGCATAGAGTAACAAAGTTAATATTGACAAGCTCTCACAAGCTGTGCCAGCTTCAGGGCCCCAAACTCTATGAATTTTTTAAATGTTTTGAAAATTTTTTAAAGGGAATATAAAAAGCAAGATCTTTTCTGCTTAGATTTGCACGTTCAATTGGAAATTAAAGTTGATATTCAATGATACGGAACATCATGGCAAACGCATAAGCAGTCGGAAAACGGGGAAAAGACCTGGGTACTAGGCGGCAAGAAGCAACAGGGAAAAAAGGGGGCGTGCACTAAACAAGCAAGTAGATAACTGTATTAATAGAACTACAATAAAAAAAATGAAACAAATTTTTCAAGTAACCCGGGTAATATAGTTCCCACCTCTTCTGCTTGTACCAACAGATCAGGGGTGGGAAACTTTTTTCTGTCTGGAGCAATTTGAATACTTGTAACATCGTTAACAGGCCATACAAATTTATAAACTTAAAAATGACCCTGCTCTATTTGGTCAAACATCTAATGTAATGGCTGGAGCTGGGTCTCTCCCTGATCAGTACAAGCGCAGATGAACGTTGCTGAATGGACAGGTACATCAGCCACAATTCATATCCATGGCATTTCCCCTCTACAGTACATAGGGGAAGAAGGCATGGATGAGTGTTGTAACCGAAGTGCTGGATGCCCTTCCTTCCCGCTTGAGTTTACAGGCAATGTGTCTGAGACTCCCATCCCCCCCCCTGCTGTGAGGTCCACACCTTTCCTGATATGCAGTAACATACCTGGGTAGAAATTACATGGATTAGATTGAACTCTGAATTCCTGGATATCTCCACCACTGAGTTTAAATGTAATGTGCCAGAGTCTCCACTTCACCCATACTATGATGTCCATGTCCTTTCTCCCCTGACATACAGCATATTGGGGCATAAAGGAGATGGACTAAAGCTATGACTGATGCGCTTAATGGCTTGGAGTCAACAACCAAGTGCCAGGAACTCCAGGGACCAATGGTTGCACCTCAGGAAGGGACAGCTTGATCAAGATCTGCTATTGCACTTGCGCTGGTCTCCAAAGCTCCTGGCACTTATTTGCTGACTTGGGGATATCGAGTGCAGGTCAATACCAAATGATTTTGAGGGCAATATATGGCTCGACGTTCCATGGCTATTTTTTATATTGAGATAAACACAAATGCCCCTAGTCATTGTTTACGGTAAAGTAAGCTAGACAGAGTAGTTAAAGGAGCATAATTAAAGGAGCAAAAAGGATGCTATTGCACACCTTACTAAGGGTAGGTGCTCATGTGAAAGGACAAAGTCCATGTAATGTCATTATTGAAGTCCATGGCTCAACTTAGTAGTAACTGAAAAAAGGCTAAATTTTATTATACAAGTGCAAGTGTTACACGCAAAAAACTCTCCATGTATCAATGATATTCATAGTAAGTGGGTAAAGATCATAACGTTTCAGCAATTTTAGCCTTTGTCAAGTAATATCTGTGAAGGAGTGCATGGTGGCACTCCTTCACTCAAACTACTCCTCATGCTACTGTGCACCCCACAGGTATCACTTGACAAAGGCTAAAGCGGCCGAAACCTTGTGATATGTGTTATAAATATACTTACTATAGAAAAACTTAGACCCCATTTACATTGTACTTTGGTCCATCTATTTCACAGCAGCACCTTATCTGCCAGACATAAAAGTGTAGTAGTCCATGCTTCTGAGAATGGTACATTTGTGTTAGTCAACAATTTTGTGTCCATTCATTTCTGTTTACATGCAGGTAATGCTGTCCTTGTGGGGGAATATAGCCCAGAGCCAAAGGATCTTAGCTTGGAAGTACGGTTATTGTTGGACTGTTCTTACTGCTGGTGTTGTATTGCTATTGCACTAGTTGCTGGGCAGTTCTTCATCTAATTTTAGCCAAAGGATCCACTTACCCAATTATAACGGGCCACTGTAAGTTGGTGGCGCCATATAGATACAGGTTGATTCAAATGTGTTCTAAGAATGTCATGTCTATTGTTGAACATATATGCATAGCAGTCATACTATAGATCAGTTGTGTTAAGTCTAATGGAGAATGCATCTGTCTTCCAATAATTTTTTTTTTTTTTTGCAGTATGTGTGACTGAGTCTACAATACAATTCCTGCTGTTAAAAATACCAGAACCCCAAAAATAACCATGAAAGCTGGAGTTGTCCACCAGTTTACATTTAAAAAAAATAAGCCAGCAATTTATTTTTTATTATTAGCATACTAGTGCCCGTTTAACTGCTTACCAACATGTGATTTAAATTTAGGAACCATAAGAGGCGGCTGCTGGATGTTAAATACAGCTGAAACACTAATAGCAGGGACAGGAGCCGGCTCCGATCCCTTTTGATAAACCCTTCAGATGTCATGGCCCCAAGAGGGTCTGCAAGTACAAATGTAAAAATTAAAAAGTTAAACTAAAAATATATATTAAAAATATTAAAAATGTAAAACACCCCCTTTTCCCATTTTTCAAATAATATAAAAGTTAAAATCTAAAATAATTTGTCCCATGTGCTGAACAACGAAGAAGAAAAGAATTCCAAAAATTATGTTTTTTGGTCATTTAATGTCCTTAAAATTGGAATAAAAAGTGATCAGAAAGTCACATATATTCCAAAATGGGACCAATGAAAACTTCAGTTCAGCCCTCAATCAGGTCCATAGGTGCAAAAACAGAAAAGTTATTATTTTCAGAAAATGGCACTTAAAAAGGTGAATAGTCTTATTTTTTTTTTTTTTTTAAAGTACTAAAACATATTGACATAACATGACATATTTGGTATTAGAATTGTACCGAACTTCAGAATACAGAAAATACATCATTTATACTGAAGAGTAAATAACATGAAAACAAAACCCTCCCAGAAATGCTGCAAGTACGTTTTTTTCACATTTCACCCCACTTACACTTGTTTCGGTCTTCCAGTACATTATATGGTATGTTCAATGGCATTATTAAAAAGTACATCTTGTCCAACAAAAAATAAAAACTCATATGCCTATCTAGATGGAAAAATAAAAAAAAGTTCTAGCCCCTAGAAGGCGAGGAGGAAAAACAATTAAGCAGCAAAAAATTGTGACCATATGGCGGAAGGGGATTACACTAAAAATACTCACCTCTCACCTCAGATCTAGTGCTGCTCCATTATCATTTTCTGCCAGTCTTCTGTTTTCTTGTTTCCTCTGAATGGGGATGTCACCACTGCAGCTGCTGATTGGCAGGCAGGAAGTAGTAAAACCACCATATTTGTACACCCTATTATACAGTGCAATAGGCGGTATAAAAAATTGCCCCGTAGTAGTCATGAATGCTAGGAAGGACTCATTGTTAAAGTAAAAAAAAAGTTTTAAAGTGTAAAGAAAAAAATATTAAAAGTTCACATCATCCCCCATTTAACATTTTACAAAAAAGAAAATAATAAAAAAAAGTTACACATATTTGGTATTGCTGAGTCTGTAAAAATTCTGATCAATTAAAATATAAAATAACTCATCCTGTAAACTGAACACCATAGAAGAAAAAAAATCCAAACGCCAAAATTGCTTTTTCTTTTGGTCATTTCAGGTCCCCTAAAAATTGGAATTGAAGTGATCAAAAAAGTTGCATTTATTCCAAACTGGTACAAATAAAAAGTAAACTTCAGTCTGCATAAAAACAAAACCCCTGCTCAAGTAAGTTTTTTTCACATTTTTATCCACTTAGAATTTTTTTTTGCTGCTTCCCAATATATTCTATAGCAGGGGTGTTAAACTCGTTTTCGCCGGGGGCCACATCGGCCTCACGGCGTACCTTAAAGGGCCGACCTAATTTTAGAACTGTGTAAATGTAACTTCTCCTTAACAGTTAAGAGAGCTATTAAGAGGAAGGCATTTGTACAGATTCCCAGTTACAATCAGCCCTTTGGGGGCCACAGAAGGAAGGTGGAGGCCCAGGGGGGAGGCAGGCCAGATGGTGGAGGCCCACAGAGGGAGGCGGGCCAGATGGTGGAGGCCCAGGGGGAGGCAGGCCAGATGGTGGAGGCCCACAGAGGGAGGCCGGCCCGATGGTGGAGGCCCACCGAGGGCGGCCGGCCAGATGGTGTGGAGGCCCAAAGAGGGAGGCAGGCCAGATGGTGGAAGCCCAGAGAGGAAGGCAGGCCAGATGGTGGTGGCCCAGAGGGGGAAGCTGGCCAGATGGTGGAGGCCCACAGAGGGAGGCAGGCCAGATGGTGGAGGCCCAGGGGGGAGGCAGGCCAGATGGTGGAGGCCCACAGAGGGAGGCAGGCCAGATGGTGGAGGCCCAGGGGGGAGGCCGGCCAGATGGTGGAGGCCCAGGGAGGAGGCAGGCCAGATGGTGGAGGCCCACAGAGGGAGGCAGGCCAGTTGGTGGTGGCCCAGGGGGAGGCAGGCCAGATGGTGGAGGCCCAGAGAGGGAGGCAGGCCAGATGGTGGAGGCCCAGGGGGGAGGCAGGCCAGATGGTGGAGGCACAGAGGGGGGCAGGCCAGATGGTGGAGGCCCAGAGGGGGAGGCAGGCCAGATGGTGAGGCCCAGAGGGGGAGGCAGGCCAGATGGTGGAGGCCCAGGGAGGGGGAGGCCGACTAACTAGTAAGACCTGGGGTGGGGGTTAGAGGACTAACTGGTAAGGCCCCAGTAGTGAAGCCACTTACCAGCCTAAGTGATTGGTCCTCCGCAGGAGCAGGTATCTTCGCACCAGACAGGAAGCTCCTCTGCTCAGTGTCCTGCCAGGCCGGCAGGGGGCGGGGCCGGAGCACTGAGCAGGCGGATCCAGGCAGTCAGTGCTCTTCTACTGTGCATGGAGCTGCCGGCCCCGCCCCCTGCGCTCACTGAGCTGTGCTGCCCCTGCCTGCTCCTGTCTCACTGAGAGAAGCAGCCGCTGCGGAGCACAGCTCAGCAACAAGTGCCGGGTCGGGTAACACAAGGCAACGGGCCGGATTCGGCCTGCGGCCTTGTGTTTGACACCTGTGTTCTATAGTACAGTGAATGACACCATTAGAAAGTACATTTTGTCCCGCAAAACAAAAGCCCTCATATGTCTATGTAGATGGAAAAATAAAAAAGTTATGGCTCCGGGAAGGCGAAGAGGGAAAAACAAATGCGTCAGGAAGGAGTTAAGGCAAATATCAATAACTAAATCAATGATACGATTCAGAATCCAGAAAATAGGCTCACAGTTTTGCTTCATTTTATTTTAAATGAAATGTTTCTCACATGTAGAAAAACATTTTCTTCAAAATACAAAAGCAAAGCTATGAATACCTTCTATTTTTTAATCATCTATGATACCTATCACTTTTGAGAAACTTGACTCAAAACAGATGAGTTGTTGAATTCTATTCATGATAAATATATATGGTATTTACATTTTATTAAACGTACCCATAACAGCAATGTGAGAAGTGTCACTCTGCCACTTACATGGAAGACTAATTATACTGTAAGGAAATGTTTGCTGTATTTCCATATGTAAACACCCTACTCGTAAATAGACAAATGTACATGTGTCTTGCAATTTTCTGTCATGAAATATAATTTCACATCACAATTAAAGGGGTTTTCTCACCACAATGATAGCTTTTAACATATAGGGAAAGATAAATGAAGACTATGAAGGTAAAGAATATTTTATCTACTGCTAGTGTGCTTAAGATTATCTCAGCATGTACATGTAGTGTACTTAACATATCTCTAACACAGGAGCTTGTTTACCTAACTTAATAACAATTCTTAAAGAGGACCTATCCCCTTCAGGGAAACAAAATGAAGTAAAAGGAGACTAAATACAAACACTTACATAAATATGATTCATTATGAAAATCAGGGTGCTGACCCTTTAAGACAGGACTGAAGTCAGCTCAAGTCAGCACCTGAAAGTTTCACAGAGCTGTCAACATAATTATCCATCAAGCTAACTGCTTCTGAGCTGGGCAAGTCCACTGTGAAAGAGGGAGACAGGAAGTCTACATCATGAGCACACTGGTAAGCTCTTGGCTGCTATTTCTGTGCTGGATTTAACAGTAGATGCCTGTAAGCTCTGTCACACTATGTCCTCAGTGTGCTGTGCCTGCTGTACTGTATTTAGTGAGAGAATCAGATTACCCTGTACAAGCAGCTATATCCTCAGCTCCCCCTGCACAGTTGGAATCCTACTAGATAATGATATGCCTTAGAAAGTGAAACTAAAACCCTTGTCCCTGTAATATATACTTGCCAACCCTTCAAGGTTTGGTGGGTGGGTCCAGCAAACAGGGGTCTCCTCCCGTCCCCCCGGAATGGTCAGCAAAACCTCCAGCAGCTGAACAACTGCTGGAGGTTCTCTGCATAAGAAGCAGCATCAGGACAGCGGCATGAGATGTTGCCCTTAAGCCACTGACTGGAGCTGGCGCAATGCTCTGATAGCTTCCTACATAGGAAGCTACTAGAGCTTCAGACCCCAGTACACTGCTGCCCCAGTACACTGCTGGGAGCAGGGGGCAGGGTTTAGTGGGAATCGTGAAGCTCAGGCCCTCCCCTTAGATGAGCACCGTGAAGACTCCAGGATGCCGGCAGAAGGACAGGTGAGTACATTACCAGGGGTTGTGGGCATAGGGGAGGGGTGTATGTATTTGTGTGGGTGGGGACGGGTGTGTGTATTTAAGTGTGCAGGGGCGGTGTGTTTGTATTTGAATTTGTGGGGGAGGGGTGTTTGCATTTGAGTGTGCAGGGAAAGGGTGTGTCTTTATATGTCAGTGTGGGGGGAGGAGTGTGAGTCATACTTGCCAACCCTCCAGGATTGACCGAGAAGGTTCTGCAAATGGAAACAGACCACAGGGAGCAAGAGACAGGGAGCAGAGGGCAACTTATACCCTCTGTAGCCCATCTCCTGCCCCTGTGGGCTTTCTCCAGTGACCACAGGGGGCAGGAGTTTCTCCTTATCTCCTGCCCCCTGCGGACTGTCTCTGGCAGTCAAAGGGAGCAGGAGACTGGCTATAGGGTGTAGTAGTTGCTCTCTGTTCCCTGTCTCCTGCCCCCTGCGGTCTTTCTCCAGTGACCACAGGGGGAAGGAGTTGCCTCTTGCAGTTTGTCTGTGGCCATCGCAGAATGTAGGAGACAGGTCGCAGGGGACAGACTCTGGTGATTGCCTATGGCAATAGTCTATTCAGCATCCAAGAAGGCTGGGAGACACTCCATCCCCCAAAGTTGGCATCCAGTAGTCCTATCATGGAAAGCTGGATATTACCTGTGGGTGATGGGTGTCACCCAGCTTTCTTGGATACTGGATATCCAGCCTACTTGTATTTGTGTAATGTTTGTTTATTTATAGGTTCCCATTTGAACTACTTTGGATTCAGTGGGTTACTTAAAATCAACCTTGCATCTATTTTTTCAAATAAAATGGTGAAAGAGGGCTGCTGTTGGGGAGTGTTTATTTAAATAAAAAAAAAATTGTGCAATTTGTGCGTGTTTTTTATTTTCCATATAATTCCAGTGACGATGCCTCTTCATTACTATAGCTCAGGCTTGGTGTCAGACAGTGATGTTTCTTGTTGCCCAAGGCTGACACTAACCGATAACTGCCAGAAAAGGACCCTCTAATGTGATCGTCTGATTCTGGAGCAGCTGCAGATTGATATTTTTAGTATCAATGGACCTTCACATTCCGATAGTATTAGGCTGCAGCTGTCGGTTTTACCTTGGCTGGTTATGGAAAATGTGGGGACCCCACATAATTTTTTTCCCAAAAAAATTTATTTATTGAGAATTAAAACATGGGCATTCACTGTAATGATTACAGTATTTGCCCACTTTAGGATTCTCAAAAAATAAATTTTCCATAATAAGCAAGGTAAAAGCAACAGCTGCAACCTGATACTATAAGAATGGGAAGGTCCTTTCCCACTCTTAAAAATACCCCTAGTACGTTGGGTAACAGGGTAATAGTGACAAGGGGTTGGCGTCCGCCTTGGCGTGACAAAAACTACAGCTGGCTAAAAACCAAGCCCGAGTGATAGTAATGGAGAGGCAGATAGCTCCATTACTAAAACTGAAATTAAATGAAAAAAAAAACACAAATTGCAAAAAACCTTTTATTTAAATAAAACACTCCCAAACAACAGCCCTATTTCATGATTTTATTAAAGAAATCAATCCAACGTTGATCTGACATAATCCAATGAGTCTGACATAGTCTAAGGGGGAAACCTGTATAAATATAAGAACATTAAAAAAAAACATGACAGTACTAAACTCAATCTCTTGCACCTCCTGAAGATCATTCCTGCAACTGATCTTCTGGGGGTGCAGGGTATGGGTTTCAACCTGCACAATATGATCCTTGGGGGTACATTTCTGTACTGTCCAAAGACATACAAGATAGATCTTTGACCAAAGAGACATTATCTGCTATCAATGAGCAAATGTTAATTTGTCCATTAGAAATGTATGAGAGAAGCTGGAGCTTTACAAATTTTTCAATGTTTTCATAAGACCATGACCTCTCCCCTCCATACATCTCTGCCCTAATTTCCAAATATCTCCCCTCACGCAATCTCCGCTCCTCTCGGGACCTTCTCCTCTGCTCCCCCCTTAACAGCTCCTCACACAATAGTGTCTCCAAGACTTCTCCCGTGCTTCACCCACATTCTGGAACTCACTGCCCCAACACATCAGACTCTCCTCCACTTTCACCAGCTTCAAAAGCAACATGAAAACCCATTTCTTCAGGCTTGCCTATAACCTACACTAACCTTGCTGTTACTACTTCCTCCTAAAACATGTCTGCCCCTCACCTCCTGTCTTTCCCCCTCCTTGTAGATTGTAAGCCCTCGCAGGTAGGGTCCTCTCTCCCTCTGTCGTACCAACTGTCATTAATCACTTATCATTGTACTCGTATTTACTTATGTTATGTATGTAACCCCCTTGAATGTACAGCGCCCTGGAATCAATGGCGCTTTAAAATACTTAATAATAATAATAATAATAATAATAATATAATAATAATAATAATCAATAATAATAATAAGACAGAACTGCAGGAAATGACATGACATTGTGAGACGTGGATCTCTTAACAAGCCAAAGAAATTAATTTTCTTGTAAAGTACATACTAAAACACATACCCTTAAAAATGTATTCCCTTTTAACAATGACACCCAATATTCTAAAGACAATTATCCACTGCCTACATGAAAATGCCCTGTAAGATGTAAAGCTAGCCATAAACTTTAGAGATTTGTTGCATTTTGGCCAAAAGCTCACTTGCTTGAATCATCATCATGCCATAATCATTTAAACTGCAACCTCAAAAACTTTAACCCTTTAAGGTCTAAGCCTGATTTGGAGTTAAGGACCAAGCGCTTTTTTTCAAATCTGACATGTGCCACTTTATCTGTGAATAACTTTTCTACACTTTTACCTATCCATGTGATTCAGAGATTGTATTCTCGTGACACATTGTGCTTTAATTTAGCAATTAATTTTGTTCGATAAAATCCTTGTTTAGGTTTGAAAAATATCAAAATTTTGTGAAAATTTGGAAAAATTTGCCATTTTCAAAGTTTAAAAATTTCTGTGTGCAAGACACATAGTCACACCAAACAAAATAGTAAATAATGATTTTTTTAAACATCCTATTATTTTTTAAGACATTTGGGGGCTTTAAAATTTAGTATCAAATTTTAAAATTTTCAAGAAAATTTGCAGAACAGATTTTTTTTGGAACCAGGCCACTTCTGATGTGGTTTTGAGGGGCTTCTATGTTAGAAACCCCCATAAATAACTCCATTTCAGAAACTACACCCCTCAAAACAGCATTTAGGAAGTTTATTAACCCTTTAGGTATTTTGCAGAAATTAATGAAAAGTGAAAGTGAAATTTCAAAATTGTAACTTTTTTGCAGATTTCCGATTTTTGTTCATTATTCATTGGAACCCCCTTAGATTTTACCAAGAAATTGCAACTCAATAATAATTCTCCTTATTATGCAGTTTTTAGAAATATCCCACTTGTGGCCCATATGCACTTTTTGACTCTTCCACAACCCTTTAGAATTGAAGGAGCATCTTCTTGTTTTAGAATATTTTTCAGGCTTTATTGGGGTAGTGATGGGCAGTGACAGAAGTTACAAACTGTCTTTTTAACTGATCAGACAGCTATAACAATATGAGTGAGGGGAACAGGGACTTGGCAATGAAGGGGTTAATTTTTTTGTGTGTTTTTCACTGTATGAGCCAGTGATGATCACTGGCAAAAAATTGCTGGAACTTGAAAGTGGCAAACTGTCTGATCAGACAACTGCCACAAATAGATCACAGGGGCAGTGAAGTGATTAGGCAGTGGAGGAGTTAATAAAGTATTTCAGGCTGTGACTTAAAGGGTTAACTAGCTAATAATACTAGTAGCTCACATATTACATTTTCCTATCTTGACTCACAACTGACTTGGATGTAATGGTGCATTAAGGAGGTTTTTAGAGGAAGAAAACATAATTTTCTAAATATCCTCCACAGTTAGGCATCTTTGTAATGTACTCTCATCAGATTTTATGTGGGCTTCCTGCAATTCTACATCAGTTGTTTGATGGCAGCAAGCTAGGTAGGTATGTCTCCACACACAGGAAACATCTCTAAACTGAGTCCAGAAGATCAAGTAACCAAAGAGTTTGGGCTTATTTCAGTAGTCTAAATTAAAAGGAAAAAAAAAAAAGAGTACTTCATAGGGCAGATGTACCGACATTTGGTAGAAAACACTACAAAGGTGCTCAGCTGTAGTAGTTGTGTGAATCAGAAACAACTTAAACGCAAATAAGAAATATCTGGTGCTCCCAGGTTCTCAAGCCAACTGGCAGTAGCAGTGCCCCAGTATAGATGATATAGGAATAAAGAAATGGTTGATAGCAGCCCGAGCTCCATGAAACACACTGTATGAAGTTGCTTAAATAAATTACTAGACTGTTTGGAGTTCTCACCACTATCAAGCGTTTCCTTCTTCATATATGGGCTAATTTCAGGGCAGCCTACAAAGCCACCCACCTTTGACCCTAGTTCCCAACTTGTGGTAGGAAGCATTGTATGTGTACTTAGATTGAGGTTTGGAGGGAGAAAGATAGACAAAGCACAGCAGAGGTCCCTGGAGCCTGCAGTTTTAAAGAACAAAGAAAAACAGCATTCAAACAGGAAGTGCTGCTGCTCGGGTGTAGAGAAGGAAAGCTACAGGCAGAAAACATCACATGGAGATTAATGAAGGCTCATGGAAGCTATTTCAAATTTTTGGGGGGTTGCCAGACAACTCTTTGCATGATCATGATAATATGCAACAACATTTGGTATTGCTCTAAGGCACCTAAAAACTAAAATGAAGGAACTTTGTAAAATCCTTAGTTCAAAAATAACAATTGTATATACTCAACTTCTATAACAACATATATTTTCATGGTTACAGTGTACAACTAAACTTTGTATGTAATCCTGTATTAATTGAATTCCAGTCTCCTCTTTTTCCTAACCTATAGACAGTAGAACCTTATCCCATTCTTTCTACAATAGAAATAGATCTGATATAGAGCTGTATAACACCCATCTGATTAGAGCCTGAAAATGTTTTATCACATTTTTATTTGATTAAGGTAATTTATTAAATGATTAAAGGCTAAGAAAATGTTAAGAGTAACTGACAAAACCACTTAGATGAGTTGTAAAATGTCTTTAAAGCAGGCACAGGGATAGACATAATGATAGCAGTCACACCCATACCCTAGTACCCTAGTCCAAAGACCCCTCTGTAACATAATATTACAAAAGTTCCATAAATGCCGCAATGTAGAAGAGGGGTCTGTTAAAAGATTTTTCCATCTGGTTTTAAGAGCTTCTGAACCAGGCAATATTCTGTTGTGCAATGAAAAGCATGTTACCATGTAAGGCCCAATGAGGCAAAGCACATGTTAATACTGTCAAATGCTATTGTCTTCACTATTTTCTGCATTTATTTTGCACATACCTATCTTTTATTGGAAACTATTTTATGCACCTGTAATTGGGATGTAGACAAAACATATTCCATGGGGACACAGTACAATTGCAATAGAATGAAGTACAGTATATGGGAAAGTAAAGCAAAGCAAATAAAGAGACAGAATTAAAGAAAAAATCGGATTGACTGTCAAAATCAACCAGTCTGCCAGCAGAACAATCAATATTAGGAGTGACCTGGAGGGGAGAAGGCAGCACATGATTACATGTAGGTGGTGAGCAGTTAATAGCATAAAAGCATGTATATGTCATAAAGGTTTCTAGCTGTTTGGCAATTAGCTGTTAAGAAGTGAATAATAAAAGGAATACTGCAAGAGCCAAATGTTAAAAATATTACTGAAAGGTTACATTTATAAAAAATATACTACCTGGAATTTTGAAAAAAATCATTTTTGTCATTGAGCTAGAAAAAAACATAAAGAAAGTCTTTCACATTAATTTCAAAACTTCAAAAAATCATCCATGGTCTGCAAACCATAGGGCTCTGGTTCTAAGTAGTGTTGTTTGATTAGCTGTGTGTTCAGTTCAGAAGCAGTTCGGCCAAATGTGTCACAAAATTTGCGTTTTTAGTCTATGGGGAATAATTCTGCATGTGTTTTCTGGCCTTTAGAAATCACCTGCAGTAGCTTTGGTAAATGCCTTCAAACCAGTCATCTAAAGCACATATGGGGACATCATGGCTTATATGGGGTACATCTTGGGAACATTTTGGCTCATTTGTGGTACATTTGAGGGAAGTTCTGGGGAACGCTAGGATTTGGGTTGGATTAACAGTAACTCCAACTCTCACCCAACCATAGGAATAGGGTTATGGTTATATTAGTGTTAAGGTTGAGCTATCCCTAGCCGTAACCCTGTGGTTCACCAAATGTGCACCTGATGTGCCTAAAATGTATGCAAGATGTTCCCTAGAGTTAGCGGTAAATGTAAAGGTTTAGGTAAATGTGAGTCTTTATAACGATTTTCAACAAAGTTCAATTCTACTCAACCTTTTTTCGAGTTTCTGAAATTCGGGTCAAATTTGACTTTGACCGAAATTTGAAGTGCAACACTAGTTTTAAGCTACTGTATGAGAAATGTTGAATTGGGGTTTAATACTTCACAACTTTTTGAGCTAATATATGAGCTAATAACTGCACAAAAAGATCAAAACTTAATCTTTAATTTCATTTTCGTATAAAAAGATAGACATCTCATACATGTGAAAAAAAGATCAGTATCTCTCCCATGAAATATAAACAAATATTTTTTCTAAGGCAATGGATACGGTTTATGAATTAGGAGAAAGATATGCAAAAAAGAAACAATAACTAGACTCACAGTTATGTATATAAGATCTGGTCAATGTTTCTGCCTTTTTCTTTGACTTCGTTGGCTGTTGAGGAAAATCCTTTTCATTTTCTTAATTAGGAAAAATGTCTCAAACCTAACCCATTTAAATATCTTCTTCTGGAGTAATTGCCCCGAAAGGGGCGGCCACAACAAAGTTTACCATAATGAGCCCGGTTATTACATTACCCTCTCCTAAACAGAAAAAGCCTTATATTCATTTCCATTACATTACATCCAGAAATAAAGGCCCGACATTATTTCAAATACATCTCTAGACCTTAGTTGGGTCAAAGCCAGCTATAACCCTAAATAGGGCTATCCAGCTCAAGACCTTAAAGCAAAAATAGCCTGTCGTGTTTCCCCTCACACAAAATAAAACTGTGAGGTGCTTCAAGGGCATCAGTAAAAATCTCAAAAAACAAGAGGTCTTAGTCCAATAGACAATTAATGATACCCTCCTGGGTCTCAAAGTAAGACCTGCATATGATCCGGCCGATTAGTTTAAAATTATTGCTCTTAGTTACAATAACCCACTAGTTATAGTAACCTCTTCTATGTAAGACACTCCTCCTTCCGAGCTAACTCCATATTTTCACTCATAGCATGTAAGAAGGCTAACCTCCTACCTGTACCGTCCAAACATATATGACTAACAGTCATAGCTCCCTTTTCTTAGATACTGACCTTTGGGGATCCCTCTTTTTTGACTTTGTGGGTGATGACTTTCCTATCTCAAAAGATTATTAGTAGCTGGGCTTTTACGAAACGTACTAGTTTGTATATTTCCCATTTCATCTTTAAAAATTTTAAGGTCCATAAACGATAACTCCCTTTCATCAATCTCACTCATAAAGCTCATCCCGATGTCATTGATATTAAATAACATAACAGAGGAACTGAAATCTTCAATTGAACCCTGCCACAAAATAAAAACATCATCTATATATCTAATCCAGAACAAGATGTTTTCAGTTAATGGGGGAGGATCCTCTCCGAAGAGTACCGTCCAATCCCACCATCCCAGGAAGAGATTGGAGTAAGTGGACGTACAAGGGCTACCAATTGCCATCCCACTGAGATCGTGGTAGAGATGGGCCCGAAGAGGAGGTAATTGTGATTAAATACGAATGAGAGAAGATCAATTACAAAGGAATTATGTATATAATGTTTAACACCTCTGGACATCAAAAAATATTTCACAGCTTGAAAGACAAATTTATCTTTAAGGTATGTTACTGTATAAAGCTTCCATAACTATGGAAGCAAGGTACACATTATCGTTAACCATTAAGTCTGCTAATTTGTTCAACAAATCAGCTGTATCTCTGATATAGGAGGGTAGCTCAGTATAAATTCCCTTAGTACTGTATCCAGATAACTTCCTGCTGCTTGTGTCAATGATCCAATACCTGACACTACTGAGTGACCCTTAATTGGACTCAAATCCTTATGCACTTTAAGCAGTGGGAACCTGTGGGTACCTAGGCAAAATGAAGTCACACTCCTCTTTAGAGATAATTTTCTGATCCAATGTTCTCACCACTAGACCATCTAGCTCTTTCAAAAATCATCCATGGGGATAAAATGGCATACCCTTCTTTATCACTAAGCAGTTTTTTGCACATGGTGATGTAGTCAGTGTATCCCATCACAACTACATTGCCCCCTTTATTCAAAGGTTTTATTATGATCTTAGTTGTTGTAACTAAGAGCAGTCATCTTATACTAATCAGCCGGATCGTATGCAGGCCTTACTTTGAGATCCAGGAGGGTATCATTAATTGTCTATCGGACTAAGACCTTTTGTTTTTTGTGATTTTTACTGATGCTCCTGAAGAACCTCACACTTTTATGTTTTGTGAGGGAAAACACGTCGAGCTATTTTTGCTTAAGGGTCTTGAGCAGGATAGCCCTATTTAGGGTTATAGCTGGTTTTGACCCAATTAAGGTCTAGAGGTATATGTGAAGTAATGCTGGGCCTTATTTTCTGGATCTAATGTAAAGGAAATGAATATAAGGCTTTCTGTTTAGGAGAGGGTAATAACAGGGCTCATTAGGGTAAGCTTCGGGACAATTACTCCAAAAGGAAGAGAGAAGATACTTAATAGGGTTAGGTTTGAGACCTTTGGCCCGACTTTCCTAATCTCCCTAAGAAAATTAAAAGGATTCTCCTCAACATCCATTGAAGCCAAAGAAAGAGGCAGAAACATTACCAGATTAAAGGTTAAGTTTTAGGTCGTTCTGAGATTTTTTGTGCAGTGATTTGGAAAAATAGCGACTTATTTGAAAAAATTACTTGCAATGAATTTTGATTTTAACATGAGGTACAATTCCCTGCACTGGCCACTCACAGCTAGCTAGCTAGTGCATGGGATTTTACCTCATGGTAAAGCCCCTTTAAGATTCATCAAACCAAATGATGAAATAACATACACAAAAGTCACCCGACTTTTTTCATAGTCCGCTTTTCTTTTTACGGTTCCAGGAACGTATCTATAATAGACGTGCAATAATAATACAGTTCTTTTGAGAAGCCTCAAAAATGTTTGTCACCGTCTGAATTAAAAGTCTTCGATTTTATTGCATATCTAGTTTAAAGATGCTAATTATACAAATAGTGCAGGTAAAAACTTCTAGTATCTACGCTTACAGGTTTTGGCCCACAAAGTGCCATTGTTTACAGCATATCAACTTCCTTACAAGCAGTGAATTTAAAAGCAAACCTGCCTTTATGTCTCCACCAAGCCAAGGGTGGTGCTTCAGTTTATTAATCCTTAATGTTGATGCAAAACTATTAAAAGGAAAAGTTTGGGGAATAAAGAAGAGAGGATTAATAGATGTACATAAAATCATTGCTAACATTCATCCCCTTTGGGTATCTGGTATCTAAATTTAAAATCCCAAATGCCTCTCTGTTGCATACCTTTTGTTTCCAAACATGTTATAATCCATAAAAGAAAAATACTTTAAATCCCCATTATGCTTTTCTATAAAATGTTTTTCTGCCCCTGAAGAATTTGTATGTTTGTTTTTTATGGCCATTATATGTTCAGAAATCCTTTATTTAATTTTGCATATCTTAAAATAACACATGTTGTGCTCTAATACACAATGAGGAGCCAGACAAATGCAAATCTTTTTCCCATATGAGAAGGACAGGTGGCAAAGGAACTTGGTTTAAAATAGGGGCGGTTCCTTTAAATGAGGAGCATTTGGGAGGCCCGTGGGCCCACAAAAGGAAATTATTTGAATCCACAGAATCATAGAACCTGCACACGTCCACTCCCAGCACGCCCTTTTTTACAACTGAGACTTGAGAATTGAAAAGTGGCTCTGTACAATAGGGCTATAGCACTTCTGACAAAAAAAAAGCAACCTCTACACGTACAGGAAGACTATATAAGTCTTTCTTTTCCAATAAGTAAACTTAACTAAGTAGAAATCCCATGACAAAATAAAACATGTTTATTTAGTATAGTCACACCTGTAACAACCTGTAGTTGTAATGACCAGTGTAAAAAAAACAATAATAATAAAAAATATGAAGTGCTGTGAAATTTATTTTTTCTCTGTATTTTTGTTGAATTTTAAAAAAAAAAATTATTTAATTAATCTATCTATACCAAACTATGGCATCTAAATCAAGTATGACTCATCTTGCAATAAACAATCCTCATATACCTATATTAAGCAAATTATAAAAAGTTCTGTAACCACTGGACTGCAAAAAGACTAAATCAATTATTCACATCCTCAAGGATAAAACTGTTTCAGTCCTCAAAGGGATAAGGAAAATGAGACTAGTACTGATAAGGATACAAAATAAGGCTATTTCTGTAGGGTTTATACTACATATTACCTGAACCCCCCTCCATAATTCTGCTGAACTAAAAGGGGTTTTATCATTAATGGCTTTTGTAGGCTTGAGCTGTATATTTCTGTTACAGCTTCAAATCCAGGGACGAGTCTCTTCTCTCAGTAGGCGTGCTTCTCCACCCAGCAGGCGGGTCTCCCCTCACTGAAGAGTTGTGACATCATCATTCTGTGTTAGCAGTGGAAGGGAGTGGGTGTCACAGCGCTGCACCCCTCCTGCTATGATTCTCATGGCTGCAGAGTTGCAGATTTGTCATCTCCAGGCTCCACAAGCTGCTTGTAAGCAGAACACCTGCATTGCTTTAAGTAGTTATACAAACAGCCTGAACTGATGAAACAGTGTATAGGGCTGTGTTATGGGGGTGTGAGCAGTGTATAGGGCTGTGTTATATAAGGAGAGACTGAAATTAGCAGCTGGAGACTCAGTAATTGCCAAGATTCTTTAGATAGAGCCATCACATAGAGAGAAGCTGAGACAACCTTCATTATACACAAACAATCATCACAGGCAGTTTGTTTCTTTTTCAAGTTCCACAGCTCAGAGGGGAGTTAGCACAGAGTGCAGGCCGCCAATTACAGTGCAGGGGGAGTGTCCCATACAGGGGGCAGTCCGAACAGGCTGAATGAAATGTCATTCAGCCAATTACAGAAAAGGGGGCATGTCCCATCCACCCACTGCAGAAATAGCTATGGATGCACAGATTAGCTCAGATCTGCTATACTAAGTGACTTAGGTAATGCAAAACAATTGTAAAAGTGCTTATTTTTACTGTCCCCATCATTAGAGATATGATCTTTATAGCGAGAAAACCCCTTGAACTTAGATCTCTATGGGGTTCTATGACAGTTCTGGTCTTGCGGCTGTAATACAACTGTGGGAAACCAGTCCAACTTGTCTGTGACTTTAGGGCAAGATTAAAATGTGCTGTAAAAAAAAGGGCAGGAAAGTGACAGTCACTAAGGGCATGTCCCCACGGCAAGGGTTTTCGGCCGGTTTTTCAGCCGGTTTGCGGTTTTTCAGACCGCCTGAAAAACCGGCCGAAAATTAGCACAATTGGGCTCTATGCAAAACCTGTGCAGCAGTCCCCACTGCACAGGTTTTGCCGTCTGACGGTTTTGCCGTCGGCGGTCCGCTCAGAAAACATTGTAGAAGCACAATCTTCCATCCGGTTTCCCGACGGAAGATGTGCTTCTCAATGGGAGGGGGGAGGGCTGTTCTCCGCTTATCGCGGAGAAAAGCCGCCCACCCTTCCCCCCACGCGGCCGTGGGGCGGGAGCAAAACAGGACAAATACCGGCTGGCAAACCGGCCGATATTTGTCCTGTGCAGTGGGAACGCGCCCTAATGGCAGAAGCTACAGTCCTGTTTGTATCTATGAGCTGCCTTCTGGTGATTACTTTCCAACCACTGAATGTTGCTTCCCCTTGCAATTCCCAGCTGCAAGGAGCATACATCTGTGTAGTTACATCTGTATCTGAACAGATTCCTGAGGAAATTACACTCAGCCACTGAAGCACTTCTAAGCCTGTCAAGCGAGTAAATCTAACACTCTTGATAAACAATGTTTTGCAGAGGACTCAGAGTTGGATTTGCACACATGTATACGTGATTTTCAAGAGCTCTTCCTATTCACTATTGACTTTGCATAGACTTACATGCCAAATGCTTTCCATGCTGTTACAGACCGGAGCCCTTCTTGACTTTTTTGTAGTGAGAGGAAGCATCAAATTATCTACCCTTCTGCAAAGAGTATTAATGAATACGTTAAATATACATGGATTAATCTCCTAAATTGTTATATTCAGGACTAAAAATCCCAAGTATTCTGGAGTTTAAACTATAAATTTGTCTTTGGTACCTTTCGGTTACATGTAGCAGAATCAATACAAAGCCAGCAAAAATAATTCCTTTTAAAACATAACCTTTAATCTCTTCTAAAACACAGTAATATTCTTATCAAAACACTGGAATACACCTATCTGCAAAATTGACTAGGTCCCAAAAGTTAGTAGCCTCTAAACTCACCCTTAACGGCCACACCATCCTAATAAGGGCGACCCCACAATTCTAGCACCTATTCTGCCCTATCCTGTATACTCATAGTCGAGAAGGGGCACTTATCTAACAATGGTGTCAACACAAAACATAGATAAGTACGCATTAGGCAAATTATGTGAATCCTTACAAATAAAGCCCTATTCCTTTGGATCGCAGTAATGTATAAACCGCCACACCTTTAAGTATATATAAGATGATAAATATACAGTACAATATACCAGAGTAGATATTGCTTAAATGTAACCAAGTTATTACTTCAATCCCCAGACGCGTTGCTTGGGATACTTTTCCTGGACAGTTGTTTACTGGAGTGAGTAGATGCCTTTCATGGTATGTACAGCTTCTATCATGGATATATATTGATGTGATGAGGCTAAGTATGTGACCCCAATGAAGAGTCTTTTGGATTATAGATGAAACGCATCTGGGGATTGAAGTAATAACTTTTGGTTACATTTAAGCAATATCTGCTCTGGTATATTGTACCGTATATAACCCTTTATATCAAAGAGCTCAGCTTATCTCTTCTGTCGTATAATCCTCTATATAACAAAGCTCAGCTCCTCTCCTCTATCATATAACCCTATATGTCTGTTAATGCTATTTCACAAGAGAAACAAGAAGGAAAGGGGGAGACAAGTGCAGGATTCCCCTATGCATATAAGAGCTTTCAGCGTCAATACCCTCTTTGTATGTTGGGATTTATTGAATCTCAAACTTCAAGTAACCCTATATGTCACAGAGCTCAGCTTATCTCCTCTATCATATAACCCTATATATCACAGAGCTCAGCTTATCTCCTCTATCAGATAACCCTATAAAATCACAGAGCTTTACTTCCCTCCTCTATCATATAACCCTATATATCACAGAGCTCAGATCCTCTCCCCCTATCATATAACCCTATAACACAGATCTCAGCTTCTCTCCTCTATCATATAACCCTATATATCACAGAGCTCAGCTTCTTCTCCCTCTATCATATAACCCTATATATCACAGAGCTCAGCTTCTCTCCTCTATCATATAACCCTATAAATCACAGAGCTCAACTTCTCTCCCTCTATGATATAATCCTATATATCACAGAGCTCAGCTTCTCTCCCTCTATCATATAACCCTTTATCTCACAGAGCTCAGCTTCTCTCCCTCTATCATATAATCCTATATATCACAGAGCTCAGCTTCTCTCCTCTATCATATAGCCAGATATATCACAGAGCTCAGATTCTCTCCTTTATCAAATAACCCTACATAACACAGAGCTCAGCTATTCTCCAACCATCACATTCTGTTCTCAGATAGGCAAGCAGTAGTGTAGCTACAGGTGTCGCAGTGTTCACATTTGTGACTGGACCCCTGAGCTAGGGGGGGCCCCGAAAGCCCCCCTCACCACACTCCTATAGCTGTATACTGTGGTCATAAAGCTGCATCACTGCATCATAGAGACCCAGCCGTACAGCTATATGATGAGAGCAGCGCACGCACCATGTTATGTTCTGGGAGAGTGGAGGTGGGTCATTCCTTAGCAGGCCAGCGGTAGCCTCAGTATAGAGAGGAAGAGTGCAGACAGGGCTTCAGCAAGAGGAAAAAAAACCTGTGCCTGCTCCTCCTCTCTCATATCTATGCTGAGTCTGTATCAGAAACAAAATCAAAAAAAATGATGGAGGACCAGGATTTCCACATGACTTACAGACATTAAAATACATTATTAAAAAAAAAGCTGCTGAAATTATTCACAGATGTATACATGGTTATAAACCCATTTGTATTCAATACCAACATTTTGTTAATTTTCTCTTTTTTCACACGAACTCACAGCTTTGTTCACATCTGTACCATGGTTTCCATTTAGATTGCAAACCACATGTAGTGCTAAATCTTTACACTGGATACCATTGGGCCCCATTGATTTATTGTACTGAGGGGTCTGCCAAGCCCTCCCAAAGAGTCTGTTGTTTTGATGAAGCTTCTGCCATGATTTCTAGTTTCTACAGATCAAACAGAAAGTCCCTAAAATATCTATTACAGACTATTGATTTCAATGAGAACCGTGTAGTGCCTCATTTCTCCTTTGGTGTCGCTGCAGTGAAAAAAAAAAAAAAACTGTTGATTTTCGTAGTTGGAGGCCCAAGCAGGGAATTCAGGGAGACCAGCTTATACTAAGGTGATCCTTCTGACTGAAATTAACTGTCGGAAATCTTGACGGTTCTGTCAAGTCACCACCTTACTTTGAACCCAAGTACCCAAGCCCCAACCCCAACAGAAAATTGGATTAAATTGGCCACAGCAGCCATGTTTTTTAAACAAATGTTAAGAAGACACTAACATAATATCCATAGCCCCCAACTCTGTAACTGAAAACAATATATCAATAAACCAGATCACAAACTATTTACCGCCAGCTGATAAGCACTTGGCTTAGAAGCATCAAGAATAATAGTTGTGCTCAATCAAGACCATAGGCCCCACTGTTTAGCTTTAACCCGATTCAAATATTTCCCTATATCCATCATTCGAGGCCTTTAGGCCACAAACAACCCACCAATGGAGTACAGCCCCCATATGGGCCTCTTCTCACTAAAAAACTAGCCTCCTCGTCTCCCAACTTCGAGGATACCCCACCCGACCAATGTGACAACCTCTCATATAATGAACTAAACCTACAAATTAGGATAGGGCTGCTTTGCCAAATGGATTCCACAAAATGGATGATAAACCCCACTCAACCACATTATTTAAAACAATGCTCCCACCTGAACCTCCTTCCCAATTAACCCCTCACCTATCAGCTTGCTCCTTCCACTTCCTGTCTTAATGGTCTCTCCCTAGGCTGCACCCCTAGTCTTACTAGGCTTCACTATACAGTGTTGAATGTATATTGTATGTTAGGCTGTACTTTCTTCTTTTCATGCAATACCATCAGTTAGTTATAATTTCTTAGAACCCAGTAGAAACATATTAAATCCCAGTTGTATGTAATCACCACTGTATGCCAGTACATTTAGCAAATGTCCTCTAATCTCTGTCTAGTCATTTGATAAGAAAATGACTTGCTGGTTTGAGAAAAGAGAAGGATATCTGATAAACATTTAATTACTAATAATAAAGCTGGTATTAGGTCCATTATAATGATAATTGATTAGCCACATCTAAAGATAACTGATCAACCAGTATCTTGCAAATGCACTAATTATATTTTCTTAAGACTTACTTTTTATTTATTTCAGAGAATCACAATAGATATTATTATTTGTGCTCTTTATATCCTGCTTCATGGTTGAGCCATGTGCATAGAACTCGCCTCCATACAGCAACATCCAGATGTGGCAAAAAGTGACAAACAATGCACCATAATATCACGGAACAGAATGTAACTCAACTTTTTTCAATGCTTTCAATGGCCTTGATTAGAGATAAGAACATATAACACAAAAACCTAAGATATTACAGTCAGGCTCTGCCACATCTGTATTATAGAGAACAAACCAGTAATTTGGAAGCACTCATACTCGTGCCATAACAATATGGCTGCACAAAACTTAGATTTTGATTGTGTACATGGACCCTAAGATAGAGAACAGCACTTAGTTGAAGCCTTGAAAAATATGCAGATGTGCATTTAAATGTATGACATCTAGGTTTCTTCAGTATGAATGGGAAAGAAGTTGTCAGCATTGGACAACCTCTTTGCAGTCTATAGTTGAAAAGACACAACTACTAAACATTGTAGATTGAGGGTTTCTGCAATACGATTAGCTATATTGGCTACAGAGTTCGTGTTTGCACGAATGGTTTGGTGTCTGAATGAGCTAAAAGGAGGGGGAAATATATCTCCTTGTAGAGACCCAACAAGTGGTGGTGTGAGGATTTTACACCATTCGGACCTCACTGGCTTTAGTTAAAAGGACACATACTACAGTATTATAGATGGGCAGTACAATAATGTTATGTAATGTCATAATTAATACACAATAGAGAGACAGTACAAAAAATATGAAATATTATAATCCATACTGTCTATAGATATCATGTACATAGATCTTACAAAATATTATTAGAAACACTGATACACCAGAATTTGAGTTTGGACTGCAGTACAGGTTTTGCACCTGAGCTCAGGATTTTTAAGCTATATCCCTAAGACTGCCCATATACACTAGAATAACATCAGTCAAACTTGAATATTTTGGAGGAACCAATTGACCAATTAATATGTATGCAGGCTTTGTAACTCAGTGGAGGGAAGAATCTGGCAGTTGAGCCCAGTGTGCAAGTGTGAGGAAGGGTCTGGAGAACCAGCTGTCAGGAGATGGTCAACTCAACTCCAATTAAGCAGTCACTGTCATAGAGGAATACCATTTTCATTTTACAGATTGTTACTAGACCAAGTATATCTTCAATAATATATTTAAAAAATAGAAAAGTATGCAGCACTCTTTAGAAAAAATGAAGCAACGGGTGCCAGCGAAATAGTCCTAACCAAAACTGTAACAACAAAATAAGAAAAATCCACAGCACTCCTTCCAATGATGAAAAAAATCTGTGTTTTTTATTCACCCATGTCCTTGCAATGTGACAGCTCTGCATTAGAGCCTTTCTGAAGCAATGTGATACATGCAAATAAGGGGCACATAAACCCAAAACGTGATTGGTATACATAATTGGTCATTATCAAAAAACAGTGATTAAACATGGCGTAATATACTACTGAATACAATAGTGATAATAAAAGGGTGATTAATATCCATAATGTGAACATTTGAGTATAACATATCATCTCAATCATCAAAAAGTGCAAAAGATACATGATTATCTATAAATCAATAATAACACACACCTGTGACAAAAATCCTTAACGAAAAGAACCACTCACCATAGATTACATTACAAACGAGTATAATGGCGTCTATGCTGCACTACTGCGCACGTCTTGCCCAATCTCCAAGAAATGGAAAAATGTATTCATGCATGGTATGTGCCGTTCAAGCAAAAGGCTGCCCTATCTCAAAAGGGATAAAGGAAACCATGAACCCTCATTGCGCATGCGTAAATATTTTGCGCACCCATTATACCCGTGAATATCTTTCATTTAGTTCTATATGCTGCATCCACAACAGCAGCATACCATAATGATATACTATATAAAAACAAATAATAAGATACATTGATGCAATAATCTAAATCATGTAGCCCTTCACTTGGTCCCAAATGTTGTGATACAGGTAAAATAACCTCCAATATACTAGCAATATGTTCACAAAGGAGCGTAAAAGCAAATGAAGGTAAAAACCCCTAAAAAAATGAATACCCCCAAATCCAATGTGGGGGAATACCAATTCCCCCCAGTAAGGGAAGATCAGATACCCCTCATAGCACCCTTAATTGTATATTAGGAGGGTGCAGAGCCACAGGGCAGCACTAACCCATCTGACCACTAGGGACCTACTCAGGGGCTAGATTATATACATACACCATAAACATTTAAAAGAAAAAAGAATTAAAAATAAAAACAAAAGTAAAAAAGAAGATTGGGCAGTAAGCGACATTAACAATTTTTATTTTAAAAAAATACATATAACTTTAAAAATTACTATATATGACTTTCCACGGTGAGAGGTTCTTTCACACCTAATTCAAAAATTTCAAGATTTCCAAATTTCATCTGAAAAAAAAAAAATAATAATAATATATCAATAATAATTTACACATTTATAATTAATGCATATATCCAACTCACAACAGTAGGAGGGTAAGAAAGAACAATAGTAAACATTTGAAGGCAAACCTCTCATCTCACGTACCAGTTAGTGTCTTAAACTCAACATTAATCCATTGGGCTTCAAAGTATTATTATAGAAAATCAAATATCACTCCCTACGTTTCAAGGCCATAATCCTGCCCCCTCCTCTCCTACTCACAGGAACATGGTCAATAAGCATGAATTTTAAGTCCCTCTCATTATGTCCTAATTCTACAAAGTGTTTAGGCATTGGTAAATCTAATCTCTTTTTTCTAATAGTGTATCTATGCTGATTGCTGCGCGTCTTCGTATCACATCGAGTTTCCCCAATATACAATAATTTACAAGGACAACAAAGGGCATAAACTTCCCAATCGAGTGACTGTTAATAGAAATTTAAAAAATTGGGGTGAAAAAAAACATCACTCTTTTGCATTTATAAATTATATATAATATATATATATATTAAAATAATATATTTTTATATATATATAATACACTTATTATATAAATATAGGAGAGAGAGGAGAGAAATTTATTAAAATTATCGTAATAACCCAAAGAGAGAGAGGAAAATAAATGTTATTTTAAAATTTACAAAAATCCAAAATTCAAACGGGTTTTTTAAAAAAATACCTAAAGCCACTCGCTTCCCGCATAAGTTTTCACAATACAGCGAAGTCCTTTAGGCAAAAACGTGTTTAGCTTTCGAAAAAACCCCGCACAGAGTGAAGCAGTGCTTGCTTTACTGCTTAAATTTCTGTGAAGGGATTCTTTCAGTGAGTGTACATGGTCTTTTCAACTAATTGCTGCAAATATTTTAAACCCTTGGGATTCCCCGTGGTTTTAAAATCCCCAAATTTAAACAAATTACGAAAAACCTAACCCCCACTTTTTTAAAAAGTTTACATCAATAGTGGGATTCCTAATAAAAAACCCTTTTCGAATTTCCTTAAAAAAAACCCCCCCAAAACCTTTTATTGGGGTGCTCTTTTTCTGTATATACTTGGGGGACTCGTGACGCAAATTTAAAATTAAAAAATAAATATATAAAAAAAAAAATAAAAAATAAAAAAAAAAAATACAAAAACCCCACCCCCTTTTAAATTCTAAAACCACCAATGTATACATAAAGCGGGGCCCAAATTAGGTGAAAAATAAAAAATTTTTTTACCAAATGCCAAAAGGCTCGGGAATAAAAAATTTTTAAAAAATTTTCAATAATTGGAGTCTGCGTTTTTCCTGTAGGTTAATTTATTTTTTTTTTTTTTTTTTTTTTTTCCTGTTTCACTTTTAAAAAAAACAAGGGAATTATATTATTATTATAGTAATAATAATAATAATAATAATGATAATAAATATTATTGGACTTATATAAAAAGTGAAAAGCTTTTCTTAAATATCACCCACCAGTGACCTTGGAGCAATGAGTGTCAGAAGTATTGCTGTAAATATAAATTGCTTTTAGTCTTTTGCTTTCTACAATCATCTGCTTCATGACTGAATGCAATTTTCTTTATCTTTGTTTTTTTCCTCTGTGCACTATTTAAATTTTTAACTATTTCATAAAATGATTTACACATGATGTATTATGTAGGAGTCTCAGGTACTGTGTAATAGTTCAATACATTTAATTTATCCTGTTGTCAATTATATAGCCTGCCCGCAATTCTGCCCGTGCAACGTCTATGGGTGATACATACAAAAAGATCACCGCTACATATATAAATATTTCCCACATAATTAAACCAGGGAAAAAAACACACATAAAAGCTATCTAGACGCGTCACTGGCTCCCCCAAACCCTAAAGTATTTTTCACTTTTATCAAACAACTAACAAACTTTTTTTCAATGGTTATACCTTTTTTCATGAATTTAGAGTGCTAACCCAATACCAGTTTACCCCTCAGTTTTAACGGCCCCTTGATTCACCCATTGAGTAAAACCTCACATTAAAGAACCCTTCACCCCCCAAAACCCAAATACACAAAAATGATAAAGATGAAATGATAAGACTTTTCTTAATACTGTCATTACAAATAAAGGGGGGGTTTACCTCAGTATTATGGGATACAGGTTTTACTTTCACATTGTTAAGCACAGATCATTATCTAGTAGGATTCCTTCTGTGGGTGATACTAGCTGTGCACAGGCAGCTGAGGATATAAATGCTTGTACAATTTTATTTAAGTCTCTCACTACCAACCTTCAAAACCTTCACCTACAAAACCTTCAAAACCTTCACTACACAACCTTCAAAACCTTCAACTCTCTTCTCCGTCCACCACCCTCCTCCCCCATCCCCCCTTTAGCAGAGGTTTTTGGCCATTCATTCCCCAGAAGATAAACCTCATCAGAGAAAGTTCCCCCGCGTCCCCACCACCCTCTCTTCCTTGCAAACTTTTCCCCCTTAACTTGCTTCCCCAGGTCACTATGACAAGCTCTCCCCCTTTACTGTCCAATAAACCTCCTACCTTTCCCTTGACCCACTGCCATCCCACCTCATCCCAACCTCAGTGTTCTTCACCCCAGCCCCACCTTTTTCAACCCTTAAAACCCGGGTTTTTCCCCTTCCCGCTTTAACATGCTCTATCATCCAATCCAAAAAAAAACAACCCTTTGACCCCTCTTCTCTGTCCCAATTATCCCCCCATCTCATGTCCCTTTTGTTCCAAAACTCCTCGAGCAGCACGTCTACTTCAGCTGTCCTCCACCCCCCCCCTCCAACTCTCTTTTACCAACTACAATCTTTTTTTTTGACCCCATTTACCGAAACCCCCCTAACCAAAGTCACAATGACCTATAACTGCAAAGCCCATCCACACTTGTGCTCCTCCTCTTGCCCTGTCCTCTCCCTTTGACACCCGCCCATTCCCTCCTGCTAAAATCCTTCCCCCCCGGGCTCACAGCTTGGCTTTTCCTGGATCTCTCGTCCTCCGTCGGACTTTCAGCATCTCTTTTCCCCCACCTCCTCCCCCCGGCCCTTTTCCTCTGTCGGTGCCCCCCAAAGGGGGTCAGCCCGGGGGCCCTTTTTTCTCTATCTCCTCTTGTCCGGTCGCTAATAGCCTCACATGGCTTTTTTCCCACCGGTATGCTGATATCCCAACTCTAAATCCCCGGCCCAGATGTCACCTCTCTTCTTCCCGGATCCTGACTGTCTGTCCCCATCCCCTCCTTCTTCTCATCACGTTCCTAAAACTAAATGTGGAGAAAAAAACTATCATCTTTCCCCCAAAAAAAAAAAAAATTTATTCTACCCCTGATTCTCATTACGTCAACGTCTCTCACTCTCCCCGGTCCCCCAAAACCCTCCCTTGGGGTATTAGACTTGCTCTATTTTTTCCAAACCCACATCCAAACCCTACCTCGCCTGCCGCCTCCCTGAAAAAATCTCTGATCCGCTCATTCCTCAACTACGACACAAAAAAATGCTGGCCATGCCCTTTTTCATCCCCGCCCGACTATGCAAATCCTTCTCAGTGGCCTCCCCAGCTGCACCCTCGTCCCTCCAAACCCTCCTTAAAATTGCCCCCGTCTTATCCACCTCTCCCCCTTTTCTCCTCTGCCTCTCCCCTTGCCCTTCCCCTTTCCCGGCTTCCCCTTGCCCAGCGAATTTTTTTAAGCTACAACCATGACCTACAAGGCTTCCCCCGCCTTTCCCCCCCATACTCTTGCCCTAATTTCCCAAAAAAACTCCCCCCACGCACTCCCCTCCTCACAGGGCCTTTCCTTGCTCTCCCTTTTCGCTCCTCACACAAACCCCTCTCCAAAAACTTCTCCCGTGCTTCACCCACACTCTGAACTCACTCCCCAACAATCAGACTCTCCTCCACTTTCACCAGCTTCAAAAGCAACCTGAAAACCCATTTTTCAGGCTTGCCCTATAACCTTCACTAATTTGTACTACTTCCTCACAGACAGTCTGCCCTCACCCCTGCTTTTCCCCCCCCCTTGTAGATTTAAACCCTCGCGGGGAGGGTTTCTCTCTCCTCGTCTGCCCAATTTTCATTATCCCCTTTTCACTGTACTCGTTTGATTTATGTAAAGTATATAACCCCCCGAATGTACAGCGCCCTGGAATCAAAGGGCGCTTTTTTAAAATAAAAAAAAATAATAATAATAAAAAAATAATTACCAGGGCCGGGACGTGGGTAGGCAGAGGTAGGGATCCCTAGGGGGCCCCACCTCTGCCGCTAAGGGGCGCGGACAGGGGCCCCAACCCCCGCCGGCTCCGGGTGCCGTGGGTCTGAAGGCCGGCATCTCCTTTAGATTCTGCGGGGCAGAGAGCGAGCACTCCCCGCCCCCCAGACCGTTCGGACCGGCTCTTGGGATCCTGGATCCTCCATAAGCCACGGGTCCGCACCACCCGGGGCGCTGGTCCCCCATACACTGGACCCGCCAGGCCCCCTGCCCATCGGGAGCGTCCGATGAAATGATGTCACGCAGCTGCCTCTTCCCCCGGGCGCACAGTCGTCATAGGCTGTGCCCCGGGAGCTGCCGGGGGAGCGTCCGGGTGGAGGGTGGCCTGAAGTGAGCGCGCGGGCCGGGAAGCAGGTAAGATGAAAGTTCTTATTTTTAACGACTTTTATGCCCCTTTACCTGCTGAGAGTGCCCCTATTGCCTGTGAGAGTGTCCCTATCTATATGCCTGCTGAGGCCCCCTTATGCCTGCTGGAGTGCCCCTATTTAAAAGCCTGTGAGTGCCCTATATACCTGCTGAGTGCCCCTATATCCTGCTGATGCCCCATATATGTTGCTTAGGTCCCCTATCTATATGCCTGCTGATGCCCCTTATCCTGCGAGTGCCCCCATTGCCTGCTGATGCCCCTATATACCTGCTGAGTGCCCCATGCCTGCTGAGAGTGCCCCTATCTATATGCCTGTGAGTGCCCTAATGCCCGCAGAGTGCCCCCCTATGCCTGCGAGGCCCCCTATATACCTGTAGTGCCCTAAATTTCGCCTGACCCCTTTTACCCGTTTAGTGCCCTAAACTGCTGAGTGCTCCTATATACCTGCTGAGTGCCCCTATATGCCTGCTGAGTGCCCCTATATACCTGCTGAGTGCCCCTATATACCTGCCTGAGCCCCTATATGCCTGCTGAGTGCCCCTATATACCTGCTGAGTGCCCCTATATATCTGCTGAGTGCCCCATATACCTGCTGAGTGCCCCTATATACCTGCTTGAGCCTCTATATGCCTGTCTGAGCCTCTATATGCCTGCTGAGTGCCCCATATACCTGCTGAGTGCCCCTATATACCTGCCTGAGCCTCTATATGCCTGCTGAGTGCCCCTATATGACTGCTGAGTGCCCCTATATACCTTCTGAGTGCCCCTATCTATATACCTGCTGAGATTGCCCCTAGCTATATACCTGCTGAGAGTGCCCCTATCTATATACCTGCTGAGAGTGCCCCTAGCTATATACCTGATGAGAGTGCCCCTAGATATATACCTGCCTTGGAGTGCCCCTAGCTATATACCTGCCTTAGAGTGCCCCTAGCTATATACCTGCCTGAGAGTGCCCCTAGCTATATACCTGCCTGAGAGTGCCCCTATATACCTGCCTGAGGGTGCCCTAGCCTATATACCTGCCTGAGGGTGCCCTAAAATATATACCTGCCTGAGAGTGCCCCTAGCTTTATACCTGCCTGAGAGTGCCCCTATATACCTGCTTGAGTGCCCCTATATACCTGCCTGAGAGTGACCATATATCTATATACCTGCCTGAGTGACCCTATTTTTAATTTTAACTGCCTGTCTAAGGGGGACAATATCTATATACCGGGACTGAGGAGACATATATATATATATATAAATATATATATAATATATATTTTATATATATATTATATATATTATATTTAGAGAGAGAGAGAGAGAGAGAGAGAGAGAGAGAGAGAGAGAGAAAAAAACGAAAAAAAAACAGGAGGAGCGCACAAAAAGTATAAAAACCTTTAAAAAGAAAAAATAAATAAGCAAGTAATGAGCTCACCATATGGAGTTGTGCAATGGAGAGGCACAACACTCGAAACTTTTTGAAGGGCTGTTTTTTCCGTCGCCCTCTGCACGGCTCCCTTTGGGTCCGAAAAAATACCCCGGTCCTGTAATGAACCTGGCAAGAATTTACTGTGGATATCCCTGTGGAGGTAGTAGTGGACCCGGCGCACTCAGGCAAAATCGGCGTCTCAGCATGGTATAATTAAACCATCAAAATTGTATTCAAAAAACTATCAGAGCTTACAGGCCCCACAGAATGAAAACAGTTTGAACGATAAAAATAAGTGCACGGTCGACGCGTTTCGCGCGGTAAACCCGCGCTTTCTCAGGGCAGATCTGAGAAAGCGCGGGTTATACCACATAAAACCGTTATACAAGCAGAAAATATCACTACTATGCTGATACTGCACAAATCAGTATACCAAGACCAGATACCACTCTACAAAGACGGAGTAATACCTCACAGGGTGATAGGTGGAGGGTTATAGAGTGAAAGGTGGAGTTGGTGGGGGCTTTATGGGGTGATAGGTAGGGGTTGTATTTTGTGATGGCAATATGCCACATAACAGTCTCATGCAGTCCACCATTCTGTTGCACAGAAAATACTTTATATGCAGTACTGTGCAAAACTTTTAGGCAGTGTGGAAAAAGCACCAATCTTCATATTTTTGTGCTTCTTCAAAATCTTATTCTAAAGTCTTCTCTTCACATAGAAAGTGGTGTATCTTTAAACCAAAATATAGATGAAATTATTCTAATTCATTATATTAGCAGCAATTTATATTCCATCATATTTTGCTTCAGGGTTTCCTTCAGGCCTCATACAAAAGGTGTCATAGCCTCAAACTTCTCCTGTGCCGCGGGCATAATACCGCATAACATCTCAAAGAAAATAAGTGCCATATTATATAGCATATCAAGCATTTATACTGTAACTAGGAAGCAAATATGTGCTCAAAATTTTCATACCAGGCTGCATGAGAAATAATAACACATATTATATATATAAAGAAATAAAAACCAAAAAGAAATCAGGAATCGGTAATGCCATTGCAGTTTGCAGTGTAGTAAAAATTATTTTGCACTAAAAGCTCCTAAAATTAGGAAATTATAAATGAGGTTTTCAGCCCTAGTGCCATATTTTTCAATGGTTTTCAAAGGCTGTGCACTGTCATAACCATTTTTGAATGTTCCAAGGTGTCTAAAATTAAAAAAAAGCTACTTTGCAAATAGTCTTCATTAAATATTTTCTACAATTTTGTGTCTACAGCAGTTATGCAGACTAATGTATTTCCATGGATGGTAGCACACAACTAACGTTGCAGTCTGATCCTGCAGTCATGCTTCATTCCTTTTGTTCCCACTTCTTCCTATTATACATTTGGTACACTAGCAAGATACAGAAATGAGTAAGACTTCAGAATCAGACCCAACAGGGTTTGTGGTCTGATACCATAGACACATTTAAGTCTGCATCAGTGTTGGACTGGAGTTTCTGGGGCTCAATAGTGGGGTTAATTCTTGGGGCCCAATAGTAGGATTTATTTTTTGCCGCACCAGTGGAGTTAATTCTTAGGGTCCACCCTACAGCTACTGTACATAATAGCAAATATGGGTTTTGAAGTTTGCCTCTTGTTTTCTGCCTCTCTTCCTCTTAAGGAGCAGCGCAAGGCTTGCCATGCCCAAGGGGCCAGCATGCAAAGGGGCCCACTTGGGGCTTCTCCTACTCCCCTGTGGGCCAGTCCAAGCCTGGTCTGGATAGCAACTGTAGATAGGTACATTTCTATTGAATAGTATTTGCAAAGTTGTTGTTTTTTTTCATTTTACTTGCAGCAATAACCAAATTTCGTAGCAAAGGAGGCTGTACAACACTTTGATTCTCAAGTCCTTTTCCATGTCAGTTTTAACCAGCTAAAGTGTAGCCTTTATTTACCTGATAATTTTTTTATTTGTCCAGTTTCCACTGATGCTTCACCTCTAGAGCTGCAACTCCACGTGTCCATTTGCTGAAACGCGCAGCTGAATGGTTCAGAATTTGCTATTCAACTTTCTCCTCAATGGATGCTGAATTTTTTAGATGGTTGAAATTTTTTTCTTTCTTTTTGCATTTTCACATTTCATCAGCTATAACTTTGTTTTGATATTATGTCAATGTGTTGAGTGTTTCCGTTGCTATTATTCATCGTCAGTTTTCGGGAGTATTTAAAATACAAGTAATTAAAATAGTATTTAAAATACTTGTCAGCTATTTGTATATTGTAATCAAAATACTGTTTTTATTCAGTATTTTGTATTTGTAATTAAAATACTTTTAGGAAGTATTTTAAGTATTTTAATTACTTTCTAAATTCAAAACAAATGTTGTAATTTAAATAACCCGCTTCACCGCACTTAAAAAAAAACAACAGCGCGAGTCACGTCATCACTTTCGTTTCTCATATCTCGTGCGAGGTGCGACGAGAGGAGGGAAAATTACAGCGCGTTCCAGCAACGCAAGTCCGCCTTGCAGTGAAGCGTGATTTCTTTTTATTTTTTAATCATCCTGATCGCATAATACATTCCGTAAAATTACCGTATATACTCGAGTATAAGCCGACCTGGATATAAACCGAGGCCCCTAATTTTACCACAAAAAACTGGGAAAACGTATTGTCTCGAGTATAAGCCGAGGGGGGGAAATCCACCATTGCAGATAAAAAGTCTGGTCATGTGCATTACAGCTTAGTAACTCCATGTGCCTCATAGTAATAGCAGTTAACCCCATCATGTCCCTCACATTAACCCCCTGTGTGCCTCAAATAAGAGTTACTGATATGTGAGAGACATGGAGGTAATAATTAGGTATCTTCATAATTAAGGTCCTTTATTAGTACCCCCATGTGTCTCACATATTAGTAACCCTTATATAGGGCACACAGGGGTTAATATGAGGGACATGATGGGGTTAACTGCTATTAATGTGAAGCACATGGAGTTACTGAAACTAAATTAATATCCCCAAATGCCTGACATTAATAGGCATAGTAACTAAAGGAAGGTACCTGTATGTTTCTCTTTACTGTAGCATCCTCTCCTCCATGTGACAGACATCTTCTATAGGAGTCGTTCACAATGAATCCTGGCCACTGACATATCTGCAGGGTAGATGCTAATCCTAGTGGGCTAAAGGACCTCTGATCCATTTTTTTTTTATTAAATTTTTTGTTTCCTTTTTTCAAGTTTCTTAGTATTTGGAAAATACTTTTGATGTTGTATTTAGTATTTGTATTTAAAATACTTCTGGATTAAAGTATTTAGTATTTGTATTTAAAATACTTCAGTCATAAGTATTTTGTATTTAAAATACTTTCCCATCGTTCATCGTTCATCGTTTGGGCAATGCAAAATAAAACTCAGTTTGCCATTTTATTTCTTTTTCTTTATGCCATTTTCATAAATAATGTGTTTCCTGACATTGTTCTGGTTAATGATGATAAGAAATATGTACAGGTCATTTTCTGTTTTGAACCATTTATTTAATAAATTATTACATAAATGTGATTATTTATATTTTTGGTGCCACTGCAAATTTTTGTAACTTTTTTTTCTACCTATAATGTAGTGACATAGTCAGTACACTGCATCTCAGTATATTACACATCTTAATAGTAGAACTATTAAAGAATTTTGACAGACACACTCTACTTATTAATTGCTGTCCAGCCTATAAGTTTCTGCTAGTCTTGATGTCCTGTATGTACCAGGTCCTCAGGTTGAGACCCAACAGAAGTCTCTCCCCTAATCTTACAGCATGGCAGTTTTAATTTGATTTCACCTGTGTAAGAGACTGCAAAGAATATAAATGCATGATCAACCGTAAAGCGCTCCAGCATTGGCCAAACCATACCAGATGCTGATGTTGATAGATTGCCAAAGCTATGTATTAGGCCCCATTCATTTCACATTTATGGCATCCGTTTGCTGAATCCATCCAGATACCTTGAGAAAATTATCCCAATGAATATTGTAGTGAGGCTGTGATGGGGAGTTTATCTGACAAAAGTTGTCCAAACTGGACTATGTTTGATCTATTTTGTGAAAATATACGCTTCATGAGTCTACCACACTTTTGTGTCTAACACGTAAAGTATATGTGTTCATTAAATGTAATCAATATTCAATTTGGACTGTGTTTGCCCAATTGATTACTCTGACCCCATTTGTATCCATTATACCATGAACAGAGGCCTTAATAGAGATGTTATTGGGGTCTTAGTTTTCTAAATGCCATAGTTAATGCATGACACCACAAATGTGTATATCAGAGAAAGCTTCTACAAAACTACATTAGTTGTGTAAGGCTGAAGCCAACAATTCACCTGTCCACCATTAGTTGTCACCAGGACACTAGGGAAGGGAGTAGGAAAAAAAAAACGGAAATTGTGGAGGAGGAGTTAGTATTGAGGCAATTGAGAGAGAAATTGGAGAGGTTAGGAGGGCAGTAATAACTCATGTAAAAAAGAGAAGTCAGGCTAATTATTAATTTAGCTCTCGGTTGAGTAAATCTAAGGATAGGCAGTGCTGGGAGCACATAGATTTCACAAGGAAATGGGAAAACGACTTGTGAATGGAGAGGAAGATACCCCTCCCACAGACTAGCAGCCAAAGAACAAGTCGAAGAGGACAAAATCATAAGAGACAGCGTCCAACAAACCCTGATTGACAGTTTAGAGATTTTCTATAACTAGTTTTCATGTTATCGCCAATCCAAGTTAAATAAACCCTTGAAAGCCATCACAGGCTGTCTTGTTTGCATTCCTAGATCGCCGGTAACATAGTTGTACAAACTTAGTAATCCTTTTCCTTGACTTATTACAGTTTCAATAGGTCTCACTTTTCAAAAGTTGCCCATTGCAATCAAACTAAACTATAAACTTTCACTTGTTATACTGCTCTGGCACAGTGAAAGCTGAGCTCTGATTGGTTGGAGCAACAAAAACAGTTCTACTCTTAGTTTTGATACATAAGGCCCAATGTAACATGTAATAAAACGGCTCTTCTCTGGGCCAGCAGCAGGAATTCAAAAAGGGGTAGTTCCATTTCATTGAATAGCATTAAACATGTAGACACTAGTAAATAAAAACGATTACCAAATACATTGCTGTTCTAAATTTGCCTTCCTTCGTAGTTAGAGCAGATCTTATCTCCTGCTTTCCTAGGCTACCAACCATCTCTCTCTGCTCTAGCGCCCCTGGTTAGGATGGTGATGTCACTCTCTACTGTTTCTTATCAGCAGCACTAGAGCTTATTTATGTTACTGACTGACAAATGTTAACCCGTTAGAGCTCTGTAGCCTTGTACTGTACACTGCTGTTTAGAAACCTGCATCACTGTTGTTCCTCTAAGGCTATGTTCACACGGCTTATTTCGGGGCGGATTTGCGGACGTAATTACTTTGTGACACGTATTTGAAACGTATTTCGGGACGTATTTGCGGATGTAATTATGTCCGCAAATACGCCCCGAAATAAGCTGTGTGAACATAGCCTAACAGACTCAGCTAGGAACGGAAGAGCTGATACGTCAGTCATTACTGTAGACCCACCCACAGCCTAACCAGGAAGTGTGAGTCTGAAGCTGCCTGTGACTCTGTGAAACAACAAGTTGAGACATCCACTTGCATGGAAATGTCTGCCTATGATCTGATATTTTTCTGGTTGGAATAGCATAAGTTACCTGACCAATCATCTATTTGTTACTCTCTCTTTAGGCCCAGGAAACTCTTTTCTGTGTGTGTCTCTGCAGTGAGACCCCATTTGCCCCAGATAAGGTAATATTTAATTATTGAAACATTGCTCTACTAGATAGGCAGCAAAAATACAGTTGGTTATGATCTAAATTTATTGTGACGGGTACTTGACTGAAAGAAGTCAAGTTACTTTGTCAAGCACCTGTTTATTACTCTTGATCCCAGGCAGCGGCTTTCGTTGCATGAGTTTGCGGTGCAAACACCTGCCTACCCAGGAGAGAAAATTGTTTTCAGGACATATCGCTGTCTCCCAGAAACATTTATGGATAAAAAAATTTTTTTTTCCTCAGCTTTGTATGTAGGGCATGAAATGCAAATAAAATATATCAAAGAACCCAGTGACAGTTTTTTGTTATTTGGTATTATGTAGCTATATAATTTACACCAAGAGATTATATGTGTTCTGTTATCAGATGTCCTCACAGATAGAAACAATGATATATCAGGCCTAGGTTATATCAGAACCAAACAAATTCCCAGCCTATATCTCTGCTGTATGTATCTGTGAATCTCCAGCTTCGACACTTATCTCAGTAAATGCGTTCCATTTGTATTGCACGTATGTATATGCATCTCAGGTGCAGGCAGTGCTTTCTCCTTTCATTACAGTATATTTCTCCCATTACAGTGATATTCGCTTGTATGTCTTATTTTCCCGGCTCGCTCAGTTTTTATCTTCAGAAGCTACAGTATTTCTCCCAGTAGTCTGCCATCTCATCTTTGTTTTCTACCTTGTAAAGGATAAATTCTATCAGGTCTTTTGAGTCCACTGGAAACTCGACAAACTCAGATAAACTTTTAAGATCAAAGCTCTTGTCAAAAGAAAGTTTTCTTGTCAACTCAGAGGTAAAGCAATCTTAGACAGGAAATGCAATAAAAACATGTAAAACACTGGTAGCAAAGCTACTGGCTTGGAAAAGATTGATTGACACATAAAACCTTCAATGAAAACTTATAAAGAATTTTTATTTCAGAAGTGTAATAATGACGGAGGCCGTGGTGTCCAGGCAGAGCAAAGAGAAGATCAGAGCACTGGTTGTACGCCTCAGATCAGAATAATCGTGGTATACTTCAAAGCACAACAAGAGGATTCTCTCTTATGTTGGCCCTAAACTGGGAGCTTTTTCCCCAAACAATGATTGTCACATTATCTGATCTAACACTAATGTATACAGAGAAAGATCAGAGCAAATCTTACTGTTGGAAAAGCACTATAGGGCCAGTATTAGCTATAATGTGGCCATCTTTTTGCGTCAGTATTTTTTTTCACTAATTTAGACCAGATACTGATATATATATATATATATATATATATATATAATATATATATATATATATATATATATATATATAATATATATATAATATATATATATATATATTCTTTACTTATTGCTTTTTATCTTCTGTTTTTTTCCTATTTTCTGTGTTAAATTACAGGTGAGACCTGCTCTGGAACCATTTTTTCCTTTTTCTAATAAAATGAATGTAAGCTTTTGGTGCCCTATTAAAAAGTAGAAAGCCTCTAATCACCTTCCTCCACTCCTCCGTTCCAGTGTTGAAACAGAGGAGTAGAAGAAGGTAAGTATAGGCTTTTTTGTAGTGGGGCACCAGGAACTTACTATTATGTGTCTTAGGAACCAGATAACCCCTTTAATGACATTTAGGAATACCTTGTACTTTACAGCAGCCTCATGAACCATATGAACCTGGGGTCCAGAGAGGACTCATTGACTCCTATGGGAAAGTGTTGTAAGCATGCTCCGTGACCTGTGCAGAGGTGACTTTACATGAAGGGGAGGAGGGAAGATATGAGCATAATTTTTGTTGAATAGTGGACCCTGTGTTATTAATATTTAGGTGTTATAGTGCATTGAAATCTTGCTTGTGATGACATTGTTTGTGGGAGACTTTACTTTCATTAAGCTAATTTAACATAATGTTGCCTAGAGTGACCATTATTAGAACTACAGTACATACTGTACCTAATGTAGTATGTTAGGGCCCATCTACATGGCATTGTTTTACAGCCAGATTTTGACACAGCTTTATAGAAAATCTGAGTTGTAGTCTACACGACTCAGATTTTCCGAGGTCGGATTTCAAAACCAATGGTTTTGCAAAAAAACTTGGAACGTGCACATTCTTAAACTGGATTTACAACAGAAAATGTACTATTTTAATGTGAAGGCTCAGAAAACTTTGGCCAAAAAAAATGATCCAAAGAATGACCCAAAAAACGAAAACCAAGTGTAAAATACTAGTCGGATTCTGACTTAGTATTTTGTCCTTGCCGCGTGAATGCAGCCTAAAGGTTTATAATGGAAACAAATAATGTGGATACTGTATATACTGTGTAGTGTTGCAGCTATTGTACATACTGTAAACGATGTATGCTATCTACACCTAGAGTTAAGTGGCTTCTGCATAGGGTACGAAAACAGCAAAGTTTAACTTGACAGTGATAAGATACACATATTGGCACACCGTTATGTGATTGTCCACTTTGGACAATCCATTCTTTTTAGAAAAGTTGTTTGAAAGATAAACTTCAAAGTCCAAGGGGTAGCATGGCACCAGATTTTGAAGCAGTGGTGGATGGAAAAAGGCTAACAGGTAGATGATCGCTAAACCCATTTCTGACATTGTAGCCCTCAAAAGAAGATTAAAGCTATAATAAGGGTGGAAATGATGCTTCTTCTTCTTATTATTATTATTTATTTATTTTAAAGTACCACTAATTGTGGTAATTGTAAATTCAAGGGGGATACATAACATTTGTCAAACAAAGTACAATGGCGATAATAAATGACTAACAACTGTTCAAAGATAGAGAGGAACCTGCCCACGAAGGCTTACAGTCTACAAGGGGGGAAGGAAGAGACAGAAGGTGAGGGGCAAACATGTTTGTGGAGTAACACAGTGACAGCAGGGTTATTGTAGGTTTTAGGCAATCCTGAAGAGATGGGTTTATTTTGAGGTTAGTGAAAGTGGAGGAGAGTCTAAAGTGTTGGGGCAGTAAGTTCCAAAGTGTAGGGGAAGCATGGGAGAAATCTTGGAGATGGTTGTGTGAGGAGCTGATAAGATTAAAACAGAGAAGGAAGTTCTGTGAGGAGCAGAGATTGCGTGAGGGGAGATATCTGAAGATTAATGGAGAGATGTTTAGAGGGAAGAGGTTATATGTTTGCTTGTTTGGTTACAATAACATTTCAAAATAAACTGATCACAAGGTGTCCTTCTTCTGTGATTTATGGGAAAATCTGGCAGTAAAAGGGTATTCTCATCTCCTAATTTTTAAGTTAGGAGACTTGAATGATCCAGCCACAGAGAACCAATAGATGATCAAGCTTGCATGGAAGTTCCAAATGCAGCCAAATGAGAGTGCTCGATTGCATTCAAAACTCCTATACAAATGACACAGGCAGGTCAAAAATTCACTCCCTGATTAATGCAAAAAGCTCAGGTGCTACATGGGAAAAGTTGCACAGGTGCAAAATACTAATGAACAACCATTCACTCACCTACCAATCATGAGGGGGTGGCTACTTAGTTTTATAGTATTATACTTGCACATACATAAAGCTTCTATAAGGTGCTAGTCAAAGGGGAACAATGCTGGCTTATAGCTTATTAGCGATGCCCATAATATTTGTTCAAGCAGCTTGCCAGCAAACTTTAAGTGCCCAACAAAATATACTGACAGCACATATCACAGGTCCAAACTGCATCCTGAAAAAATAGCAAACATGATATATTAGATGATATTTTGACCAAAATATACAAACTCACAACTGATATCAAGAGCCCTAATTATCCTGTGAAACCTTACACTAACTTAACAGACACTTCACAGAAAAAAGGGATCAAATCTACTCAAAATCATAGAAATAAGAATTAAGAAATAAGGCGTTTGTGAATTGTCCCATGGAATGAAAAGAGGGACACACACAAGTACAACAACCTGTCTGCTCTCTGTGGTCGGCTTGTTACCTTTACTAAGAAGTTAGGCCATGTCTCCTAAGCACTGGTTTCTGGTCAGATTTTCGACAGATTCAGTATTTAGAATCCGCCGAAAATCCAACTGTAACCAGTGCCCCATATACCGCAATAGAAAATCTGAGCTGTTGTCTACACAGCACAGATTTTCTATTTTCGGATTTCTAAACCGCCGGCCTCTTTCGGAATAAAAAACATGCTCAATCTTCTGGCTGATTCCCGTACACTTCTTTATACTGAGCAGACCAAAATCCCAAAATTGGCCAAACCATGCCAAAAAACGAGGGACAGTGAAATTAAAATACTGTCGGGTTTTTGATGACTTTTTAAACTATGCTATGTAGACATAGCCTTAGGGAGATATGAATACTCATTTAAGTGCTGAATTTCTCGCAGCACAACTGAAGAGAAAATTAAAAATTACACACTGCTCATTTAACTCAATGGATTGCCTGCATAATTAGGACAGGTCATCCACAGCAAGGAAAGTTCTTTGTAATTATTCTCTGTACTGGATAGTAAATGAAGATCTTGACCTATATGTTAGGGCAAGTCCCCACTGCACGGGTTTTCGGCCGGTTTTTCCAGTGGTTTGCGGTTTTGCAGACCGCCTGAAAAACCGGCCGAAAATTAGCTCAACAGGCTCCTATGGAAAACCCGTGCAGCAGCCCCCACTGCACGGGTTTTCCATCCGGCGTTTTTTCCGCTCGCGGTCCGGCTGCAAAACATTCTGCAAGCGCATTCTTCCATCCAGTTTTCGGACAGAATCTGTGCTTGTGAATGAGGAGGGCTTTTCTCCGCTCATCGCGGAGAAAAGCCGCCCCCCTCACGGCCGTGGGGACGGCCGCAAAACAGGACAAATGCCGGTTGGATAAACCGACCTGTATTTGTCCCTTACCGTGTGAACGCACCCTTAAAGTTCCTTAACAAGTTATTTGGAAATGGTTTTGTCAAGGCAGACAATGTTTTCTTAATACTAAATCAAGTAATTTCTATGGCTCTGGCATATAAAATGTTTACAATGTTAATATTACTTCCCTAATGTATGAAGCAATGATGTCTATTACATAAAACAATTAATGCACTTTAAGGCATTTGTTCACCATGTAATACTATTAAATTTCACTACTTATCTTCTACTAATCTGAAATTACAGCCTGTATTATACTTCAGAGCTGCATTCACAATTTTGCAAGCTTGTATTCTAATATCACACAACATTTATTGCTAGGTCAATGTCTACACGGAGCTTGCTGTGGTCATTTGCATTCTGGCTAGGATCATCTTTCTACCAAACAAAACATAGGAATCCCATAGGACCTTAGCTAAGCTGTTAAGAATGTGTCTGACAACAATATTGTTGACTGTTTTCAGTGATGGCCAGCAGAATTGTAAATGCGGCTCTGGACTATAGTGCAGCCAGTATATGGGCTGAATACAAGTGAAGTCATTTTTTACAAAGTTACTCCACTTTTGTGTACATAGATAATATTTAGATATAAAATGTACAATGGTGTCTAAGGTGGACATTGTCTTTTTTCGAAATACTGTAGCATCACTTTTTGTAATCTAATAAGAAAACACAATCCAAGCTATTATACTGTACTTGTAGGGTTGACCTTACTTTGGGTGAAGCCCTATTTGGTACTTTTTGTTTCTAGTCCCACTGGTATATACTACCATACATTGCATACATAACGTTATCATACAGTTCCCCATAACTGCTGTTTTAAAGAATGATGCCAAAATAGGTCTCCTATATCTAACACTATCAGTTGCTTCTTATAAGTAATAATTATAAGACATTATTAGGCATGATAACGCTAAGGCTGGGCTCACATGTTGGGTTTGTTTTTTTCTTTTATCTACTTCATTAAATTGTCATTCAGAAAATGCAGCCTTTAAAGAATATATTCAAAATGCTTGCAGTAAAAACACATGCGGTTTTTAAACTTATGCATTTCTTTTGCATGCACTTCAATTTGGACCACAGTGGAACCTTGGGTTAATTCAAAAAATGCTTGCATTTTTTTAAAATGCATGCGCTTTTATTGCTGCATGCTTTTTTAATTACTGCATAGATACTGCAATGTAGTAGGTAGTGTTACTGACCACCCAACCTTTTTTAAAAATGTGCATGTCTGAATCAGTTTTTTTTATCTTCAAGACACTGTGGTTGATAGTGATGCATTTCCGAAGAGCTATAACCTTTAGGCTGGCTTTACATTTTTTGAATGCACCAAAAATGCTTGCATTAATATAAATGTTTGCATTTCTTTTATAACCCATATTTTACCTGTGTTCCAAGTGGAATGCAAAAAAAAGAATTTTTTTAGAAAGCATGTCTCTAATTACCTTCCTAGCTCAGATTATACAGGGCTTCAGTTTGAGATAAGAACTGAGCTGATGGCTGAGAAACGGCAAAGTGGGTTGACAGCACTCATACCATTGTTTCTATTCCTATCTCTAAAATAGTTTGTCCTATGAGGATAACCCCTGTCCATAAGCCATATTATGTTATAAGGATTTTATTGAGGGGGTGCTCTGCTCGGGACCCCCTCAATTAACCAGAAGAAATAGCTGCTGTGGAGAACAGTTCTTACAGTACAGGACTCAGCATGATGTAATGTGACAGAAAATTGCCAGCATGGTTTTACTGAGGGCAGAATATGTCAAATCAACTTGATTGGTTGTAATGAAGAGGTGGGTCTGTGGATATAGGGCCTCATGTATAAAAACTGTCTAGGTCTAAGAGCTCCCATTTCATTTTTCCAAAGCACTATATGAAATTAAACAAGAACTCTGATTGGTTGCTATGGGCAACAAAGTCTTACACCTAGATAGAGTTTTTGGCCTACAGAGTTTTTGGACCTTGCAAAAGCTTTGGACACTGTCCCTCACAAGCGACTAATAGATAAAATAAAGTCTATAGATTAAAAAATTATAGTTTGCAGTTAGATTGATAATTGGCTCACGGTCCGTTTCCACAGAGTTGCAGTCACTGATTCCTTCTATGAATGGTCTCCAGTTATAAACAGTGTGTCCCAAAAGGTATACTGGGTCCACAGTTCAAATTATTAATTAAACACATAAAAGATGGGCTTAATAGCATGGTTTCGCTTTTGCAGGTGACACCAATCTATGGAGCATGCTGTAGTATAGTCTTTGGAAGGTGTTCATAAATTATAAGCCACCTACCGAGTGTTTTGACAATTACTCATCAAATCCAGTTCAATGTGGAAAAATGTAAAGTTATCTATCTGGGTACTAGTACCCTATAGGGGGAGAAAAACTGAGAGAGAGATACGTAAAGAGAATGATCTGGGTGTACTTGTAGCTCATAGACTAAATAACAACATGCAATGTCAATCAGCTGCCTCTAAGGCCAGTAGGATATTGTCGTATATTAAATGAGGCATAGACTCGTTGGACAGGGATGTAATATTACCACTGCACAAAGCACTGGTGTGGCCTCATCTGAAATTTGCAGTTCAGTTCTGGGCTCCAGTTCATGGAAAAGATGCCCTGTATATGAAGTAGCTAAAAAGATGAGAAAAAAAACTGATAAAGGGCTTGGAGAAAAATAAAATAATTTTTTTTTTTAGAAGAGACTAGGGCTGTCGTTACAGCATTATGAAACCCTCAGCAGAGAAGTGCACTGGCCCTTGCCTACAGAAACACTCAAGGGCCACTGTGGACCTGGAGAAGACAAGTCCTATGACTGCTCATAACATCTTGATCATGATCTACCATCTTGCATTCCAAAAGTTATTTCTAATGCTGCAGGCCTCTAGACACAATCAGATATGGAAATAATGGCACCTACCAAGTCTGGGTTTTGGGACTAAGGGAGACATGTATGAAAGGGTTTTTCACCCTTTTTCTGGCATACAATGTGTAACGTGCCAGGGTCACAGAGGAGAGGATGGGAAGTGGTAGTTTAATGTCACAGTGGCTAGACACCCAATCCTCTCTTGTTCTCCTTGATACCGTTACAGTGCATAGGGGGTATGCTTGTTCAGGAGTAGGTGGTGTTCCTCCAGTGTTCCCCGGGACACACTCTGTAGATAGGCCTACCTGTCCAGATGGTAGTTGAGGAGTCCTTGATGTTGTCAGCAGAGTAATAAACAGGAGGCAAGGTGGTATAACACAAACAGTTCTTTACTCCAGGCTAGATGTTACATCCCAAGACAAGTCTGTAAAGCCTGGAGCAGAGGTGGCAGTTATTCTCACTTTCCAGGTGTAACTCACATACTGCCTAACTGACCAACTGCCTAACTGACCAACTGAACTCCTCCCACCTGGGTACCTTTATTTATAACCTCTGGCCACAACCTAGTTGCCTAGGTAACCACCACTCTGCTTTAGGCTTACACAGCATATTGGCATAAAAACTTAGCATTGACACTGACACGTTATATTGCACACAATAAACAATGGCTTCCATAGTAGACACTATCATGAGGCACAAACAAAATTAGGAGTGTACACTCCTGTACACTACAAATGCACCTAAGTGAGCCGCCTACAATGTCTAATGCTCTTAATGAATGTGTTAGGTGCATTGTTCGTAAGACTCGACACTTTCTAATGCGCCTAACATGAGGAGGCCTTCTCGGGTTGTTCAGGGGACGTAATGGAGGCGTGTCACACCACACTCGTAATATTAGACACATATATGAATGTGGTCTGGCAAAACTAGGCGCATTACTACTCCGACAGGCAGACCTATGTCAATGTGGTCTGCCTGAGCCTGAGAAGTCGAAGTGGAGATAGATTTGCTGTAAGGGGCAAAAATATCCAATATTTCTCAACTTACAGCAGTACATTAATAAAAAGTAATTTATGATAATTATCAAAATGTATTAAATTTAATTATTTAAATTTAATGAAAAATATGATCATATAAAATGAATATAAATATATAATATCCTCAAAATATAGAGATATCTCCTATAAAATGTTTTTAAAATTCATAGAATCTTAAACTAATTTTACATAAAATAACCCACTGTTGATGTTCAGATTTTTATATTTAAAATTTTTACTACATTAAATTTGAAATTTATTTTTGCTGCTCTTACCCTTTATTCTACATACAGCAAGAGCCAGCACAGCAAAGGTATTGCTGGGAGCTGTGGTCCTCCAAGCAGGATCAGTACCATAGTTTCTATTCACTGACATGCTATTCTAATGACTTTTCTTATTTCCAGCCTGTCAATTACCTTAATACTTGTTAGGCGCATTACCTATGCGCCTAAGTTTCGTAACGGGCCTAACACATAGGCGAGGCGCATCGAAGATTACACACCCTTTATGAACTCACAAAAACCACCTTAATACATCAGGCGCATTATACACTGAAAATGAGATTTAACTCTTCACTTTGACGCCACTTCCTTCATACGTGTCGCCCTAAGTGTTTGCTTATCTATGGAATCCAGGACGCATCTTCAGGAGTCAGAACAGCCAGTGTTCTCACTGGAGGGCAGTTGCTGTAAAAAAAATCAGGAGGGTCCAGGTCAGGAGAAAAATCAGAACGTGCCGATGTGTATACACTCAAGGCAAGTGGAAAAATAACCCTGGAACTTGCCACTTGCAACTTTTAATATGCTTTTTGATGTTCCCTTGGGCTCATAAAGCACCCAGCTTTCTAGTGTGCCCAATCATTAAGATAGCCATGGAAGGGACTAAGGGATGATATCATTAACCTGTATGAGCACATTAAGGACTTGTACACAAATAAATGATAATATTTTAAAAAAATAATAATAATTAAAAAAAGCTCTTAAAAAACAAGAGCAACTTCATCAACATGGAAGATAAAGTTTAATCTCCAAAGGCAATAAGCCTTCTTTACCATGCATTCTGTGAATCTGTAGAATAGCCGCTCAGGAGCTGCTCACAGCAGGAACATTTCGGAAGAAGAAAGGTCATGATTTCTAAGACAATACTTTTATTATTAATGCTTATTAATGCTTATGGAAATGTGTAAAATTCTTGTTGGAATGTTAATTCAGCTACTTGGGTGTTTTTTTTCACCTTTTTTGGAAACATTGGTTTGCACATTTTGTTTTTACCTTCTTCTGGAGAAATAGGGAAAAGGGGTTGTCTCACCATGCTATTTCACAGAGCCACAGCTAGCTTCAGACTTACACTTCCTGATCAAGCTGTGAGCGGTTCTACAGCAGTGACTGGCATATCATATCATATTTCTAGCTATTTCTGTGAACATGAGTGCAAGAGGTTTATACTCGATAGTGTACAAAATCTACAAAACTCTAAGGCGGGGTTCACACGGCTTATTTAAGCCGTAATTGCGGGACAGATTTTGCTCTATGAGAATTATGGACTACCGTAATGCCTGGCACGGATTTCAGCGCAGTACGGCGCGCAATACGGCTGGAATCCGTGCCTGAAATAAGCCATGTGAACAGCCCCTAAGAGTTGTCATTAACTTAGATAAACAAGTTCCTGTGATTGATTATGTTCAGACACGGCAGTAACTTAAAGAAACTTGTGTATATAAGCAGTAGATAAAATCTTCTTTATCTCCCGAATAAACAAAATCAAAACAGCAATGTATTTGTTAATAATCTCCATTAAAATTTCCCTAAATGTTAAAAGCTGATCATTGAAGTGAAAAAAATCTTTTATATTGTGACTTCCATATAGCCCTTCCATATATCCACATCGTCTTCCATATGTTGGTTAAACATGATGGAAATATTTCAACTGCACTAAATTTGAAACTGTGTTATGTAATTTACCATTTTAGAACACCAAACTATGAAATATTTCATCTGAATTCTATAAATTCTTTCAAGTTACTGTTCATACAAATAATTCTCAAACATTCATGTGTCTCTCCTAAATATTATTAAAATCTTGTTACTAAATACTTTTCACAGTGTTATTGAACCATTGCTAATCTGTCTGTACTATTAATTAAAACTTAATGACCTGTATCTTTCTGTCATTAACAATATGTGACTTATAACTACAAAGGAATGCAAATTAGCATAGCTCTATCACTCCAAGTCTGTTTACACAAAGAGAAAAGATTAAAAATAAAACGTAAAAATTATCTCACTCTCCATAATTTCATCATTTCTAGCATAACAAACTGTCTTTGAACAAATAAACTTACATTTAATGGAAATGTTTGTTCTTTTCTAAAAAATCAAGGAGAATATTTATTTGGTCCATTTATCCATTGCTCATGCATTGATTTTTTTTCTTCTTACCCTATTTACACTGAAGTCTATGCATTAAAAATCATTTCAAGCTACAATGAAGAAATTACTGGTAAATATTTATAATTAAATGGATTGTATGAGGTTAGAAAAATTATACCTGTCTTGAGCTCTGGTGCCCCAGGAGGCCTTACAGGTCACAAAACACACATGTATTGTGTCCTTCTTCCTTAATACAGATTTTGCATTGCAGTCCAGTAGCTTAAACTGTGAAAAAATCTTCTAAAAAATAGATGAGTCTTCATTAATCTCCTTGTAATATTTTATTTTCTGATTTGTGCTCTTCCTGTGCTGTACAAAGCTCTAGACTCAGACTTGTCTATGGGGGAGCAATTGAAACCCTCTGTTGGGCCCCTGTGTATGGCAGGCCTGGGGCTGCTTTTTGGAGAGAAATGCAGAAAGCAAGAGACAGAGTGCATGAGGCATATGGAAGAACTGTGGGCCACAAGAATCAACTCTATTGGTGGACCCCAAAGATCAACTTCACTGGTGGGCCACAAGAATCAACTCCATTGGTGGGCCCAAAGATCAACTTCACCAGTAGGTCCCAAGAATCAACTCCACTGGTGGTTCCAGGCAGCCCTGTCTGACACTGCACAGCCTTCCTTCTATGCAGCTGAGCAGCAGCTTTTCCTGTTAAAAATTGTTTCCCTTTTCCCTGTAAAGCTAGAAGTCCCAGGATCCTTTGCTAGATAGATAGATAGATAGATAGATAGATAGATAGATAGATAGATAGATAGATAGATAGATAGATAGATTTTTTTTCTTTTCCCTGCCGGATTGCCACTTAAATTTTCACCTCTGAAAAAGACTATTTTTACTCATTTCACATAACCATGTTAAAGAAATTTTCCAATGTCTTTTAATTTATGGCATGCATCACAGTGATGCTATTGTGGCTGTGCCTGGTTCTGTAGCTGAATCTAATCTAATGCAGATAAAGGCATACTCATATGGATGTCTCTTTGCTTAGCTAAGCAACGTAAGGGAGGCACACTTTTGTCAAATTGCGGTTTAGTTATTTTTGTTTTTGTTTTTCACAAATGAATGATGAGTAGAGATAGGGATTCTAATATCTTCATTTTGAGGAAAGGCAAGGGCATTATGGGGGAAAATTGGCCCGGAAACCCCGGGTCTAAATCAATACAGAAGAGTGAAGAATGCGAAAGTATGTATGAACCTGTCGTATGTGGATTAATAAAACTGGCACAAGGTATGCATTGCATTGCATAGCATATTTTTCGGGCATTTCTTTGGCGCGTTCACAAGTGTCATGCCCGGTGCAAGCTTTGGCGTACAACTATTCATAATCTATAAAACAGGGCTATGACAGTTTTTGGTGCATGATACGACAACAAAATGGTGCATTCTCGTTCCTATATGTTACCCTATATATTTTTATGTGGAAGCAACCACAACAATATCATAACTATACTATTTGTAGTATTGGTGGTGCCAGGGCAGGTGTTGCAACACATGGTACTTCTAAAGCATTAAAGCCATTTGGATTGACATTGATATTACAATTCCTGGAATAAAAAATTCCTTTTTTTGTGATACAAACACAAGACAGGGAAAATATTGTAAAAACAAGGCGATTAAAGGTGCCATTAAGTAAAGCTTGTCCAAAATTCAGATCTATGGTGAATCCGCAAGAGCCCTCTTCTGTCATTGAGTCAAATGTTCAAAGCTAAATAATGAAATGGACATGGGAATAAGGAAATGCAGAGAAGACGGCGAGCTGTGTCATGGCAGAGCAATCCAGGAGGTGTAACTCAAGAACAGCTGAAAAGCCATGGATAGTCTACCTATTATTCACCCTCACTTTTGTTATGTTGCAGTAAAATGGAAAGCTGCCATAAATATTTTATATAAAGCAGTGAAATATAAAGCTGACCAATTTTACACAGGCGAATGAACAAATGCTATGCTCCAGATCTAAAATTTTGACTGCATACTGCAGAATCCCATATGTCGAAATAAATGTATATTAAGCAAATCATAAAACAACATTTCAGTTTACACATTAGCTAATTGCTATGCACATTAGTCAGAGTTTATTTTTGACCTTACCCGGATTTCAGATATTCCTAAATAGAACCCCTTGGTATTTGCTCATGCTATCAATGTTTTGCAGCTTTCGACAAACACAGCATTCCTTCTGTTGCCTTTCTCTGTATAAATTGCTCTACTTGACAGTTGTATGAATCAAGCATTAACAACCTAGATTGCACTGAAGTAGGAAAAGCATCAGAATGAAAAACTCTCATTTATCACTCTACTTTATCCCAGTGATGGGATTTTATGAGCACAATTTATCAATCCCAGCAAGGCATTAAATGCAGACTTAGGGCCCTATTCGCCAAAAGACCAAGATTTTGTATAACGTGCTTAGATTGGCAAATTCTTTGCTGACTTACAATGACTAAGTGTTTTTAATAACCTGAGTCTGTAAAACTGTAAATATATTTCCCAAAAATGAAAGGTCTCCAATCTTATAGCATGTATATCATATTCAAAAGGGCACTGTATATACCATTTAGAGCAGTAGTGTCAAGCTCACTGTCAGTGAGGGCCACATAAGTATTATGGTTAACAATGGCGGGCCTTGGAGAGTGGCTAGGGTGTCTGGCTAGAGCTGTGCCACCGCCTGTGAGTTGCTAAACAGACTGGTGTGGAAGTGTGTGCCAGAGTTTTAAACTCAAGTTGGCATACAATCTTTTTTGCCAAGCACTAGCTGTGTCCTCCAGATAAAGTGGAGAGCTGGACTTTCTGTGTCCAGACCATGTCGATCCCTGCTCTCTGCGTCTAAGCTGTCGCAAACCACATATAATGATGTGGTGGCAAAGATTCAGCCCACAGGCCTTGAGTTTGACACATGTTATTTAGAGTTTTAGCCCATATCAAGTTAGGTATCATAGGTGCCACAAGAAAAAGGAAATACTTCTATGTCAGTGCTTAATATGAAATAAAAAAAACACATCTAAAACCACAACGTTGAAAAAAAAACACTTAAAAACAAACAGAAAAATATAGTCCCATCCTTAAATCACGGCCTTACCCCATATTTAGAAAGAGAAATATATTTACTGCCTGAAATGCAACTCCATACCTCAACATATCTATACTTAAGATTGTCTATATCAGGGGTCCTCAAACTATGGCCCGCGGCCGAGGATTTTTATCCGGCCCGCCGCTGCCACCTGCCGCCGCTCACTGACATTTAGCAAAACACCGGCAGTTGCAGCGGCAGAGCCGCAGTCCACTGAGTCACTGGTGCGCTCTCTATAAGCTGGCCCCTGCTGTCGCGCTGCTTGCGATGCCTCACATCACTAGTCACCGGCCACAGCACCTCCCATATGATGGGAGGTGCCGTGGGCGGTGACAGGTAATATGAAAGCCATTGCGAGCCATGCGACAGCTGGGGCCAGCTTCGGGGGGCGGACACTCTGCAGCGCAAGGGAGGTGCTTGAGGGCGGACACTTACAATATATGGGAGGTGCCTGTGAGTGGCAGAGGGCGGACACTGTGCAATGTAAGCGCAGAATGTCCGCCCTCTGCCACTCACAGACACCTCCCATATATTGTAAGTGTCCGCCCTCAGGCACCTCCCGTCCGCTGCAGAGTGTCCCCCACCCACAGTCGTCCCCGGCGATGCCGCTACCCGCCGCCACCGATCGTTAGGGTCCTAAGTAAATACGGATCACTAAGGTACCGGCTTAGGACCTTAGCGATCGGTGATGGCAGCGGCGCCGGGACTAACGGTATGTGCGTCCGCCGGACCTAATTCTACCTACACCTGCTGGGGACCTAATTCTAACTACACCTGCTGGGGACCTAATTCTACCTACACCTGCTGGGGGACCTAATTCTACCTACACCTGCTGGGGACCTAATTCTACCTACACCTGCTTGGCGACCTAAATCTACCTATACCTACTGGGCCAATAATAAATTGGGTATCACTGTAATTGTATCGACCCACAAAGTAAAACTTTTTTTTAAAACTATATTCCGGCCCTCCAATGGTCTGAGGGACCGTGAACTGGCCCCCGGTCTAAAAAGTTTGTGGACCCCTGGTCTATATTATAAGAAAAACATGAATATAAAACAGAATTAAATACTGTATTTTATAGTTTTATATAAGAATACTAATACAAAAGGCTTATCAACAAAAGCTTGGTCCTTTAAAGCACGGTGCCCAGATCTATATCTTATGGCTTCATCTGGATAACATTTCTTACCCCCAATAAAGTCATAAGATATCGGCAATACGTGTGGGGCTCCCACATGGAGGACTGAACTTGTATGAAACTATCCTTTAGTATTTGAGATTTGAAGCCATTTTTATCATATGGGTCTGACTATGATGCTTCTGTTGAAAAACCATACATGTTGATATGGATGATGTATGAAGAAAGCATCATTGTTGAGCAAGTGATACTGTGGTGGCTATCACTGCTAAAAAGGCAGAGCAACAGGGAAACTGAAAAATGGGTATGCAAAAAGTATTTAGCCATCTATATGCACCCTGTATATTGAATTTAAGTTTTATAAAGATTAGCTTTCAACCTGTAGGGAACGTTAAATCAAGACATTTTCTAAATACAGATATAGCACATCTTTAGGAGTAAAAATTAATATAAGATGCAGTCTTATTTTCGGGGAAACAGGGTATGTGTAGATCCAGAACAAGGAAGTAAAAATTTTCATCCTGCTCTAAACTTTACCTGAGTGCTGGGCTGTGAACATGATGAAAAGGTGAGTTCTAAGCTCTGTCCTTCATACATCATCTAAATTTGACATATTAATGATTTTCTTGGCCGTGAAAGGGTTAATATTTAAACAAAGTAACAATGGTAAGCAGCCATTAGATTTTCTCCATTCCACATTTCCATGAAGTGTAATTTGTAAAAGACAGGTATTAGTGAAAATGAAAAATTAATGGTTATAAAGAAAATGATATTCTTCTAATAGCAATCCACATTCCTCTGCTTGCAGTAACAAGAAAGGTATTGATTGTTCTCTGATCCCAGGAGAGCCATTCTACGGATAGATCAATTATGAGTCAGAGTTCTTAATAAATAAATTTAGTTTACTGTTTGACAAGCCGGCCTTTTCATAATTGAAGTGATTTCCACATACACTGACAAAATACCTTGAATAATTTTATTTCAATAGGGTATATAACATGATGAAATTCTGTTCTAAAAGGTCCATTCATTCTATTAATGACAGAATTTATTACCTATTATTTATTTCACGTTCCAGAGGATTTATGTGTCTTAGAGTAATTGAATCTGTACAAAAATATTCATCTTTCAAAAACATTCTGATTGTAACATTTACATGATAGAAAGTCAACACTCTAGAGATATAATAATAATTATAGGATGAAAAGAAAGCGTGCCTGGCCATAGGCCTGACAGTCATAGCAGAAACTGGGTTACCATATGTTCACAAACAATGAATAGGATTGTATTTGACAGCACGTCAACTCCATGATACATTCACAGATACAAATAAATAAATATTAAATGACTAGCCAGACTTTACATGAAGACTACATTTATGTAGAGATGCATTCAATCTACTGTTTAACCTACCTTAAAGTGAACTTCTGAGGTAGCTAATGCTGCCCTATCTGAGAGCAGATTCTAATAGGATGAGAGAAGCTGATCTCTGTGATGTATAGGTTTATATGTGGATGTGGATTAGGATTTCTGGGCAAAAAGCAGAGTAAATCCTGACAGGACTCCTTTGAGAGAAGTGAGAGTCCTGCTTACCCCACTCACAAACAGTGATTGACAGCTTTCCTGGCATCAGTGTGTGTACAGAGCAGACTGTCAATCACTGTATGTGGGCAAGTTAAAGGGGTTTTCTCACTACAATGATTAACTTTCAACATGTAGGGAAAGGTAAATAAAGACTATTATCAAATACATTGCTTTTCATTTTGCTTTGTTGATTAGATAAGTGAGACATTGTCTGCTCTGAGTGCACACAAGTGTATAAATATCTCCCTTCCTGATCTGTCAGAGAGCAGGGAGTGATGTCACCACTGTCGTATAGAGTAGAGTCTCTAACAAGATTGATAAGCATTGTTTTCAGTCCTTGGAGCTCTTTTTACTACAGATTTGTTTGTTTACTACAGATGAAATCTCCTGCACTTATGTCTTTGTAACGTGCAGCTAGTTATAGACGAGCTAAAAACGCTAATCACTGCTATAGAACTGCCCACAACTTTACCAGGCACTGTGGGCCACATGTATGAAAACTGTCTAGGTCTAAAATTCACTTTGTTGCCCATAGCAACCAATCAGCACACCCCTCTCATTCCCTTTGGTGTTGTGCCAAAAAGACTGGAAGGCTCGTATTGGTTGCTATGGGCAACACAGTGAATTTTAGGCCTAGACAGTTTTCATACATGTGGCCCTGTGAGTCTGAAGCTGCCTGTGACTCTGTGAAACAGCATAGTGAGAAGACCCCTTCAAGTAGGACTCTTTATTTATTTAGTAGGAGTCCAGCAAGTGCTACTCTGCTTTTTACTCAGAAATCATGCTCCAAATAATACAGTGTGAACCTATACATCACAGAGCTCAGCTTCTCTCCCTCTGCCATATATTCCTATATATCACAGAGCTCAGCTTCTCTCCTCTATCATATAAACCTATATATCACAGAGCTCAGCTCCTCTCCTCTATCATATAACCCTATATATCACAGAGCTCAGCTTCTCTCCTCTATCAAATAATTGTATATATCACAGACCTCAGCTTCTCTCCTCTATCATATAACCCTATATATCCCAGAGCTCAGCTTCTCTCTATCATATAACCCAACATATCAGAGCTCAGCTTCTCTCCTCTATCATATAACCCTATATATTACAGAGCTCCTCTCCTCTATCATATAACCCTATACTGTATATCACAGAGCTCAGCTCCTCTCCTCTATCATATAACCCTATATATCACATAGCTCAGCTTCTCTCCTCTGTCATATAACCCTATATATCACAGAGCTCAGCTTCTCTCCTGTGTCATATAACCCTATATATCACAGAGCTCAGCTTCTCTCCCTCTATCATATAACCCTATATATCACAGAGCTCAGCTTCTCTCTATCATATAACCCAATATAGCAGAGCTCAGCTTCTCTCCTCTATCATATAAACCTATATATCACAGAGCTCCTATCCCCTATCATATAACCCTATACTGTATATCACAGAGTTCAGCTCCTCTCCTCTATCATATAACCCTATATATCACAGAGCTCAGCTTCTCTCTTCTATTATATAACCCTATATATCACAGAGCTCAGCTTCTATCCTCTATAATATAACCCAATATAACAGAGCTCAGCTTCTCTCCTCTATTGTATAACCCTATATATCACAGAGCTCATCTTTTTTCCCTTTAGCATATTCTGTTCTTGGACAGGACAGCAAATATTACCTGACAGGATCACTTTAACATCTTAGATTTATTTGGCCTTAGACCTAGAAGCGTCAAACCTCTAACTATACAGATGATGTATACAAGGTCTCCAACATGGTTGCATGGCATTGGCTGCCACTGCCATCAGAAACCCAGCTAAAATGTTATAAAAGATGGACCTGTTACCTCCCATCATTGTTTACTGAGCAGAGGAGTTACTGTAGTAATGTATTCCTGTTTTCACTAGGTGAGACTACAAAAGACCACAGTTACAACAATAACCACTACTTTTGGGATCTGCTCTGGTTTCTAGTTACATTATTTCTTATTCTGCCCCCATGTTGAATTTGGTCCCCTGAGGCCAAATGTCTTTTGGAGGAATAAAATAAAATGAAAGGCACTTATTGCAAGAACAGGGAGCTCTAGAACATAAGACAGCAACCCAGTAATTTGTAAAGATGTGGGGGGACCTGAATATGTTTTTTGTACAGAGCACACAATTCCTGAATGTCCAACTACTTTTTTAGCATTGTACACACAGAACATATCATCATTAAAGTTACTTACGAAGCATCCTATAAGAATTAGACCCTAGTGGTCAAACATTATCTCTAAAGTCAGCGTCAAATGATTGTCTTCTCCAGGAGCCTTAGGGACCTTCCGGTAATCTGGTAATCTAGCACATAGAACAAAACTACACCTAAGCATGACAGACCTGGAGTTTCTTTTGAATTGTACATACATCATTGGGAAAGGGAAAAAGGAAGAGAGAAAGAGAAAAAAGCAAGAGGCAGAGAAGAAGAGGCATGTAGGGTAGGTGTAGGGTGGGATGCCAAAAGCAACTTCACTGGTGGGCCTTATAATCAACTCCACAGGTGGGCCCCCAGAATGAAATTCCACTTGTGGGCCTTAAAGGGGTTTTCTCCACAGGCTGAATCACTGGCTGACAGGCAGTTTTGTACTCACACTGTCTGCTTAGGCCATTAACCTGACAGAACAGGAGATTGTTATCACTAACACAATTACAGATAACTCCATGCTCCTCAGTGCTCACAGCACTTGTACCTTTCGTTTCCTGCATCTAATCCTGTTTAATCTAATTAATTCACTCATGGCTCAGTTTCTGTCAGTCTGTCCCTGGTACTCAGCTAATCAGATAACAGGTATGCAGGTTACCATAGAAACCTCTGTCTAGTAAGAGACCTTATAAACTGTCTATAGCTCATGACTAAAGTAAAATCTACTGACCAATGTACTTAGAAAATGTCTTTAACAGTCCTTTTATGTTGAAAGCTAATCTTTATAGTGAGAAAACCCCTTTAAGCACCCTAGTTCGATACTGCAGACTTATCTAAATAAAATTTAAATGATGCATTGGAAATTTACGAAATTTCTGAGATATTTAATATTTAAAAGTACATTCAAAAAAATGTACAATTATCACTTATGGTGGACTAAAAGCTGGTGCTATAAGTGAAAGATTTCATGCTAAATGAGAACATAGAGTATCCTGTACAAATACATTCCGAGTGTTCAGTTATTTTAGACTTTTTGAACAATCTTCTTGGCTGTTTCTAAAGCAGGAGCAGAATTATGAGGAGTCACAGCTCTGCATCTGGTACTTCTGTCTTCTAAAAGGAACATTATGAGGCTGAGTCTGAATACCAATGAGATTCAAATTTAAAAAAATAGATGTTTTGTGCCGTAATTTGCAAAAAGCAAAGATTGCGTTTTTTTGCTTGTGAGTCTATTATTCAGCAACTGAACTTAAGGCTAAAATAAAATTGGTGAATGTTTTCATCACGGTTTAGAGACCCAGCGACCATATATTACTCTATAGCAAACAGATATAAGAGAGGTGTTCATGCCTGACTCTCTTAATTAAACCCAATAGGAGTTATGGAGACACCTACGCCAGAGGAGTAGAAGCTCACTGAATGGTCATCATAGGGTTGGGTGTTATATGCCCTTTAGGTGCCAAAAGATGTTGAAATCTTAGAGCACCTACTTAATGTGCCTTACCTATAATTTGTCACATAATCTCCAAAAAATTGGGAATCTCGCAAGAGAACAAAGAGTGACTTTTGATCACTATATTTACTATTTTGCCACAGGCAAACTTAAACTCTATCAGTTCTCTATCTATTAAACACTAAAACGTAACTTTTATTATATCTAACTCTTAACCTCTATACACACTATTTAAAAACCTGATCTCTAACCTCATCATTTAACCCTTTTTGCTTCTGAAAGAGGGAATAACTCCCTTTCTATCATCAAGTCTGGTGAAACCCCACCTATTAACAGGAGAGCCTTATATCTATAGCAAAGTACTAGCTTCAGTAAGGGATCCCAAGCCAACTACTTGGGCAGTCGTCCCTAATCTCATAGACACAGAACAAATAAGGCCCCTTGTGACACCGTCTGCAGCAGGTGACACTTGTAGACAGAGGTGAGAGATCACAATTTAAAACGTCATGCCTGACCTCGCCGACATGTTTCGCCAGCTAATCTGGCTTTATCAAGGCTTAGAGGTCCGATCACATGTGGTCTGAGCTCACTTCCTTTTATATCATGTTAGGTAAACACCCCATTCAGGTGCTCACCAATTAGCCATCAGAGAATCCACATAAAGCCCACTCCCCCTTCCGCGCGCGCACACTCATAACATGTCCTGCTAAAGCTGTCACCATGCTCTCATGAGCCAACAACCTTCAGTCAACTTCGCCATCTCCATAACGGACTTGTGCTCCATCTTACCGTACTGCCCGTGCCAATGCACTGCACCAACAAACACCTCAGCCCTGACTGTGATGGGCTTCCATCTCACTTCTCTCATATTATTGCAACTGCGTGCCTCACCTAGAATGAACTAAGCAGACTAGGTATCACATTACACAGCACACTGCCATCTTTGTCAATTCCCATAAGCCCCTTCTCTTCAATATCTAATATGCATATTCATTGGGAATATAAACTCCACTGTACAATAGACCACTGTCATATTATCTTCCCATAAAGCTCTTCTCCTATGTATGTAATATGCACATTCATTCCAATAGAGCTGCAGGCCCCATTAAATACATGTTCCACTGCATTGTATAGTATTGTCTCAAGACTATATTCATAAACTACTTCTCTTTCACATATAATATTCATACTCATTTTAATAATACATCTCATATATACCAATCTATCTCAAATCTATCTATCTATCTATCTATCTATCTATCTATCTATCTATCTATCTATCTATCTCAGATATGTCTATCTCTTTTTAAACTGTTACCTGAATGATTTACAAGCATGACTATAAGGTTCATATTTTCAGACTGTAGCTTTACTATATTACCCTCTTGATAAGAATTGTTTCCTATTTCTATTCTCTTCAGGTCAGATCTTTAACTATTGATTTTTTGTAAGGTTTATCAAACCTTAAGAAGGCTGTGGGAAGGCAGCAGTTCCAGTCTGATAACCATGACAAAGAATATCTCCATAAAATAAACATATTGGCGTAAGCATCAGTCCTTTTGTTTGTTGTCAAAAACAGCATCCAAATAAAGTGCACTGCTTCAGCTTCTATAAAGCCCTTATCAAGCAGCCAAAAAGGTTCTATAGGTGCTGAAAGATTGTACTTCCTTTGGGTGTTTGTACTATTTTTGGCAATAAAGAAATGGAATTTGGGGTATGCTGAAATCAAGTTTTCTATTTTTTGTGATATTCTGCATGACAAGATTTGAATAACTTGTTAGTGCGGCTGTGTTGCATTCTGATCCATTGTCAATTGATAGGAGTTTGCAGACATTGGTGCTTTCTCAACTGTTTTGTTTTTGAGCCCCATCACAGAAGTCAGTCTAGCTCTCTAGACCCCAAGTTCTTAGCTTGAGGAAGAAGTATCTCAAGGGACACCTGTCATGTCTCTATGGGTACTTACTAGGTCCCATCACTGTACTTTGAATATACATAACATTACTGCAAATCATACTTGCATATGAAGGATCTAAATGTACTGTAAATATAATGACAACTATGTACCATTTGCCCTGGTCATTACACAACAAAGATCTGAACCCTTTTAATCTCAGCAATGATATATGACTAATGCATTTAGTCGTATAAACTCACAGAGTATTTGAAAGGGTAAATAGAAATAATTTCTTATGAGCGCTATGTTTATGCTGATGCTCAGGATGTCCTTCAGAATGAAAGGTCCATCCAGTGTTATCTCGATTTATGCATGCCTACGGCACAATGCAAATTATAAAGGCAAGCATATATTAAATTTACATTTTGCTTGAAGCATTTAAATAACTTTATTCTGCCCCCCTCCTTTGTGTTGTTTTTGTGTTTTCAATGCAATTCTATCATTGTAAACACTTAAATGAACATTTTTTTAATATAAAATAGTAACACAAAGCACGTTAGATTGCGGAATAATGGCACAAGAACACTAGAAAATATGTTGTGACAAATATTAGTTCTGCAGAACATTTCAAATATGTTGCACATTCAGGAGTTTTTTTGTCAATTTCACAATTAAAGAGTGACTAATGCATGTGCATGTTAAACATCCTGTTAATCCTAAATTATTTCCTTCTATTTCAATTAATAGAAATATTTTGCAGAACAGAGCACAAAACAGATGATCACCACCACTAAATTTAACTTCTGGTACACATTAATATATACTAACATCAATTCAAGGCATAAAATGTGCAACCAAAGCAAGGCAGATATAATCAAAAGTAGACAAATGTATTGCTGTTATACAGAACACACAAAATATTAAAACCATTTAAAACTACCACAGAAATATGAAATAAAATATTGACACCAACAAGCTTGGAGGGGCACACAGGAGAGCATGGGAAAACCCTGGAGGGCGCCCTGAGAATTGCATGGGTAGGCTGCTTTTGATGGGAAAAGACAGAAAAACAGAGGCAGATAGTGAAAGTATGTGCAGTCATGTACAGTAGCTGTAGAATGGGTCTCAAGAATCAATTCCACTGGTGGGGTCTAAGCACCCCAATCCGACACTGGCCACCAACCAAAATAGGTATACAAATGGCAAAAAATCAATTCACTTAAAAGACCACTCCAGTTTTTTTTTCCTCTTAGTTAATTAGACAATACTTTTAGGTATTTACAGTAACATTGCTTATCTGTAGCTGCATACAGGATTTCTGACTGATGCAAATTGGTCCTTTAGGTCACATGACCTGCTATCTGGTTGGCTAAAAAAACTGTGCTTAAGCAGCTGATAGGACTGTATATTTCTCCATGTATTCCTATGAGACTGACTATAAAACGCCCGTAGGTTTACTAACCATGCTGTGTGCTTCAGCATCTCACAGTGCAGATCACAAGACCCAGTGGCAGCAGTGAGCCACAGTTAAGCTAACTAGTTTTAACAAACTAATGGAAAAATATGGAGTTGTCCTTTAAACATGGAAAACGAAAGTCAAGTTATATAGGCTAGAGGAGTCTTTATAAATTATTGTAAGTTACCCTCATATAAAACACCTATGAATACACACATATGTTAGGCCTAGCCTAATATGTGCAAATATAACAACCCAAAATGTCACAGTAATGCATATCCAACTACTAAATTTAATGACTATGCCTGTTCAAAACACAACGTGGTCCTCTGCCCATGGCGTGCAGCAAGGACTGTGCTTTTGGTCATGATTCAGTGCATTATTGTGTGTGTTTCCTGGTGCTAGTCTGAACACTGTCTGAATCCTTTGCCTGCTGAGTGGTGATTGACAATTTCTCCACCGCACACGTCTGTTACATGTGCTAGTCCGAGTAATGGGCTGCAGATTGTTTTGTTGAGTGGTGATTGACATTTGCCTTCACCATTCTTTCTTTCTTTGCTGCCAGTCTGAATTCTGTCTAGCTTGAATATCAGAGGGCTGGCCCAATCACACCCCAGAACGGGACTTTGACATCCCTTAAGAAGACCTCTTTGTTTCTGGATTTCTGCTTTTTATAGTCTATTTTTGGATTGAGCTTGCATTCCTTATTCTATGTGTTGACTGTTTTTCTAATCTTTTGACCTGTTCTTTTGACCTCCCTATTTGCCTATTGTCCTGGTACTGTTTTGCTATATCTGGTATGACCTGTATTTTCCTGACCACTCTTTATTGTGTTTGTCTGTTTTGTCTCGTTTTGCGTATCACTTTACCAGTGTAGGGGACGTCGGCCAGTTGTCGCCAATTGCTTAGTAGACATGGACATTTTTGCGGTGCCTAGCACTAGGGTTCAAAATCTGTCTATTTCTCTCACCATATCTGGGCCCGGGGCTGATATAATGTGTGTGTTAGGGGCGGAACACCTGAAAACCCTATGCATGTCACCACATGTAGCTTCCTCAGGAGCAAATAATTTGCTGAGGTGGAAACAAAAATGGTGGTGAAAACTGCTCATCCTTTCTGCTTATTAAATATAATAACAATGTCATGGTTTCTTCCACCTATCCCAAGTTGTTCTTGTGATCAGGCCAAATTTAATGTAAAAACACACAAAAAACTGCTTAAGTTAACAGTTTAGCACAAGTAAAATAATGACATATTTCAACTAAAGTGATCAAAAGGGTTACCTTTCAAGATGACCGATATTAGAAATTATGTTGGTCCGAGGACCAGTTGATTTCTGAAAGATGTTTTAAACAATGGATTTCACATCGTAAAGTTGACATTGGCTAAGAGTTTACCCTGCAGTGGCTGTTACTAAGAAAATGCAGTTTTACTTATATTTTACATGCATTATAGTGACTGGCTGAACAATTAATATACAAGAGTAATAAGCAGTACGGCTAACATTGTGGGCCACCTTCATAATGTCCATATCTATAATGTTGATTCAAGACAACCTTAATGATGGAGCACTAGAGCATTGCAATAAAAGCCTGGATTAACATGCAAATACAGATGCGATGCTTCTCCCTGAAATGCTTGAACAGACACCAAGTGAGGTAAAATGTCGGAGTAGGTTCCCATCTGTTCTGAGATCACCTTGTCACGGTGGATGGGCCCTTACCGTTTCAAAAATGTACACTAAGAACCTCAAATTTTCATATATCCTAAAGTAGCAGAGATGCATTTTGAAAAAAATTCCTATGTTCACTTTGACTGTGTTTTGGCGCTTATAGAGGTCTGCTGATATTGTGTTGTGTTTATGCTCCTTAACTTGTCTCTAAACCCAACGTATGTTGAGTTGGATGGTTCAAGATGTTAAACAAACTTGAAAAGTATAGTCCAAAGAATATCTTGATGTTTGTCATCTGTTGGACATTCATTAGCTTTTTTCACCTTTTTCCATTATTAATTTCTGACTTTATTTTATTACATTAAATTTTTTTTTAATAATATGAGGAAAAATGGCTGCTTTTCAGATTTTGTATTTATAGATGTTGCATTTTGGGCTGTTATTGTTTTGTGTGTTTTATAAGATATTTTATTATTATATTTTCTATTTTAGTTTTTTTAATTTTGTTTTACACATTGTGCCCCCATAAGGTCAGAGAAAGAGAAACATTTTGCTGATTTCCCCTGTAACTGGGGCTAACATATTAGTCTCAGTTACAGGGGAAATACAGTTCCCTATATTGACTGCAGTGCTGATCTGGCTCTGTTAAGACCCAGCGGTATCTGCAATTACTGAACCCCGGTGTTCATGAGACTCCTGGCCCCAGGAAGCCAGGAGGGTACATAGTGTACATTGAATGCTGCACATACAATACTGAGGTACACAGGGACAATAATAAACCAGCCTTGTCTTCTCCCTGGAGAGCACCACTGCCGCTGATATCCAGCTTTCCTCCCCACCGCTTGTGTCACCAACTATTTAAAGAAATGCAACAGTTTTCCTAAAACATGCAAAATCTATCACACTCAGTGGCCTTATTAAAGGCGTGAACATTTTTTTGCTTATGTGTGTAGGTATCCTTTTTTTTTCTGACTGCAGCTAGATTAAATCACCTAATTCCAACCTTACTGTTCACAATGATCCCTACCAAACAATTTTTAAGGTGGTTTATTGGGCCAATTTAAAAAAATAAAAACATTTGGCCCTACAGGAGGATCAAACTACATTTCACGCATAAATGTTTTCTTACCATATTTTCTTTTAGAAACACCAAAAGATATCATGTTACATTGAATTTTTGAATTTGTTTTTACTGTCTCTTGTAGCCAGATATCAAACACTTTCATCACCATGCCTGTGAGGAACCCTTATCTAATATACATATGTCTTAGGGTTTCCTGTGTCACTTTGTAACCAAAATACTGTCACCATGTAGTTGGGTGACCAAGTGACATACTAAGGCATTTATATATGTCGGCCAATAGAGGGAAATTTGATAGCTCATTGCCTATACTGTGTGTAACGGATATGGTAGTGGATCCTTTGGACCACCACAAGCGATGATGTAAGCCACGGCAGGGAGCGGAGTCTAAGTAGGTCCGGTTTTCACCAGAGCCCGCCGCAAAGCGGGATTGACTTGCTGTGGCGGATTACTACCAGATCGCTACCCCTGACGTGACTTGCTTGCGGTGGCAGCCGAGGTGTTGCGCGGTACAGAATCGTGAGGCAGTGCTTCGTAGTTGGGGACAGGCAGAAGGTCGGGACAGGCGGTAATGGTTCGTGGTCAAGGGACAGAGGCAGAAGGTATGGTAAACAGTAGACGAATAAGACACTTGGGAACGCTTCCTCTCTAGGCACAGGGCACTATAGATTCGGCAAGGCAGTAGGGAAGGGGCAGGACTTAAATAGAGTCAGCGCCTGGTGAAACCAATCACCGGCGCACTGTCCCTTTAAATTGAGCTGTAGCACCGCGCGCGCCCGCTAGGGGACGAGCGCGCGTCCGGCCGGCAGCAGAGACACACGCCCGAAGCACAGCAGGAGCGCGGCGAGGTACGTGAAGGGAGCTGCGAGCACACCTGCAACCCGAGGGTCGGGATGCGGTGCTGCTCACAGCGGGGGACGCAGCTGAGGTGTGGGTGTGCCTGCGACCCGACACGGGGGTCGCAGGGACACCCGTGACACTGTGTAGTACACTGTGGCCCACACTCAAAAGCTGAGGGTTGAGGGAGAACAATACCTCACTACTTCCAGTGTAGCAGAGAGCGGCTATTGTGACACTCAACGCCTACATCAAGGTGCTGTACAGGAGTGTATAGCATGTGGTGGGCTTTAGCAAGTAGGGAGGAGTGTGGAGCGAAGAAGGAAGCCTTCTCATCCAAACTCACTCCACTGTGTTCTGCACTCAGAGGTGTAGAGGATGAATTTGTTTATTTATAGGTTGTAGTTATTGTCCTACAGTGGGTACAGTGTCTATTACAGTCACTGTCCTGGGACACACTATCTACTGGTATCAGTAATAAATACACCCGTCTCTATGTATAATGCCCATTTCTTTTTTGTACAGGTATTGTAGCAAAAAGTTAATATGATAAACCTTTCTAATATCTTGAATAAATTGTGATTTTTTTCTCTTTTTGTATAAATCTCATTCCATCTGGTATAAAGCCAATCTATAGAGGTAAATAAAAAATGCATATAATATTATAATTGATCTGTGAAGCCATCTTAATCCTAATTCTTTCTTCCCCATATTGTGTACAGTACGCCTACAGCTAAGCCCATACTGCCTCATCATGCCAACATATTTACTTCTTGGAATAAAATGTATGAGTGTTTTTTATGCTTTCATGCTTCATTTATAATTCATTGTGATTCAGCCTTAGGTTTTTAGAAAACAAAGGTGTCGTAATTAGTTCCTATAGAGAAAAACACTAATGAGCAGCTGACTTGTACCAGACCTGTAGAGCATATACGAATTAGGACATTAATATTTCATGTTTTATGGTACAGTTCTCTTATTTTAAAACAAGCAGGAAAATAAAAGCTAAAAAAATGGAATTTGTCAATTTAAGAAATCCTTGAATATAAAAGGGCAAAATGGATTTCTGAAAACTGTATATCCCTTCATTGATCAAATTATGTCTTAACACTGTATATTTGATTTGTAATGTTTATAAAACTATTATCTGTATAGCAAGACTTTACTATTTCCATCAAAAGTACAAAAATAAAAAAAACATATTCTACTAGTGTTGATTAAAAAAAAAAAAAATCTTATAATTTTCTGTATGCAGATCCACACTACAAGAATCCCTGTGTATCGTTACCCTAAAATCACACACCCTCCCATCTGTTCCCTTCTTTTTACTTAAATGCATATGGGAAATTAGCAAGGGGAAAAATAGAAGGGCCTGCTCAAACCACACAGTGTTCCCATGTAGTCTGTTAGCATGAGACCCAGACTGGCAATCTGTCCGCGAAAATTCCTGCTGGGCTGACATGGCCACACAATTGAAAATTAAAGCCCTGCTAGGCCATTGAGTCATTGACTCCATTACCAGTATCAGAGCAATCAGTGACAGTTTTCAGCAGTGCCCTCAATTCTGCAGGTCAGCTCACAACACACCCCTGCCTCTATCAGTGAAGCAGCAGGGGAGAACATTGTACTTGTTTACTCCTAGATGCAGCACTGCTCCTGATGAGCTGTGTGGTAACTGTGTGATAAATCACTTAACTTCTGTGTGAACGACAGTCCCTTTACTCACTCTCCTCATCTGTGCCGCAAGTGAACAGAATGGTTGCACATTGGTGGCTCACTCAGTTTGCTTCAATTGGAGTAATGGTTGCACATTGGTGGCTCACTCAGTTTGCTTCAATTGGAGTACACCCTTGCACATTTACTCATCTGTACTTGGAATACCTATAGGAGAGAAAGGAGAGAGCCCTGCCTCAGCAACCACTTCTCCTTTATCTGCAGTTGCAACTATGGAGCCTGGGGCCAAGCAATTTCCCCTGACCCTCTATGTGAAGTATGAGCCTGGACAAGGACACCTGATGAGGGGATCGCTTTCTTGAGATAAGTGCAGGTTCCAGAGGTGAGACTATCAACCATGAGACATTTACAGCATATCCTGATGATATGTTATAAATGTCTGGAATACCCTTATTGATGTATGTATACTGTACATCATACGGTTGGTAAGGGAGCATGGAGAAGGCTCACTTGCTGTTAATTACATATCCATTGCCCTATCGCCCCCTGCGATGAGAACTTGGGGTATCTACCAGTTGTCATTGCAGCCGTGGGACTAATGTGAGTCTTCATGGCTGCCATGTTATTACTCCTATTACATCCTGCCATAGTGTGTAATAGGAAATCCATTTTTTACACTGTTCTGCAATATTATTATAGAATAGTAAACAAGTAGCATAATGTTCTACTGTGTTAGCCATAGAAATTAGAAGAAGAGTGAAGAAATCAGGCGATACCTTTTTGAGGCTAACTCAGTATATTTGGTGGTAAGCTTTCGGGAGTACTAGCTCCCTTCTTCAGACATGATGTTATACCAGTATACAAGTGATTGAGTCCTTTAGGGGGACTAAAAGTACAACCATAAGAAAAAAAAAATAAACATTTAAAACACCTCTTTTCCCCATTTTACAAATAAAATAATAAATAAAATTAAATTAAAAATAAATGGTATCACCAAATCTAAAAAGTCAGATCTCTTAAAATATATCGCTATTTATCCAATTAGTGAATACCGTTTTAAGAAAACAAAAAACTTGTATTTTTTTCATGATTTCATGTCCCCAGAAATTTGTAATAAACAGGGGATCAAAAAGTCACATATATCCCAACATGGTACCAATAGATACAACATTGCAGCCTGCAAAAAATAGCCTTTACTCAGATACACAGGTCCGAAACACAAAAAAAGTAATTGGTAGCAGAATCTGGACCAAATGAAAGAAACTAAACTTGTTTTTTTATTTTTTTGAAGGTATGAAAGCATAACTAAATTTATGTTACTTTTATATCAATGGAACCGTACCAACCTGCGGAGAAAACATGTCATTTATACCAAACTCCATAAAAACAACCCCTCATACAAAAATGGCGCAATTGCATTTTTTTTTCATGCTTTAAACCATATTCTTATTTTTTTAGCTTCCAAGTACATTATATGATATCGTCAATGGTTAAAAAGTACTTGTCTGCCTCAAAAACAAGTCCTCATATGTAAATACAGAAGAATAAAAAAGTTATGGCTCTTGAAAGGCATAAAGGAAAAACAAGCACAACATAAGCAAAAATTGCTGTGGTTGGAAACGGTTTATCAAGACTTTTGGCAAAATTGCATAATTTTTTTATTGTAAATAAATGAGACTTTGTAAAACTACAATCCTACTAGACCGGTGGAAAACCTGCCATAACTAGGAAAAGAACTAAATGGAAGTTTCTCACAAAGTATCCTGGTCCATAATTTGAGGACTGTTAAAAGTTTTGTATGTAGAGAAAAGAACAAAGACAAGAAGGACAGAAGTTACATAGAAGTATGGGTACATCACAGATTAGCTGCGTGAGGCTATTTTTAATCTAGTAAACTGTGATATCAAGCCCAACACTATTTATAACTTTTCCATTTTATAAATGAGACTTTGTAAATCTACAATCCTACTAGACCGGTGGAAAACCTGCCATAACTAGGAAAAGAATTAAATGGAAGTTTCTCACAAAGTATCTGGTCCATAATTTGAGGACTGTTTAAAAGTTTGTATGTAGAGAAAGAACAAAGACAAGAAGGACAGATGTTACATAGAAGTATGGGTACATCACAGATTAGCTGTGTGAGGCTATTTTTAATCTAGTAAACTGTGATATCAAGCCCAACACTATTTATAACTTTTCTTAAATTAATGTATGTATGTATTTATTAATGTATGTATTTAAAATGTTAAATTAGTTTTAAATTCAATTTAAGCACAATGTATGCAAATTAACAATAAAATAAATTAATAAATAAATAAAATAAATAATATAATTGAAATAAAATAAAACAATGATCTAATTAAACATACCATTACTTACATGCCATAAATTGAGGTTTTTAATCGCACTCAAGTGGACTATATTGTGAACCTGCTGAATCAGGATTCTTTGCTATTTTATAAGAAATGTCTTGGAGATCGCAGACTTCTTTCTTGCATTCACTGCATGGAGAAGACACTTTAAGGTCATAAATCTTTGTCTAGGTCTGTTCTGTTTAGATGGTAGTTTATTTTCCATAGCTGCCTAAAGAAGAGACAAGAAATAGTTTGTACCTTCAACTGCCTAGAGATTATTTAGTGTGTATGCCATCATCCTCCTCATGGAAGACTAAATATATAAATAAAATATAGGCAATTCCATTATGGATTTATTTAATATGGGATTGTCTTTTATTTGCCTATATAACCTGTTTGACTGGGAAATCTTGTTATAGCTTTTGGACTCCAATCTAGCATTTTCAGCAGGCTGGGAAATCTGGTTGCCGGTAATATTTGGCACTGATGCCACAGTCTGGACGAGGGTTGTTGCAGTAAGTGGCAGCATAGCGATTAATTAGTCATAGGGGTAAGGGTGGAATTTAGTTAATAAATAAAGAAAAAAATCTATATTTACAGTTTGGACGAAGCTAAGAAAAAAGCTAAAAGAGCTGGTGGACCCAGATGAATATATCTGGTAGAGTGCTCAGCTGATCCTGTATTGAGAACTGCCCTGTGTCTAGGAAAAAAAAGAACATGCAACATCAAATGATAAATTACAATGTAAGGAATTGGTAACGCAAAGGTGAGAGAAGGAAGTCAGTGTTACGAAGGGCAGGAATCTTCCTGCTATTTCTTCTTTTTCCTATTAGATCAGCTGACATCTCCTACAACATTTAAGGGAGATCAGTTGACCGTACTGTGCAGCTTTTGCTCGTTTAGGGTGAAGTTGCTAATTGGTAGCCTCTCTATTAAGTTCCCCGGTTTTGAAAGCACACAACAAATTATATTGTCCGTCCTGTGAGATTGTGTCTATTAATATGCTAATATTCTAAATCCAGTTATCTAGAACCTTGACTATTTGAATACCTTGTTTGGTCTAGTTTTGCCATGTGAAGTTAGTCAGAGTTAGTTTGTTTAGTCCCTGGGGTTAAGTATAGGAATACTAAACCCCTAGGACTAAACAAACTAACTCTTTGTCAGTCATGTTTGCCATTTTCAATCTTGATTAGTTTCTGGGTCCTGGTGTCCTCTTATTTGTTTCAGGATATGTTGTAGTTCAGGATATTTTAAGGAATATTTTCAGAGACAGAGAAGGGTCAGTGGAGTCTGATGTTTCGATCAGTATTAAAGGAAGATCTAGGGATAGATAAGGTCAGTTCTTGCCCTTCATCCAGACTGTGGTGTCACCCCAGGGCCGTTCCTAGGCTAAATTTCACTCAGGGCAAGGTTTATAAATCCCCCCCCCCCCCCCTCACGTAACATAATGCGACACTTTGCATCACCATCAACCAAATGTAAAATATACAAAAAGCTTTACCACAATGTGCTACATATAAAACTACTAAATAATAGTCATGCAGTTACCAAATAACACCGCTTCACCAACCAGAATCCTAAGGCTGATAGTAGCAATGTCCTATTAAGACCACATGCAACCTATCTTACCCCCTTACAGTGACCACACGGTATTGGATACCAGTTATACACAGGCTCTGCAGACATATAAATGATTACAGTAAAGTTACATCCAAGCCCTTACAGGAGACGTCTCTTAAGAGTTATTGTTTCTCTTCATCTGTCCCAGACACCATGGCGACTTCTCACAGCCACATATCTTCACTGTAAAATTTACAAAACAAACATCTTAGACTCCTCAATTTATCAGCACTTCTCTACCTATTCCTATTTCTTTACAAAAACTCCCCATCTATAGCACCTCATATGGTAGCCATGTAATATGCTCCCTGTAGCCAGACAGTAGCCCCTGTAGCCATGTAGTAGCCCATTGCCAGACAGTACCCCTGTGCCATGTAGTAGCCCATGTAGTGGGTAGTAGCCCTTATCCAGGTAGATGCCCCTTAGTCAGGTAGGACCCTTATGACGGGTAGATGCCTCTATAGCCAAGTAGTAGTCCCTTATAGCCAGGTAGTAGTCCCTTATAACCAGGTAGATGTCCCTATAACCAGGCAGTAGTCCCTTATAGCCAGGTAGATGCCCCTATAGCCAGGTAGATGCCCCTATAAGCAGGTAGATGCCCCTATAGTCAGGTCTCTTATAGTCAGGTAGATGCCTCTTATAGCCAGGTAGATGCCCCTATAGTCAGGTAGTAGTCCCTTATAGCCAGGTAGATGCCCCTATAGCCAGGTAGATGCCCCCATAGCCAGGTAGATGCCCCCATAGCCAGGTAGTGCCCCCTTGTAGCCAGGCATTGCCTTCTTGTAGCCAGGCAGTGCCCTCTTGTAGCCAGGAAGTGCCCCCATGAAGCCGGGCAGTGCCCCATTGTAGCCGGGCAGTGCTACCATGTAGCCAGGCAGTGCCCCATGTAGCCAGACAGTGCCCCCATAGCCAGGTAGTGCCCCCATGTAGCCAGACAGTGCCCCCATGTAGCCAGGTAGTGCCCCCATGTAGCTAGGTAGTGCCCCCATGTAGCCAGGCAGTGCCCCCATGTAGCCAGGCAGTGCCCCCATATAGCCAGGTAGTGCCCCCATCGCCAGGTAGCAGCTATTGATGAAATAAAAAAAAAAATACTCAGCATGCCACAATCCCACGGTCCTCGCGTCCAGGTCTGGGAGCTGCAGAGCAGTGTAAGCAGCGTGACTTCATCACGCCACTTACGCTGTCATGCAGCTCCCAGAGATCTCCTCAGTGGCAGAGCTGCCAGCCGAGGAGATCGAGCATCGCAGGGGGCGCGGTGAAAGCCGTGCGCCCCCTGCAACGCTGATACAGGGGAGAAGGCAGGACGGGAATGATCCGTCCTGTCTCCTCCCTGTAGAAGCAGCTGCACAGCAAGTGTGTAGCTGCTGAGTGACTCTGTGCAGCCGTGTTACAACGGCTGCGCAGAGTCAAGGGCTGACCTCCGGGCGGGTGAGGCAGGCGGTCGCGGCGCCCCCCTCGGGTGAGTGGAGCCTCGGCGCCCCGGGCAATCTTCCGCCTCGCCCGCCCCCAGGATGGCGCTGTGTCACCCTCATGTTTGTCTCTGTCATCAGCTGCCTTGTACATGCTATAGTCTAATGGTGAGTTCTGCTTTAGTTTTGTATTTGATGCTTTGTATAATTATCAACTGTGACAGCTTGGTTGGCTTTTATTTGACTCTACTTAAGTCTTTGTGGTATCTGAATACTGGAAGCTAGATTTAAAGGGTTTGTCTCACTACATCGATTCATCTTATCTCTGTCCTGTTTTCTTGGTTTCATTTTGAAATCAGGGGTGTGTTTACTGGCTTCCACTAGGCTGCAGTAGAAGCCAGGTCTGTAGCTATAGCAACCAGTGCTAGCAACCTATCATGAGAGAGTAAACAGGTCTGTAGCTATAGCGACCTGAGGAGCTGATCCAACCCATACAAGAGGGGATATCTCAGAACAGGTAGGGTTCTGACTTAAATTGCAAAGTGTTTTTGCAAGATATTTAACATAAAAAGCAATTCTAATAGTGAGACAACCCCTTTAAGACCCAGGAAACTTGACTGCTCAAGGTGAAGCCAAGTTCTATCATCTTTTGTCATCTAGTGTTATTACAGCTAGCGCATTTTATGTATGATAATCAATCTGACATCTAATAACCCTTAATTACAACTAAATAATATTAGTACGTTTATAAAATGCTTAGATCCAGTCTGATAGCAATTTTGGGATTAGTAATGAAATATTCCCTTTGGGTTCCAAAGTCTGCATCAGTGGGGGAAACAAAGCAGAATAACATGTCAGTGAATAGAAACTATGGTACTGATCCTGCTTGGAGAACCACAGATCCCAGCAAGACCTGTGGTGTGCGGGCTTTTTCCATATGTGGAATAAAGGGTGAGAGGAGCAATGTAAAATTAGTTTTAGATTCTTTTAATTTTAAATACATTTTATAGGAGACATTTTTATATTTTTTGGGAGATTATATATTTTTATATTAATTTTATATAACTATTTTTTAATAAAATAATGTCATTTTCATATAGTTTGATAATTATTAGAAATTACTTTTTATTAATGTACTGCTGTAAGTTGAGAAATATTGGACATTTTTGCCCCTCACAGCAATTCTAGTTCCACTTCGACTCCTCAGGTTCAGTCAGACCACATTGAGATAGGTCTGACTGTCGAAGCAGTAATGCTCCTAGTTTTGCCGAACCACATTCATATATGTGTCTAATCTTACGAATGGAGTGTGTCACACCTCCATAATGCCCCCAGAACGCCCCAGGAACATCCCTTCATGTTAGGTGTATTCGAAAGTGTTGAGTCTTACGAACAAGGCACCTAACACATGCGTTAGCCACAGTAGACATTATAGCCGGCATTGTACGCCAGAAAAAGGGTGAAAAATCCGATCATACGTGTCACCCTTAGTTTTTATTGGTACCAGTTTTGGATACGTACAGTAGGACTTTATAAATAATATAATCATTTTAAAGTTTGGGTTGTTACAGCTGCAGTAATGCTAATTATGTATAAAGTTTCATTTATCTATTTATTCTTTCCATAGATTTTGTTAGGGATCAAATTGAATTTCTATTTTTTTATCTTGTTTTTTTTTCTCATTTACTTCCTTCTTTCTTTTATTATTAATTTTTGTTCCACTAAAGATCTTAAAGGGGTTTTGCCAGGATGTGCCTTATCTGCTAATGTCAACAAATGTAAATGTAAACAAGCCATGGAGCTGAGAGAGAGACACAGACAGCAAGAGCACAGAGCTGCATAAGGGATCGTGTGAAATGTTCACTCAAATAATCAAACTACAACTTGTGGATTCTGTATACAAAAGACAACAGCTTTCTCCACAGCCTCTTGAAAGCTTATTCATGTTCCCTGTCATCAGATAAAGCAGGGATCTACTCAGATAATCACACTACAACTAGGGGATTCTGTATACAAAAAACAACATATTTCTACCCGGTGCCTTGAAAGCTTCTGCAGCTCAGTCTCATCAGATAAGAAGCTTTCTCTGTGCAGGCCCCCCCCCCTCCCCCTCCTCTCACTCCCCTCTGGCCAGCAGCTCTTGTCAGGTCGTATCTAATAGAAGCTTTGAAGTAACTAAGGGCAGGTAAGGCAGCCTGTAGCTCTCTCAGGCTGCAATTTTTGTAATCACATATATTTAGAAAAGTGATTAAATACCTATTTTGGAGGATCCCATGTCAACATTATATCATGGCAAAACCCCTTTAAACATACAATCTTTTGATTGCTCATGTAATACACAACATGACTTATGTCATGCATTATATAATACTTGTCTGTGCAAAACTGCTAGGCATCTTGCTGGACCCTATCCCTAGCAGGGCCTAATAAGATTACCCAGAAGGTAGACCTGGGAGCCTTCAATAGGTCCTCACCTAACATGTAAAATCATTGGCTCCCTGGGATAAATAGCAGGAGATGTCAATGGGATGAGAAAGGGAACTCCCTTCCTCTAAAACAACTTAGATGCAATAGTCACTATTCACTGCGGAGCTAAAATAGTTCGAATGTCCACTCTTCGCCATTAGAACAGGGTCGTGGCTGTCATCACATACCAGAGTCCCTGCTTCATCTTGCACAGGCCCCTGATGCCAGCTCATCTTGCCTCCTGCAGCACGATCGCTGCAGGAGCCCGGCTGTCAGTCATCGCAGGGCTCCCGCAGAGATCATGCTGCAGGAGGCAAGATAACTCCCAGTAGAGGAGATAACTCTGTTCCTGGTGTGTTCCCGGTGGTTAAATCCTTTAGCTGCTGCAAGCAATAGTGATCGCAGCAGCTAAGGAGTACAACAGGGGGAGGGAGCTCCCTCTGTCCTCCATCAGAACCCCAGCATTGGGATCACGGGGTTCCGGTGGTTGTCATGACAACCATGGGTCAGACAATGATCTCCAAGTTGTCTATGATGTAGTCCTGTCAGGATCCCGGAGGCGGAGTTTGGCAGGGTGATTGACAGTTGGTATAATATACTGCAGCATATACATGCTGCAATGTAATCTATCTGTGTTATACTAGTGATTAAATGATTGCTGAGTATAGTCCCATAGTGGGACAAGTGAAAAAAGGCAAATTGTAAAAAAAAAATTACAGTAAAACATGCACACTGCCTATTACAAATACCAATCACCCCGAAAAAAAATAAAAAACTGCACATATTTGGTATTAGCGCGTGCGTAACGACCTAACCTATAAACCTGTCATGTTGTTTACTCATACAGTGAACAGCGTAAAAAAAAAACGGCAGAATTGCAATTTTTGTTTATCCTGCTGCACATAAAACGGAATAAAGAGAGATCAAAAAGTCATATAAATGCCAATGTAGTACCAATGAAAATTACATTTTGTCGCACAAATAAAAATTCCTTACACAACTCTGTATATGGAAAAATAAAAAAAAGTTATGGCTATCAGAGGAGAGCGACATAAGAAATTGTAAATAAAAGTAAAACTAACATGTCAAGTATATTGCATGGTGAGCGCTGTAAAAAAACAAATAGAAAACAAATAGAAAACACGTAGTTTCTTCATCCTTCATCCAAGTAATGCGTGTCCCAAAGATTATACCAGTAAAAACGTCAACTCATCCTGGAAAAATCAAGCCCCTACACAGCTCTGTACATACAAAAAAAAAGGCTCTCAAACTATAGTGATACAAAAATGTGTTTTCTTTTCTAAATAAAAGTGTAATTACTGTGTAAAAAAATATACAAATTGTGTATCGCTGTAATCATATCGACCTGTTGAATAAAGTGAACATGCCATTTATACCGCACTACTAAGATTGCTGTATTTTGTTCATTCTGCCTCCCAAAAACCTTGATAAAAAAAGCGATCAAAGCATCATATGCACCTCATAATGGTAGCAATGAAAACGTCAGCTCATCCCACAAAAAAAGTCGTGTATAAGCTTCATATGCAGTAAAATAAAAAAGTTATGGCTATCAGATTATGACAACATAAAAACGCTATTTTTTACAAACCCATTTCTGTTTTGTAAAAGTAGCAAAACATAAAAAATATATAAAATTTATATAATTGTATTTGTACCGACCCGCATAGTAAAATTATCATGTCATTTATACCACATGGTGAGCGCTGTAAAAATTAACCTCCGCAAAACAATGGCGTAACTGCAGGTGTTTTTTTATTTTTTATTTTCACGGCCTTAAGCTAAAACAAAAAACTGTGGAACACTTGTGCGCCCAAAATACACAATACATCCCTAGATGAAATCCTTAAAGGGGTGTAGAATCCAAGATGGGGTGACTATTGGTTTCACCTGTTCTGATACATTAGTGGCTTTGTAAACGCGACATCCACCAAAATCTGCGTTCTCAAAGCCTCCCTTGTATGCCCTGCCATGCATGCCAGATTTTGTTAGGTGCTATTTCACATTTATAAAGCCCCCAAAATACCAGCACAGGTGAATCCTTCCAAAAGTCGGAGCATCTTGGGTTCTACACCCCTTTAGGAATCTCATCTAGGGATGTTTTGTGCATTTTGGGCACAGGAAGTAGTAAAACAGAAAACATGGTGGCAATGGAGGCCTTCACAAAGCTTCCAGCTGCCATGTTAAGCAATTGGCACACAGTGATCTCGCCGCTGATGTCCCAATCGGAGTGAGGAATGGTGCTCTGAACCGTTTCTTATTTATTTAGAAGCTGCGGCTGTATTTGCCGCGGCATCTAAGGGGTTAAGCAGCATAGGATGGAGACGGCTCCATCCTGTGCAGTAATTGCCAGTTGTTAGTTGCAATTAGCAACTGAAAACCACCAGCTATTTAGCGGGATTGTGCTGCAATCCTGCTACAATGCCCATTATCAGCACTATGACGTACACATGTGTCCAATGTCGGTAAAGGTTAAGAATGCAACAATGACAATTATGTTTATTTTTTTAATGATAAACATCTGAAGATAAATGGAAAACAATAAGAAGGTCTTGCCCCAAAAGGACTGTTCACCGGCTTATTTGGCGGGGATTGGAGCGTACTGCCGGCGGTTTGCGCGCATACGGCCCCAACCGTCGGGTCATTACGGTAATCCACTTCTCTCTAGAGAACTGGATTTCCCCTATCCCGCCGGCAACCCGCCGGGGGGGGGAGAAAGTGACATGCAATTTTTTACGGCGCGTTGTCTAGGGCCCGGGGAGGGCGCCCCCCCGCGCCCCGGGGCCCCCCCCCCCCCGCCCCCCCCTTATTCAGCCGGTTTGTGAGCGCAATACGGCTCACAAATCGTGGGGAAATAACCCGGTGAACACCCCTTTTTTTTAAACTTCAAAAAAAATTTGTGATTACAAATTTCCCTTTTTGTGCTATACACTGCAAAACTTATATGTTGCAGTATACTGTCCTATTACTAATCTCTTATTACACTAAAAGGGACATGTATGAAAACTGTTTATGTCTATGACTTTCTTTGTTGCCCAAAAGGGAAACCAACAGAGTTCCTTTAATTTGTGGAGCATATATGAAATAAAAGGGAAGAAGGGCCCAAAAGGGCAAAAAATGACAAGCACAGTTTCTTTCTTTTTAAATGTCTATTTGATATAAAATCTGGGCATAGGGCCATTATACTGTAAATTTATCTGAACCACAACCAAATCAGACCTCAGCATGTAGTTCTTAACTTATGGGTATAGGTATAAGGTAGCCTGAAAAACATTATATAGGGCTCAAAAACGTTTATAAAGTCTGTTAAAGGGTTTATTGTGCTTAAACGGGGGTTTAAAAATACGTGCTTAATTCTGAAATGTGCTCCTAATCATTCCCCTTGTGAGCCACATTCAAATATATAAATTGTTGATGAGTACAATCATAGGCCAGTCAGTGTGTCATCTCTGAACTAATTATATTCAGAACAAACAAGGTACTACATGGTACCAGGCTGTAAATAGCTGGTAACACCTTTGAAAGTTACATGAAATGTGTTCTCTGCCAAGAGCATGTATCTAGAGATGCATAATGGGTATAATAGATAAATGGCTTAGAAGTGGATTGTGGAGACTTTTGTTCTTAAAATATGATAAATATCTAAAAAAGAAACAAAATATACCAATTAAGTTAGATTCACTGCACAGTCTTTCATTGATCAACTGCAAGAGAAACTGCTAAATTGTGACCTGAAATTACATTGCAGAAAGTAACACTATAAACATCTGCTGCACCAGAGTTTTTCCAAAAAAAGGGAATTTTAAAAATCAATAGAAAACCCCAAATTCCCAAGAAAAGAAATAAGATTAAATATTTCAATTTGCATTGAGTTCCATATGGCAAATACAGCTGCATCACAGTAAATCCAACCATAACATGATGGCAAATAGAATTTTTACAGACTTACTTATTGCCCTTTGCCAGCTACAATCCATTGTATTAACTTATGAAGCACAAGTATACAATCTTTAGTTTTGTACTGTAAATCTGGAGTTATTAATGGTTGTACATGAGCCATCATTTCTAATCCTTTGGGCTATCAGTCTTTGTATATTTTGTTTTATATCATGTAACATTTTCAATAACAAAATGCTGTTGGGCATCCTACAGTCCTTATTATATTCATTAAGAGGCAGAAGGGCTTAGAAAAAATGGAAAAAGGCTACTGACAGAATATGAGTCATGTTCAGTCATGTGTAGATGCTTGAGAGTGGGCCTCCAGTATCAACTCTACTTGTAGGCCCCAGAATAAACTCCACTGGTGAGCGCTATGCATCCCATTCTGACACTAAGGGAGACATGTATGAAGGAAGGCGCTTCAAACTCAATTGTTGAGTCTCGTTTTCAGTGTATAATACACCTGAATGTATGGACGTGGGTTTTGTGCAATTCTAAATGGTGTCTAAAGTTCATTGCGCCTCGCCTATGTGTTAGGCGCATTAGTAATGTGCCTAACATGTATAAAGGCTATAGATAGACTGGAAATAAGAGAAAAGTAATTAGAATAGCATGTCAGTGAAAAGAAACTATGGTACTGATCTTGGTTGGTGGACCACGGGACCCAGCCAGACTTGTGGTGTACTGGCTCTTGCTGTATGTAGTATAAAGGGTGAGTGCAGCAACAATAAACTTCAAATTTAATGTATTACAAATTAAAAATTGTAAAATTTGAACAACAACATCAGTGGGTTATTTAATGTAAAACTAGTTTTAGATTCTATTAAATTTAAATTCATTTTATAGGAGATATATTTATATTTTTTGGAATATTATATATTTTTATATTAACTTTATAATAATTATAAATTTTTTTATTACATTTAAACAATTTTATTTTATATGGTTTGATAATTATCAGAAATCACTTTTTATTATTGTACTGGTGTAAGTTGACAAATAAGGGGCATTTTTTTCACTAACAGCAAATCTAGCTTCACTTCGACTCCTCGGGCTCAGGCTCACCACATTGAAATAGGTCTGCCTGTCCGAGCAGTAATGCGCCTAGTTTTGCCGAACCACATTCATATATATGTCTAATATTATGAGTGTGGCGCGACACGTCTGCAGAACACCCCCAGAATGCCACAGAAAGTATTTAATTAGCAATACTATGTATTGTTTCTGCTTAATATATTTCTTATTTGTACTAATGGTGCCTTATATTGTGTCCTTGTGTATCAAATGGTATCTCATCTGTTTGACAGCTGTCAATATATGTTTTTGTTATTGTAAAATTTAATAAAATTTATGTTTACAGAAAAAAAGAAACAAGCTACTTATAGACTGAAAAAGCATACTACAACTACCAGTAAATATGAGCAAATACATTTAGCAATTGGTATCCCCTGTTTGGCTATTTAATAGGAGCGTAGGAAGCATTCAGCTAAATTGCAGTCATCTTAACCCCTTAAAGACCGCGCACCGTCTTTTGGCGTTAGCTGGTGCGGGTTGTTCGTCTGCAGCGACGTCTTTTAGCAGCCCCGATCCCAGAGCATCTCCTGCGAGCACCAGGCAGCGGGGGAAACCTCCGCAACCCGGTGCTTTAACCCTTTGTTTGCGGCGGTGCAATACCACAGCACAATCAAAGTGTTTCCCTGCTCTGTTGGGTGATTGTAACACCCGGTGACCCGACAGCGCCAGGAGAACGGCCTAGAGTAGCCCCACAGCTGACTGTGTATGAAGCCAGTGACCAGGACCCACTGGCAAATGTCATGTAAAAAGATTTATCCCTTCAGGGGATAAAAAAAAAAAAAAAAATAAAAAAAAAAAAGTGTAAAAAAAAAAGAAAAAAAAATAAATATAAAATAAAAAAAAATATTTTAATAAAAAAAAATTGTGATACTTACACACAAAACAAATCCCTACACATATTGTTTTCCCCCAGACCGTAATAACCCCCCCCCCCCCCCCGTAGAATTAATCTAACAAGTTATTACGTGTGAAATGGAATGGTGTAAAAAAAATGTAAAAAAAATTCTGCAATTTTTTAAAATTATTTATAAGTGAAATTTAAAAACTATTCCCAAAAAGAAAAACTTATTTAAAATTTAAAAAAAAGGCCTCATAAAAACTGCTCATTCAAAAAAAAAAAAAAGTTCCCAACTGTTGAAAACGCAAGGGGCCCAAAAATTTAAAAAAAATGTTCTGGGTATTAAACTACTTTTGGGCCGGGGTTTTAAAGGGGGTTTTAAAGGGTTTTTTATCTTTAAAATTTCATGAGTCGCACCCAGTTTTCGGGACACTTCTGGTGGGGGCTTTGGGGAAAATCTATAGCAGTGTTTTGGAAAAATACTCGCTTTTTCATTCTGATCCGGGTTACATTTAAAAAATAATGCAGGAGTTTTAAAATCTGTAGTCTAAAAAGATCAGAGCTCTGAGGAGTGAAAATCCCCCCTTTAATTTTTAAAACAAGCAAAAATTTTACCCTTTTAAACCCCTAACCCCAAGGAGGGAAAACCCCCCCATTTTTCCGACGCAGCTTTTCCGGAAAATTAAAAGATAAGAGAGGGGAAAGGAGGGAGAGGGTTTCGGAAAACCAGGAAAAAACTTGTTTTCACTCAGAAGAGAAAAAATTTCCCCTTATTCCCTGAGCAGGATACGAAATTTAAACAAGCAATGTTTTTTAAAATAGTCTTAATTTTTTTTCCCCCTTAATGTTAAACCGCTAATCATTGGGGTTTAAAAAAAAAACCCCCTTTGGGTGGTTTTCAATGTGAAAAAAAATTTTCATATTTATGGGTCTGAAAAAGGGAAAAAAGTAAAGTAAAATCAAATTTGTCGTGGTTGATGATATGTTTGGGTTCGGGGGTGGCACTTGGGAGATTGGGGGAATTTAAATTTAAAGAAAAAAAAAAACATTTGCTTGAAGTGTTATGTGCCCCCCCCCATGCAGGCAGCTATTTTCTCTGACTATTCCAATTTCCTTTAATTTCAAAAATATCGTTTTGGACAAAACCCCACTTCCTATGAACTTGGCAGCATATGCATCTGAGGTGGGGATATCGGATTGTGATCCCCATTGGAAAAAGGGACTGATTTAAGTGGTGACAATTTCTTTACATCACTGTGGAATTATTTTTTTTTTTCATTTTATTTTGGGGGGCCCCCTTGATTCCGGGGGCCCCTGAAACATTTCAGGGGGGGTACATAAAAAAACCCTTTGGAAAAAACAATTCCCAAAGGGGACTTTAAAAGGGGACAAAAAACTGGTACAAAAGGGAGAGAGGGGGCCCGGGCCCGTGGGGCTTACAATCTACGGGGAAAGGGGGGGAGGAGACGGGGAAGGTGGGGGGCGGGACATGTTTGGGGGGCGGAAGCGGGTTCCAACCCTTTTTAATTTTGGTTATGGCAATCCTGAAGAGGTAGGTTTTTTGGTTAGGGTTTGAAGCTGGTGAGAGAGGGGGAGAGTCTGAGGTTTTGGGGCAGGGGAGTTTCAAAGTGTGGGGGAAGCCCCGAGGAAAAGTTTGGGTGAGGGTTTATGTGGGGGGAAGGTTGAAAAGAGGGAGGCGGGGGGAAAAGGGTCCTGTGGGGGAGCGGAGGGTTGCGTGGGGGGAAAGGGTATTTAGAGATTAAGGCCAGAGATATATGAAGGGGGAGGTTATGGAGGCCTTGTTGGCAAGTTGCTAGTTTTTAAAGGGATTCGCTGGGAATGGGTACCCCAGTAAAGGGGATCGGAAAGAGGGGGAGGCGGGGGGAAAAGTAGCTTTGGAGAGAGGGGAAAACCCGAAAGGCAGAAAGAGTTTTAAAGGGGAAATTTGCCGAGAGTTAGATTTTTAAACCCCCCTTGTTAGTACAGGCAAAAGGGTCAACAAATCCGCTGAGTCATGAACTGGGGGCAGGGAGAGAGGGAGGGGGGGGTGGGGGTGGGGAGTGGGGGGAAAAAGGGGGCCTTTTCAAAACAAAAAGTAAAAATAATAAAACAGTACAAGGTCTATTCAAAATTTACAGCAAGCCCCAGGCTCAGACTGCCCCTGTCAGGAAAAAGCCTTTTTGGGCTAAAAGTTTATGTAAAAAACCCAGGGAGTTTGAAAGAGAGGGGGAGGGGCAGCAGGCAGGCACGAGCTGCTAAGGGATCTTGTGACTTGTTACTGAAAAAAGCAAAATTTAAAAAAGGGTGGGCTCTGTATACAAAAGGAACCCCTATTAAACCAAGCAGTTTTAAAAAGCTTTTTCCATGTTCCCTGCCCATCAGATAAGCAGGAAATTTAATCACCCCTTAAAACTAGTTTTTTCGGTATACAAAAGAAAAAATATTGTCCCGGGTCCTTAAAACTTCTCCCAGCTCGTCTAAATCAGAATAAGAAGCTCTCTTGGGGCAACCCAGTCCAGTCTTGTCGGCCCGTTTTTAATGGGGCCCTTTTTTTAAAGCCCCCAAAGGGCTTGAAAGGAAAGGGGTTTGTAGCTCTTTTCAGACTGCAATTTTTGTAATCCCCATATATTTAGAAAAGTGATTAAAAACCTATTTTGGAGGATCCCCCCTTAAACATTACTCGTGGCAAATCCCTTTAAGGATGGTTTGGAGGGGGCGGGGGGTGTAGCGGGGAAAGGCCCACAGAGAAGGATTTTTTGCAGTAGTCGAGGCGGGAGATGATGAGGGTGGGGGACCGATTTTTGTGCTTTCAGAGTTAAGAAATAAAGCGGATTGGGGAAAAATATTTATTGGGGGAAGGGACAGGCGGGTGAGGGTTTGGATGTGGGGTTTTTTTTTAAAGGGGGATAGTTTGGGGAGTCAAAGGTTATCCCGGCAGCGGACCTTTTGTTGCGGGTGAGAAGTGTACCATTGAAAAGTGATAGAGAAAATCGGGTGGAGGGATAAAAGTGTTTTGGAAAATATATTGGTTTTCGGGTTAAGAAAAAAGAATGAATAAATATTTCATAAATAAGTATTGATTTCTTTGTTTCCATAGGAGAAAAAGGGGCCTTTAAAATTAAAAAAGCTTCCCTTTAAAAACCCATCAAAAAGAATGGGGATGGGGTGTAAAAATTGTTTCCATAGGGAAACTTTCTTTATAAATTTGGTTTTAAATATACCCCAACTATTTAAAATAGTATTGTAAGCATTTTTTCCCTTGAACCCAAAAACCCAATTAAATTCTTAAATTTCATCCCTTATAAATAAATCAAGGGGAAACAAGGGGAAAGGGAAAAGGGTTTACAAAAATGCTTTTCAGCGGGAAAAACAACATAAAAAAAAAAACAAGGTAAAAAGAAAGGAAAAAGGACGGTTTAAAGTATATAAAGCCAAAAAACAATTTTGGGTCACCTTTATATGCCAAAAAAGAACCCCAAAAAAAGGCCAGGATTTTAAGTTTTGTCGAGTTTACACTTGAAAAAAAAATTAGGTGTTTTCTTTGCCCACAAAGATCATATCTCAAATGATGGGGGCAGCAAAAAAATTTGGGGTTTTCATTAACTAAGTTACTTTTATAGTAGATATGAGCTAAACGTGGGATCTATAGCTATTTTTGCAGAGCTGGAAACCCCCCCCCCTTTTCTTTTGAAATTTGGGTGACCCGTGTGTTAGTCAGCCCGTTTGGACATGCCCCCCAAAAAAAAGGAAAAAGCCCCAATTTTATGTGATTGGCTGCCTGAATTGTGCTTACTTCCCTTTGGCTGTTGATATTTTTAAATGAAATAAAGGGGCCCAAAGTATTAAAAAAACTGTTTTGGTCTAAAATTTGGGTTTGTTGCCCATAGCAGCCAATCGGAAACGACCTTTTAAATTTTTTCCCGAGCAAAAATATGAAAAGAAAAGGGCACTCGATTTTGGGTTTCTATGGGGGATTTTTCCCAAAAAAAGGGTGAGTTTTTTAACCAAGACTTTTTTAAAATTTTTTATTAATTTTTTTTTTAAAATTTTTTATTTATATATATATATTTTAATTTTATATATATTAAAAGGAGTTGGCAATTTTAAACCCGTTTCTAGAGTTAGATTTACCTTTCCCCCCATATTAAAATCGCCTTTTACAATGCTTTTTTCCTATTTAAAAACGGCTTTATACAAAACCTTTTGTTTCCAACACCCCCTATAACCCGCCTTATACAGGGGTTTCTCTACCTCCCGCTTGAAAAACAGAGGGAGGGGGGGTGAGGAAAGGCAGTGTGCATTTTTACAGTTGTTTATGGGTTTAAAGGGTGTGTGTGGGGTTTGTAACTGTTTATAGCCCAAAAAGGGTTTTTTCTGGTTTCAGCAATGAGGGTTTTTTTGCTTTTTCAAGGAGTTTGTGGGGCCTGGGGCCTGTCATTTCCAGTTTTTCCTTCCCCTTTTCCCCTGTAACCCCAGAATGTGGGTATCACCCGCTTTCAGTGAGGGGAAAAATTTTCATTCTGGGAGGAGAAAACATGCCCCTTTTAGAGAAGAGACTTGCCCCTGGATTTTTAAAAAAAATAGAAACAGTCAAGGGCCCGCGGAATTTTAAAGGATTTTGCTTTGATTACTTTAATTTTAAATGCAGTTGATATCACTGAGTTACAGTGAAAGACAAACAAAACCTAAGCACATTAGGTAAACATCCACAGTACAGAAAGAAAAAATGAGTCAATTTCTTCAATTTTAAAGCCTTAGCCTTAGTAAAAAATTTAAAATTTAAAACCCAAAATTTTAGGGTGAAAATTTTTGGGGGTTTTTTTCCGGGACAAGATTTTTCGTTTGTCAATATTTCTCTCTTTCCCCTTGCTGAGGGAAAATCATTTTTATTTAAAAATTTTTGTCAGGTTTCGACTTGGGCTATTCCCAAAAAAAAACCATTTTTTTTTGAACCATTCCTTCATTGCTTTACTTGAATCACTATGGGTCATTGTCTTATTAAATCACTGTCTTTTCTTGAGATCATCAAATTCTCCATCATAAGGTCATGGACTGCTATGCTTACATTCTGCTGTAGAATGTTTTGATTCACTTTTAAATATTTTTCCTTAAAAATCATAAAACACCTAGGATTCGAGGACACAAAGCAGCCCCAAACCACAATGCTTTAAAAATTTTTTAGTTAGGTAAGGTTTTGGTTGTTGATGTGGGAGTGTTTTCCTTCAAAACAAAAGCAATTTTTGTATTTGTGCTAAAAAAAAGCTCCAGCTTTGTGGTCTTGGGCACACCTGAGATAAACAGCAATTTATTTGTTGTTGGTTAGTTTTTGTTAAATCAAGAAAAATTTTTTTTAACTCCCTTTTATTAAAATCGGTTTAAAAATGGGACACAATTTAAACATTGTTCTACCATTATACAAATCACTGGTCCCGGGCACAGATGGGGAAAATTGTGTTCAGTTTTTGGGGAAACAGTGCACAAGAAAGGGCTTTTTAGAGCTTGAAAAGGTTTAAAAGGGGCGGCCTACGAAAGTAATAAAAAGACGGGGAATGCCCAAAATTTTAGAAAATAAGCAAAATTTTGGGTTTTTTTAGTTTTGAGAAAAGCGGCTTCGGGGGACATAGTTTAAAAATGTTTTAAATTTTATCAAAGGCAAATACAGAGATCTTTCCCATAAAAAAAAAACCCTTCCCCAAAAACTTGAATCAGAACCAAAAGGGGCAAACATCTATGTTAAAAGGAAAAATTTTTTAAAATTTGGGGGAAAAAGAAAGGGATTCCTTTTTGTAAGAGCAGTGAGAACCCATGGGGAAAATCTTTTGCCGAGGAAAATTTTCATGGTGAAATTTTCTAACAGAGTTCCGGGGAAAGGGGCCCGGATTACTTTATAGGGGTGTAATAATATAAAAAGGTTTTAGTGACTAGAATTTTGGAAGAAGGTTTTATTGATCCAGGGTTTTTTTACCCAAATTTTCCTTTTTAAAGGCAGAAGGAATTTTTCCCCTAAAATGAGGACAATTGGCTTCTACCTCATGTTTTTTTTGCCTCCCTCTGGTTAAACACTATAGCACAATAGACTGAACTGGATGGATGTCTGTCTTTTTTCTCCCGTACAAACTATGTAGCTATGTAAAAGAAAAAGAATCAATTTCTGTTTCATATGGATTCATTTTATCGACTTGCTGCTCAACACTGGGCAACAATAATAACTGGGAAAACGAGAAAATCTTACATCTTTTTAACTTAAAAATGATGGTACTTGATATTACAGTATGTATTTTCTTTTTGTTTTAAAATTGCAATGACCAGTGGTTTATGACCAACAGAAAAATATAAAAAAAATGCAATGGAAAAAAATGCTTGAAATACTTTATTTTAAACTGAATGCCATAAAAAAAGATTGTTATCTTGGAAATCCACCAACAGTTTTGGAAGCTGGACACTATTCATATCAGATAAATATAAAATGTAATCTTCAGCTGCAATTACAGGTTTATTTGTTCAGGTTAAAACAGTGACTCACATTTTATATAATTGAGGAAAATAACTAAGCAAATACTGGTGTTACATGCGCTACTGCTGTCATATATATTCTGGATTATTCAATCTACGCTAAATGTACCAAACATGTTGTCATTTAAATGCACGAAAAAGACTGTTTCAAAACCAGGCTGGCAAATTATGAACGAGGCATATTAGACAATCTATGCTACAGATTTCTAATAAAGATGGGAGCCAGAGACCAGCAATGGGCAAGACTACAGCTATAAACTCATCAAAACAAACAAAAGGGAAAATGACTGCAGGATCAGACTACACAGGTTTTCAGTGTCTTAGCTTTGCAGATGCAAACCTAAAATGTCAGTAGATTATTAAATGGGTTGTCCGGGACTTAGAAAAGCTTGTTTGTCATAAGGGGCATGATTAGAAATAGAAAAAAAAAGTAGTATACTCATCTCATTTACGCTCCTATTCAATCCCATTGGCCGCCCATACATCCTGGTTGCACAGTGAATGTCAATTGTTTATATGCTATGTGCAGCCAATCACAGGGCAGAGTGGTCACGTGCATGTACCATAGAATGTATTGGAAAACTACCCAAAAATTATTTATCAGATGGAATGCTGTTCCATCTTTTTTTTTGGTGTTATTTTCATGGAGTTCACTGTGCACTGTAAGCGACATGTAGTCTTATTTTGGCAGATCAATATGACAGTTTGATTACTGTAATACCAAATTTATATTGTTTTCATTTTGTTTCACTAATACTACAACTAAATAAAAGCTTTTCCAATTTTTTTTTTTTATTTGCTTTGCATCAACATATTCTGAGACCAGTAGCCTTTTTATTTTTCTGCCTACAGACCTATTTGAGGAGTCAATTTCTGTGGACTAAAAGTGTTGTTTTGATTTGCTAACATTTTTGGATACGTGTGACTTTTTGCTGACATTTTATTCCAATTTTTAGGTAGATGAATCGAACAAAAAAAAATGCAATTTTGTCATTGGGTATTTTTTTCTACAGTACTTGCTGTGTGGGATACATAATGTTATGTTTTGATACATCAGACGTTCATGGACATGGTGATACCAATTGCATAACTTTTTAATAATTTTATTTTTTTATTTCTAAAGTGGAGAAGGGGGTGTTTTGAACTTAATATATTTTGGCTTTTCATATTTTCACAATGGTAACATTTTTTATCTTGTATCTTTAGTTTTTATCTTGTATTTTGAGTATACCTGACCAATTGCTTGTATACTCTTCTGCAATATGAATAAATTGTGAAATATTGTATAAATATGTTATCAAAGTGGTGAACAATATAAATTGTTTCATAAGGATGATGTAAGTAATAGCCCACTCATATTAGTGAGGAAGTGATACATTATAACATGGCATAGTATTTGGTCGGGGTTTATAAAGCTGCTATATACATACATGTACAATGTATGACATTCCAGTACACTTTATACCAAATATGGTCATGGTCCTCTGCTTAACAGACCCCTGCATAGGGGCAGAGCTTCTAATGTGTTATTAACTGATTATCTCTGTGCCTTACTCTATATCTCTTTATGTATGAACGTCTATAACTAAAGCATGGGAGCTTTGTCAGAGGAGAAAACAGATTCCAAAAACTTTTCTGGCGTATTGGATTGCTAGATTTACCAGAATAATTGAGCACTTTTTTATTAAGTTTACTTTTTCTGAAAAAAAAAAAAAAAACCTTTAATAAAGCTGACTCAGTCTATCAATATAATATACTACTCAGACATAAGTCATAAATCATAATATATAGTAATAACTCTTATTTAGCCAAATACAGATGCCAAATAAAATCTATTTGATTATCTGCACTGCCCAGTCTAAATGTGGAGATATCAACATTTCACTAAATTATCATATGTATTTTACACAGGCAATGAAAGCTAGACTCTGCCTTCATTAGAGTCATCACTCATGATCCTTCCAACTCAATGTGGCTGTTTGTCAGATGGATTTTATCATTCCTTAAGGCAATCAGGGAGTTTATGCATTTTTACATTATCATCTTATTTGAGAATGTACTCCAAAGAAGTTTATGCTATTGATTTGCAATTTACATAAATTCACTTTTCCATTGAAAGTTTATTTCTAAAAAAAATGCCAAAAAACCTTTAAAATGTAAACTATTACTTTATTGTGCCTCATAAACTTTTTTAAAGGGCACATCATGTAGCAAACTGGTTGCTTGGTCAAACAATCTCATCATTCAGACTCAAGGTGGGTAGATAATTCCGAACCGAATAACTCATGCTGGTTCCTGTGCTAGAAATATAATAAATTGTCTTAAGCCTCGTGTGAAAAATACATATCATGATATCACATTCCCCTGTTTGTCATTTTCGCCTTTCTGTTATTAATAATATAATTAGCTGTAACAACTGAAGGTAGTGGATCCAATGGGCCATCGCTGGTGATGGCACCAGGGAGCGGAGTCTAATGGGCCATTGGTTTTCACCACGCCACAAAGCTGAATGTTTTTTGTTGTGGCAGGCAACCCTCAGTTTGCTACCCGTGGTACAACTTGCCTGTGGTCGCGGCCAAGGTGTATGTGGTACAAATTCATTAGACAGGCTCATAATCAAGGACAGGAAGGAAGATCAGGGTATGCAGCAAGGTTCGTGATCGAGGAACATAAGCAGGAGGAATTGGTACATGGAAGGAGCAGAAACACCAGGGAATGCTTTCACACATGGGCAGAAAGCACAATGGATCCGATGGGGAAGTCGGGGCAGGATGAGTAATATAAGGCCAGTGCCCGGAACTTATCCAATTACCAAAGTGCAGGCCTTTTAAATTTCACAGAGCAGGCATGCATGCACCCTAGGAAGCGGACACACACACGCTGGCCATCAGAGACAGTGCAGGGAGCGAGGAGAGGTGAGTAGTAACTGGAACTGAAACTGCAGATGTGCCCACAGCGCTACCCACAGAGGAGGCAGAAGAGGTATGGGTATGCCTGCAACCTGCTGTGTGAGTCGTGGTAACACCTGTAACATTAGCTAAAAGTAGCAAACGCTAAGCTTGTAAGGTGTCTATTATTCATAATTTATTAAAGGGGTTTTGCCATGATATAATATTGATGTTGAAACATCCAAAATGCAATCAAGTTTATTAATATAATTGACAAAAAATATGTACCAAGTTAGATCAGCTCTCTCCTTTCTGCTTCCTCTGTGTACTGCTCATTGTCAGAGGTTCTGACCAACACTGATCTTCTGCCTTTACTGGCCGCACTTGCTCAGTTGTATCTTCACAGCACTCTATAAATGTGTCCCATTGTGTGCCAAAAAGTGTCCCGCTGTGCACTAAAAAGTGTCCTGATGTGAGCCAAAAAGTGTCCTGATGTGAGCCAAAAAGTGTCCTGATGTGAGCCAAAAAGTGTCCCATTTGTCAGAATATGCAATAAAAATTGAGGAGGTGAAATTAAGTAGTGGTAGAACCCTACAATCTCAGTCTGATTTACCTCTATCAAACAAATCTCTTGGCAGTCAAGACTAGCAGCCTTGTCTTATCTCACAGAAGAGGTACTGTAGCACAAATTGCTGAAAAAGTTACTGCTGACTATAATAGAAAGGTGTTAGTATTCAAAGGGCAAATATGGGGCTGAATAACGGACTACTCTTCACTGCTAAAAGACCCTACAATGGGCATGCAAGTGTGAGAACTGAACCATGGAGCAATAGAAGATAGAGGCCTAGGCATGCAAGTGTGAGAACTGAACCATGGAGCAATGGAAGATAGAGCCCTGGGCATGCAAGTGTGAGAACTGAACAATGGAGCAATAGAAGATAGAGGCCTAGGCATGCAAGTGTCAGACCTGAACCATGGAGCAATAGAAGATAGAGGCCAGGTTAACAAAAGACCAGAAGAAACTGCCAGCAGCGTCAGCACTATAATGGTGGGGAGTGGTGAGGTGAGCATGAATGTTTTTACTTTATTGCAATAACAGCTGAAACATATTAAAAGGAAGACTTGGACAGCCCATTCAAAATGATGATCAGCATTAGATTTGCATAAACTATAAAACTTCAGTCAAAATTATTAAAATGGTAAACTGTTAAAAAATACAACTTAAAAAATAAAAGTGAAGTTACCCTTTGAACACCATTCTGTATTTAGGTGTTATGACTGTTTACTGCTTTTTTAATTTAATTTCAGTATAAAAAACATTTAAAAAAATAGTGCTTTAAGATTTACATTTACTTTAGGATAGCAGCACCTTACCATAAATACATAAAAAACAAGCAAAACATAGTAAGTCATACTACAATGCTAACAGTGACTAGCAACTTAAACGTCTCCAAGAAACATTCCCGCACTAGTCTTCCAAATGTAAAATCTAAAAAAATTCATGAGCAGACATACACGTCTGACATGTTTCAAACCTCACCACATGGTTTTAGTCAGACTAAGAACCAATAGTGAGGTTAAAAAAAACACACGTCTACTCCTGACTTTGATTTTATGTCTTTTAACTGGGATGACAATTCTTTTTAAATTTTACATTTTGAAGGCAAATACAGAAATAGTTTTTTTTCTTTTTTAAGATTAGCATACCTACAATCCTGTGACTTTTCCCTGCATTGATTTACAAGCAGTGCATCATGTATGAAACTGTGGTGTACTGACTTGTCCTTTCTCACAAGCAATGTACAACACAGGGAAAAACAAGGATGCAAATATAATTATGCTTACGTTACTAAGAAGGAAACACAGTACATCTATTGTATGGCTATGTCAAAATCTAAATTATAATAAATTATACACAATTCTCCCATAATAAATAAAAGTGTGTAATCAATGATCTAAACCATTTATCTACATAATTAATCTATAAACTGAAAAAGCTCATAACTAAAAACAATTGTGTTGAATTATTGGGTTTCAGACCAACAGGTGCCACATTAAGGATTTTTACTGGATTTCATAATTCAATTTGACTCATTTGACCACATACTAAACCACTTTTATACTTAATGGCTTTCAGTGTGCTGTTACCTCCAGAGCTTATTGATCTGTATTGAGCTTGGCAGCTCATCTGGAAACAGGCAAGTGGTTTTGAGTTGGGGTGACTGTGATAGTGACTTGAATGCTGAAAAACTGCCAAGCATAAGGCATACAGTGTAACGGGATGCAACCATTACTCAGTGGATACTATTAATGGGTTATCTGTTCCTGTTGTGCCCAAGTAGTCCCTATGTGAGGGTATGCTATTAATGAGATCCCTAGTAATTAACCCTAATTGGTGGCAGTAGTTGTTCAATTTTCCTTCAGTGCACTGCAGGAGTAGCGATGCTTTCCACAGTGCTCAATTAAATCTATAGGTATCAATTAAATCAATGGATACACTGTTGAGAAAAAGGCTAACAATGTTTTGAACTTTTAACTTTCAGGCTCCTCATTTAATCATCCAGGATGACGTTGAATGTGGAACTACCATCAATTTATAGAAAACCATCTTGGTTATCTCATGAATAAATTTGACTTGCAGCGATTTAGCATGTAACTAGTTATGCAGATTCTTGTCATGTAACTGCATTGTACTATTTTGCTTACAACTACCTGAATCCTTCTAGGCATGCTTTTGATCAGATTCAAGCATGTCTTGACAAAAATCTGATCCAAGGTCTCTTCTACACATTCCCAAAGTTGGTGCATACTGGTCGACTCACTTGGGTACGAACACAGCTTTTTCTTCAACTCTTCCCACAAGTATTCATTTGAGTTAAAGTCTGGGTATTATGCGGGTCAATCCAGCAAGTCTGCTTCATTGTCACAGAACCATTTCTTTGCAAATCTCAATGTGTGCTTTTAATCGTTGTTCTGCTGGAACACTATGTTGTCCTTTTCATACCCATAGTACTCGGATGTATAAATACTCACATATGACTTAATCCACCGAACTACACAGTTCCTCCAATTTCTCAATCCTTTTGCCCTCTCTTCCCTTGCTTTTTTAGGCCCATTTGCCACCATCTAAGCCTAGTCTAATGACTTTCATCTCATTACTCTAAATAACCCATTTCCAATCTACTACTGTCCACTTTTTGTACTTTTTTGCAAACTTGAGCCAGCGCTTATTATAAGGATATTGAAGTCAAGATTTCTTCACCTTTTTTCGGATCACCTTTCCAGGCTTGTATAATGCTTGTCGCACTATGCTTGCATGGACATCTGTGATCTCACTATTATGAAGCATATAAGCCACATCCACTGCCATGTTTGATGCACCAGAACTGATAGACCCTTCTTGACTCTAATATTTTGCCAGAACATCCACCTCTTGGCTTTTGAATGGATAAGCAGACTTCATCTTATATTCCTCCAACTGTCATGGCCTCACATGATGCAGTTTGTAAATTTTGTTGACCGAGAGACCACTATCGATGAGCTGCATGATAATGTTTTTCATTTTTTGGGAAATCTTCTTCATGGCTGCTCCTTGATTCTTGGCTTCATGGCTGCGCCTTGATTCTTGGGAATCTACACTTAGCTATTTGTAATTTGTATTATATAAGAAGAAAAAGATTGTTCCACCACCAGAAGCAAAACAGTAATAATACAAGTACATGACAAGAATCTGCATAACTAAGCATATGCTAAATAGTTGCAAGTCAAATTTATGTATGAGATAGCCAAGATGATTGTCTATAAAATGATGATAGTCTCATGTTCAAAGCTGTAGTGGATGGAGAGAAATGGAGCCTGAAAGTAAAAAGTTCAAAACATTATTATCCTTTTGCCTGTCGGTGTATGTCGAGTCCAAAGAGTAGGGACAATTTGACCATTAAATTAATGCCTTAGATGTCTCCCTATATATATTAAAATGATTTTCTCACCACAATGATTGGCTTTAACATGTAGGGAAATGTAAATTAAGACTATTACCAAATACATTGCTGTTTTTATGTTGTTTTGTTCAGAAGATAAAGAAGATTTTATCTAGTGCTAGTGAAATTCTAGTTACAAACCACTTATTACTGCTCTCTCTAAACTCTCATTGCTGCAAGCTGCTGTTTGAACATAATGATTCATTCCCTGCTGAGTGTTATTCCAGTCTTATAGCAGAGCTGATATACCAACCCTGTTGTAGAACCACCCTAAACCTGAACAGGAAGTGTCAATCTGAAACTGGCTGTAGCTCTGTGAAACAGCATGATGAGACCAACCTTTTAAATTACATATCTTTTTTTGGCACTTTTACATCTGTTTTGGATGGTGTGGTTTTTTTTACAGTTGTTCTGTAGATGACAAATGTCAGAACAAGAAATGTTCTACCAGAAGCATGGTTTTTTTTTTTTTGCTTTTTTGTTTTTTTTTTAAAAAAAACCTCCTAAAAACACCACACACCAAAATGGTTTGTGATGCATTTTATAGTTCATGATAAACTTTAAAATAAAACCTGGCTCCAAAAAGGTTTTAAAAAGAACAATAAAAACACAAAAATACCCCCAAAATCCCTACAAAACTCTGAAAGTGAACCCAGTCTAAGAGATATTTAAGAATCCATTTTGTGAGGCAAAATTTGCACATTGGACTCTTTGTAGTCTTGTATAGATCTGACACGATTTACTTTGACAAGCTCTGCGGAGTGGTAAATTAGCCCTAAAATCCCCTATCCTAACCCCCAATTATGATTAGAGATAATTTTTTGTTGACTTTAGCCAAAATCTTATTCAGGCTGCCTCAAACTGAAGCTTTCAGATTCAGATTGAATTTCACCTTGATCTGACCCTGAAGTCCAACATTTTTTATATGTTTCTGACTTCAGGGTGGAGTAGGTTTGCCTATTGTCCTGTATAAAACATAAAACATGTTGATATCACATTAACAATGATACACTATTGTGCCAAATAACTGTCTTTTCTGATGCTTCCGTACATAACTATACAATTGTAGAGTAGATATAGCCATGCTGTCTTGGCTTGAACTGACTCCATTTTGTCTTTATTTCTTTATTCTGCACTGACTCTTTCCCTGTGTATCCTAAAGATGTTTTCATACTGAAACTTAGCTGTATTGTAGCCATGAATTACTTTGTAGGTACCAGGGTGCCAAGGACACACACTAGCGGAAAAATTCGTGTTCTCATGCAAAGTTTTGAGATAAGTGCAGGTGTCCAATTATGATGTCTAATAACCGTGATACCGTATAGGAATGTGTTATAAAAGAGGCATAGCTAGACAGTACAATAAACTCAGTGGATACAGTAGAGCTACACCCCGGTTTCTGGTCACTGTTTCTACCATCAACAAGGCTAACAAATGAAGACAAGCAAATACTTTTTGCTAAAAAAAATTCACGCTAAAAGGTACATAATTTAGTCTGAAAAATAAGTAATACGTCATAACTAATACTACTTATTACTTATACTACATAATATACTACTTATAATACATAATAAGTAATGGAGCCTTGTTATGAAACTTGCAGGGTGCTTTGCTCTTTCATGGACTGACCACACAATTGCAAAATATATAGAGCCTAAGTTTCTATTTCATTTGCAGGAGTCTGCACTTCTATATTCCCTTTGAAGGTCTATGGGTAGTCATGGTAATTCTGACGAGCTGCAGTTATGGTCATTTCTTCCAGAAGACAGAGTGTAAGAATTGATAATTGTTTGCTAACAGGGGCCTAGTTCTTGCTGCAGCCATTTGTGTTTTAAATAGATTATTATCTCCTGGAAATAGCTGCACAGACCATTAATAAACGTATCCATGGGTCCTATCATTTTTCTTTTTTCCGTCTTTTTCTAAATGATCTACCTGTTGTTTCCACTTGTTCATGCTGAGTGTTTTTCTTACTGAGAGCAGTGTTGTGCAGACTATAATTTGTCTTAATAATATTTGATGAGTTCCATTTTATGTCTTTTTGCAGATGTAGCCTCCAGAAAAGCTCACTGTACTAATTTACCATCTAAAAGGTTATCTGTGAAATGACATTACCACCTCTAGCTCTCTGCTGCCCATAATACAGTACGCATTTAACTGTACAAGAAGCACCTTTCTTGCTCTCTCTTCCCTGACACATTGTTTCTTTATTATTAAGTCATTCAGTCAAATATTGACTGCAATGTCTTCAGATTTATGCTTCTGTGGTATCTTCTTCTAATATATGGATACTGCAATCAATCATTAAATAAATCGACCTGAGACTTGTTAATTGTTTTTATATTGTAAAAGTAGAATTCTGGTAACAATAAGCTTTACGTATAAACATGTCTAGTATCACTTGGAGAGGACATGTTAAAGTATACTATATTTTAATCAATTGCTCAATTTGCTGCCCTATTGACCATATTCAGCACAAGCCATAACATGCTGATAAAGAATGAAATACTTGATCTCTAAAAGACTCTCCTATGGGGTTAAGTATGACGAGAGCAATAATCATGGCATTGCTTTTTTGTTCCCCATTTACCACTTTCATGTCCATGTGGGCCATGTCTCAACCCAACTACTTGCTTACATAGCAGTTTTTCTGAAGCAGGAATCCTTGAATAGGTTCCTGTTACCCAATAAAAGGATTGCTATCAGGAATTTTAGGGCTTCATACAGCCAAAGCTTCACCCTGCCCATTATCAGTTCCTATCTTGCACCATATCATGGTCCCTGAAATTACGACCCCAGTTATTAGTTATGACTGCCAGTGAGCAGGTGGCAGAAGGGAGATAGGAGAGGCAGTGAGTCCCTTTTCTTTTTTTTGGCATTTTATCAGACTGCTGACAACAGTACCACAAGCCCTCCCATGATGATGGCCGTCTCTAGTAACAAAGATCAGCTAGGACTAAACTAAAACCTTGAAATATAATTCCAATCTCTACAAATTTATTTTTCCTACATTTCATAATATGCCATCAGCTGATATTTATGAGGTCAGACTCTCCACTATATGTTAGACTTCAAGGCTAGAAAACAGATTTAATTTTTTTTTCCATCTGTACAAAAACAAACTACTATTCATTAAGGAACACCTCTACTGTGAATAAGCCTTAAAATGACTAAGATTTATCAGCTGACCAAAAGCTAAAAGATGTGGCTATAAAAAGTATAAGACTCTAAAAATTGGTTACCATAGGGAATCCTGAGTTCCAGATAGAGAATTTACCAAATCTAGTCCAGGATACTTACAACCACAGAGCCTGATCTTTGTAGCTCAAAGTTTGCTGTGCTGAATATTATCTCTAAATGTACTCCATCTTGATTTTAGAAAATCCAGAAAGGGCAAGTTAATGTCTAGATAAGTGAAAGAAAACCATCCAAAGAGTCATCCCAGGTAAAGTCCATAAACTATCTAAGCGACTGGGTAGTGCCTCATTATTAGATCGTTCACTTCACCTGGAGTCAGGCCTATTGTCCCCTATGATGCAAGATTGCAATGGGCGACATGTATGAAAAGGGCTGCACCAGATACCAATATCAGGCACAGCCCTGTTCATACATGTTGAAATCTCCCACACGCCTTTCTCGGGAGCATTACATAGCACCTGTGGCACTCTGAGGCAGGGCGCACTAGAATCGTAGCAAAGCTACACATTTATAGCTTCGCTACGGCATTTCTAGGCAGCTGGAACAGGTATACCACTTTCAAAGTGGTTTATCTGAGCCTGAAATGTCGCCCTAGCACTTGAATGTGCCTGATTTATGACCCGCTGTAGAGCAGGTTCATAATTCAGGCGCTTTCTGTGCCATTATTATTATGCTCATGAAATTTGCCGTTCACATGCCAAATTTCATGCATGTCCCCAAATATGTCTTTTGTACAATATTTACCTTTGCTCCCGATGAAGTTCACCTCGATAGCATATTGATGTTTGATGCATACAATATGTCTGCATTTAAAAGACTATGAGCGACATGCATAGATGGGGCTGCGGCATTTTTTTTTGCCATGCTTTGAGCCAAACAATCTGTTGTAGCCCTTTTCTATATTTGTTTGAACCATCGTATGCCCAAACTTGGTGCCATCTGGGCCAGACATGATACTTTTGAATGTGCTAATGATGCTGGGGCATGTCGCGTCAGAAACGTGCGATGACAAAAATGCGGCAAAATATGATGCAAAACAAATCCATACCAGTTTCATAGTTGTATGGCTGAAACTACTTTTGGCGTAGAAGGGGACACACTTATAAAGTGCTGTGAGACACTTTCATACATACTGTCGGATCGCACACTACTAAAAACAGAGGTAGAACTAGCGAGTCGGCACCAGGTTCAAACATGTCACCCTATGTATATGGCAGAAGATTCCTTCACCATTAACCATATTGTGGGCTGATTGTTATCAACCACATTTAAAGCCAATTCATATATTATTTGACTGATAATTATATTAATTTCCTCATTATTCATAATATGTGCTGAGACTAATTCTGTGCAGTCAGTAGTCAAAACATCTTGAAATAGTTCATGCTATATATAATTTATTATTTCCTTGGGATTAAAGCATGAAAATGCCCTTGCACAGATAACTATTTGCAAACGATGCTGACAAAGGCATAATTTACTGCTGGCAAACTACAAAATGTCATGATATTTCAAAAAATATATCTATTATGTTTACAAATTAAGCTTTATGCAGAAAGGAAATCTTCCTTCCTTTTAAAATATGAAAAATGTAACACAGTCAAACATCCAGTGACAGAAAGCCTTTGAAAAAAAACATGGAAGTGATTTCTAAATTGAATTATTTTCTTTCATGTTAAATTTCTGTTTTGCTATACATTGAGGAATATGTTCTATCATATGTTGGATCCCATAGACATTAATAGCAAAAACAAAGTCTACACATACTGTTTTTTTTTTGTTGTGTTTTTTTTCTGCTCGTTTTTGCTGCTTGTCGTTTTTTGTGACATGTTGCAAAAAAACAACAAAGCAGGGCAGAAAAAATACTATTGAAGTCTATTTTTGGTGCAGTTTTTTGATGGTTCTGCTGAAAAACTGCACAGGTGTTTAACAAGTTTTAGGAATTTTGCATATATTAAAAACTGCAAAAAAAAACCCTGCCCCAAAACAGTGCAAAAAACTTAAAACCACCCAAAAAACTTGTCATAAACACAGATGCTGTGGACAAAAAAATGATGTTCAAAGCAGTTTTTAGGATTTGGTATTTGACGAGTTTCTTGTCCTATGCTGTGTGGTCCTTGCCTTAAAAAGTGGTGTGAGAGTTCAGCGAGGATGAGAAGCAGAGATGAAAACCTGGGGAAAGCAGGTTAGTTATCACTGGGAAAGAGAAAGAGTGAAGAGCACCGGGAACCATACAAAAGTGCATCTGAAAAAAAAGAAACCCAAAGAGTATAGGCCGAGCAGGTGTTTTGCAGAAGAAACCCCAAAAGGACCGATGCCAGGGAAGGTGTGGTGATATTAGAACAAATGTAGAGGGAATATGTATGAATGGAGAGAAATGCTTCCATCCCACTTGGACTCCAGCAAAGAACATGCTATCCACATGGCCTACCATCCTGAAGGTCTGAGAGTAATAGATGACAGACTCTGTTTTTAGTTTTCAAAGCATATACCATGTGCTACCTTCTAAATGATTGCTATGTGACACTAAACAGCTATGGACATTAAACTCCCACACATCAGGGCCCAAGAATATTTGCAACCTCTGTGTACTATATGGTTATAGCTTGACGCCTAATTAAAATTCATGCTAACTTTACAACACACTCAACAGTTCAAGTGAATATAAGAACAGTATAATATACACTGCTCACCAAAAGTTAGGGATATTTGGCAATTGGTAAAACTTTCAGGCTAAACATAAATAAACTAAATGACACCATCTCTTACCTTCAGATGCACATGTCCAATTGTTTAATGTTTCCGTACTTTTTACACAACTTGCTGATTTCTAACAAGGAGCTTAAATTAACAAACAGGTGTTTGATTCCTGAATCACCCCCAAAAAATTAGGGGATCGATTTGAAGTAGGGTTTAAACAATCATCATGCTGTTCGCATTTTGACATCATGAGACCAAGACAACACCTTACAATTAATTAACAGTACCTCGCCATTATAAACCTTCAAGCAGGATGCTCTCAGACAGAAGTGGCCACTGAGCTTAGAGTGTCACAGAGTGTCATCTGCACATTGCAACAGAGATACAGAGAGAAAGAAGAGTCACAGAAAGGCAAAGAAGTGGACGTCCTTTGGCTCCATCACACACTGATGACCGCTTCATTTTAAACAATGCTCTGTGGAGTTGGATGATGAATGACACACAACTCCAGGCACGTTTAAGAGAGGTGAGAGGCAACCAAGTTTCACATCAGATCATTTGAAACCGTTTACATCAGCGTGGTCTGCGTGCTAGACAACCGGCAGGGGTACTTGACCTGACTGGTGCATAGCGCTCTCCTTGATGTCTCCAACATCATTGGCAGCCATTATTTCTGCTCATAGTGACTTGAATTTCATCGCTGAGGACCACTGGTCCCTTGTTCAGTGTAGATGCTCCCTGACTCATGCAAAACAATGATGCCTGTGCCAGGTGGAGAACAGTTGGACATGTGCATTCTAAAGATAAGAGATGGTCTCATTTATCTCATTTTAAAACATTTCAAGAAATTTTATTCTTATCATGAAATTTCAACAAAAAGCTAAATATCCCTAACTTTTTGTGACTGGTGTATGTTATCAGAGTGACTCTTTCTCCACTTCTCAACATATTCACTCTGAAAAGTCTGCTATATTTCATCTTTAGAGGGATCAACGTACTAAGCGCCACATGTATGAAAACTGTCTAGGTCTAAAATTCACTTTGCTGTCCATAGCAACCAATCAGAGCGCCCCTTTCATTTCATACAGTGCTCTGGAGGAATGAGAGAGGCGCTCTGATTGGTTGCTATGGGAAACAAAATGAGTTTTAGACCTAGACAGTTTTCGTAGATGTGGCCCTAAGTGTCACTGTTCAGCTGCTGAGAGGTGAGAGAGTAAGTCAAGGAGAATCACAAAGATATGTTTGAAAGGTCTGGTAAGTGTTACATCTCACATTAGTGTTTGATTTGTAGCTTACACTGCTCAGCACTGCTCTATAATGTCCTCTATGCTACTGCTTCTGCTGATGTGGTGAGCAGGCTCGGACTGGCCCACAGGGGAATAGGGAAATCCCCCGGTGGGCCTCTGAGCCTGGTAGACCTAAAGTTGTTTTTTAACTCCATATACATTCTCAGAAAAGGCAAAAAAGCATAGAAAGAATGGCAAAAAGCAAGAAGCAGAGGATAGGAGACATCTACAGTCATTATTAGTAGCTAAAAGGTGAGCCCCTAAAATAAACTCCACCGGTGGGCCCTGAAACAGCTTAACTGGTGGGCCCCTAGAACCCACTCCACCTGTGGGCCCTAGGCACCTCAGTCCGACACTGGTGGTGAGGGAATGTATGATTCTCTACTGTGTCTGTGTAGTCTGGGGAGAGATCATAGCAGCCAGTCTCCTCTCACTTACTTAGTAATATCCAAAAAATCCAGAGCCTGCAGAGGTGAAAACTAGTGAAAATGCCATATATGTGTTCGGTGTCAGACTGAAGCTCTTTTGACCCACCTGAGATATTTTTAAGAGATTACCACCTATCTATACAAGACATGTGTATGGCTACTTTTAAGTACTTTTTGCATTTAAAGGGGTTGTCTTGTTACAAAGAATAGCTTTCAAAATGTAGGGAACACTAAATGAAGACGTTTTCCAAATATATTGCTATGTACATCTTTTTTTGTTAATGAGCAACAGGTGCTTTAATCACATTCTATGCTCTCTCTGGTTCCCCCAGTGACAGACCTGTGTACTCCTTATTCCCTGCTGTTTGTTCTATCTGATAGCAGGGAGTGATGTCATCACACAGGTTGTGGCCAGCAGTGTGAAAGCTTGTGTGTTATCTGATTTTTCAGACAAAAGACAGTACTGTTTACATTAGCTCAGAAGCTTCTCTGGACCTCAGAGAAGGTAATTTATTTAATCTAGACTGATAAACCTAGAAGTCTGAATACACAGAGCTCATATGCTAGATATAAGAGAAAAAAAACACACAAAGGGGGTGCACAATAGTGAAGATGGTAAAAAATAGAGAACAATTGAAAAGTAGGTAGATGTGCTTACCTTCTGAGGTTGCGCTCTTATTATAGAAGCACAACTCTCATATGCGCTTGCATGGCTTTGAGGTGCCGTAGCCCTTATCACGGCGGCCGCTGGTCTGGTTTGTTCCGGGGTTCAGATGAACGCCGGATAGATGCAAATACAAAGATAAAATGGCGGACCCTGCGCACGTGGAATTAGGAAAAAAAGCCGGGTTTCTGACTATATGGAAATGTCTTTAAATCCTTAAAAAGCAGGGTAAAGCCCCTCGCACTTTTAAAAAAACTCAGGACAATAAAAACCCAACGCGTTTCCTGCCGTATACCGGGCACTTTCTCAAGGGTAATCAACAGACAGCTTGACCAGGAAGTGACAGAGCCAAGCAGCATTATTTCATTCATGAATCCTATGAAACTTTGAGATGAGACAACCCCTTTAAGCTTAAAAGTAAGTGCTGCACATGTAAAGATTTATAGGATACCTGGTAATTGGTTCTAAAGTCAGCTTCTTAATCTTTCTTTTTGGTAGTCCTTTAAGGCCTTGATGTATTAGTGGTATACTATTGTGTCATCCCACCAGAGTATCCTTTTGAACTCTGTGGGCAAGTCTGACCCTGACCATGTTATATAATGCCATTTACTGTATATGTTATGTATTACACATAAATAGTGCACACAAATGATAGCTTATGCACACCTACCTGATATTATAGTGCACTATATTAATTGTTCTTAGATCCCAGTAAACCACATTGAAGAAGATGTGTAACAGCGCAATTTGTGCGAAAAATACTAGCATTCATGCTTTACACTACATTTATTATATGTTTTAGACAGTTTTAGACACTTCTTTGGTTCACTGGGCAAAGCTCTCATTATCGAGGCAAGGCATTGTTGAAAGTGGGTGTTGCTAAACATGCAATGCCGTGTGCCAATAAATACGCCAAGATTTTCGCACAGTTGATCTCACAATTTAAGCCAACTAATAAATGGTGTAAACTTGGACTTGACAATTTAAACATGCACCAGGAGTATTATACACTTGATAAATCTGGAGCATTTTAAGACTCTCTAGTCTAAGCAGTCCCTGTTCTTTCGTGTTATGCTCAACCAATAGGATCAATTCTTTCATTTTCTGATTTTCTTTAGCATAATGAAACCTGCAGTACCATTTTATTTAAATTACTTATATGGCTCCAGCATATTCTGCAGCTGTACACATACTGTAATCTTTAAATCACAGAGTAAATGTATATAAAGACTAGGGAGAACATGAAAGCGTTCATATATGGAGATAAAAATAACCAGTCTGTCTTAGATAGCAAGGAACAAGACTCACAATATAATATCAGAAGGAAAAAGCCCAGCTGGAAATTTCATGTATCTTTCAGCAGAGCTTGATTTGAAAGATTGAATAAAATCAAGCAATCAAAAGAAACAATGTACGACAAGCATCAAATTAGGAACAATGGAGATACTGCTTCTATAGTTCAGAATATTTATTTGCATAACTGATTAAAGAAAAATTTTTTTGATGACATCAGTGGTAAGTAAAATAATGTAAAAAAGTTTGGAAGTTGATACATATCTTGATAAGGAAAATATTTTCAGGGTTTCTAATATCCCCATAATAGGGACAATCAGTATTGTTCCCCACCATAACTTTCTATTCCCCCCATGAGTGACAGCCATTTTTCTATACTGAGACAATTTAAGGTGTTTCAATTGGCCTATAATAGATGACAGAGAGATATTTTGCTTCCCTGGTGATCCTCATACCTGTAGCATAGTCATATCATTCTCCTTCATTTTGAGTTAGTCCTGATTTACATCTGCAACAAAGGGTTCATTGAGACCCTCTGTTGCAGAGGTGAAACCGGACCCGTTTAACGGATACAACCACCACCTGATGGACCCTATCGACTACAATGCGGTCTATCGGGTTTCCGTTGCAGTGACTGTTGTTTTATCAAGAAAAAAACAGTGTAGCATGCTGCGCTACTTTCCCTGTCATATTTCACAGAATCTGCGATGCAGGTTCTCACGAGCACCCAAGACACAGTTGTGCAAAGTGCCTTGGCCTTGGCCAATTCTGAGACAAGATGTTGAGTGATTAAAGTTGTGCAACTCTTCCCATTTACTTAATTTATCTAGGATTACATTAGGACATAGTGTGAGGCAGGTTCTTACCTTGTTTCTGTTATGTTTTTCAGTTACATTAAAAACTCAAGCAACTATAGTGGTGGTTTTGTTGCTAATTCTGATTTGGAACCCAGGGGAAATTGGAGTCAACTTAAAAAAAAAGTCATGCATTTTCTTAATTGCAATGTGAAAACTCAGCCTTAGTGATGGAAATGAATGTCTGTGACAAAGGTCATATTATGATGACTAGACATCTAGGTACAACATCTCCAATACAGCAGGTCTTGTGAGGTGTTCCAGTATGCAGTAGTTCATACCTTCCAACACTGGTCCAATAAACCAGAGACAGAGTCATGAACAGCCAAGTAGTGTTGATGCACACAGGGGCAAAGGCTAAGCAATCCACAGAAAAATAACTGTAGCATATATTGCTAATAAAAATTCGTGCAGGCTGCTCTAGAAAGGTATCAGAACTCACATGCTGACCCTTGAACACTGAGACAGTACCTACAATAGGCATGTGGGCATCATGGAACAATCATATGGATGTGTGGTAGGTCAGTTTGGCTTTCCTGGGGGAAAAAATGGCACCAGGATGCACTATGGGAAGAACGTGAGTCTTTAGAGGCAGTTGATGCTCCTGGAGACTTTAGGAATTACCAGTTATTTCAGTGCTACTTTGACCAGAACCACCTACTTTAATATTTTTGCAGACAAGTCTGCCCCTCCCTTGAGATAGTTTTCCCTAATATCTTTCAACAGGATAAGGCGATCTTACAGACTGTAAAATTATTTATAAAAAGTTTAAGGAACACGACACAGAGTTTAACAGGGTTGTCTCACCATGCTCTTTTACAGTGCCATAGCCAGCTTTAGACTCACTTCCTGGTTAGACTGTGGGTGGGTCTATAGCAGTGACTGGCATGACTGCTAGAGGTTTGTAAACTGTAGTGCATACGTCTCCAGAGATCTAAAGGATTAAAACGGATCAGTAAGTAATGTAAACAAGCTCCCAAGTTTCAGATAAAAAAACACTGCAGGGAGTACTGCTACAGCCTTTTAGAGCAAAGAGAGATAACCAATAACTTGGGAAGCTTGTATGCAAAAGCAGTAGATAAGAGCTGCTAATAGAGAAGCAAAATCAGAACAGCAATGTATTTGATTATAGTCTTTTTTTTACCTTTGCTGACATGTTTAAAGGTCATCAACAAAATAAGAATGCCACTTTAAGATGTTAATTTGGCCTCTAAACTCTTCACACCTCAATCTAATCAAGCTTCTTTTGAATATGCCAGAGAAATAAGTGTGGTCCACAGAGGTCCCAGCTCACAATTTACAGGACTTAAAGGGGTTGTCTCACTACAAGGATTGCTTTTTATGTTAAAGATCTTGCAAAAACAAGTCACTTTGCAATATATGTCCATTAACAGTGCCCTACCTATTCCTAGATATCATCTCTTTTATGGGCTGCATCAGCTCCTCAGGTTGCTATAGCTACAGACCTGTTTGATCTCTCCTGATAGGCTGCCAGCACTGGTTGCCATAGCTACAGACCTGGCTTCTACTGCAGACTAGTGGAAGCCAGCAAACACGCCCCTGAATTCAAAGTGAAACCAAGAAAACAGGACTGAGGAATTAATCGATGTAGTGAGACAACCCCTTTAAATAATCTTCTGCTAACATCCTAGTACTATGTAACAGAAGATGCCTTCAGTGGTCTTGTGGCGAATGAGTCAGAGCTGTTGGACAGCACAAAAACAATATTATAGAGTCGGTTTGAACATAATGACTGATTACTGTAAAAATGTATATTTATGAATAGATAGATAGATAGATAGATAGATAGTTTACTTATTTAGTATATTCTTTTCTCATCTACAACAGGATGGCAATAAACTATAATCTGTTCCAATTTTCATTTGCCTCTGACTCCTTGATGCCCAGTCATAATTTTCATAGCATTGGTTTGTGCAGTGAGGCTTAGAGAAAACTATTAATACTGTAATTTGATAATGTGTTACAAAATTCCATGGTGAATATTTCCTGCAAGATTCTTTTCCATTTCCAATTGCTCTTCAGTCATTTAAATGTAAATTCATTTCCATTTTTAACTCAATTGCAAGACAGTTTAAAAGTAAAATTAAGACTTTCCACTTTTGGAAACATCCCCTTATTTCTATAATGCAAATATTAGAGGATGATTAAAATATATTTTTTAAAAAGTCTGTTGATTTTCCGAGGGGTAGAAGAGGGATTGTAAAGTAAAAATATGTTGGGACAAAATAACACTTTTTTTAGACGGTTAATGCAGTGCTTTGCAGCCTATAGAGCCTCTGGATTTAAGTTATTGCATGTTTTTTAGGAGCTGTTCAGGAAGAAAGGAGCATTTTAGTACACAGGGTTACTGAGGATGGTATGGTCTAGCACAACACATGCATAAAGTGGCACAACTAGAATAAGAGCATGTGTCACATTTAGGAACTAGAAAGTAGATAGAAGATCTGTAAATCTAATAATCTGGCATAAAGGTGAGCTAAATAATAAATCGGTAGGCATATTTTTAAACAAAAGAAGCACCAGTCTGGCACGAAAGACACCAGAGAAAAGAATAGTCTACCACACAAAACATTTGTGGAAGGTGCAGTCAGCTATAAGCACACCTAGGATGGAAGTGGTTTGACTCATAGCAAAGTTTGACAAGTGGTCTGGCACAGAAAAAGTGTGCAGTAAGATACGTAGGATTTGAGAAGGAATAGCCTTGTACCAATGACAGCTATGTGCTAAAAAAGCAGCATGCATAATTAATGCAAAGCAAAAAAATTACCTTTGATGTACAAATGTATGCCTGGAGTTCATACTACAGTAACAATTTTCTTAGCAAACAGGACATGCCAAGTATACAGAGTAACACATTTTTGGGGTCCCATATCAAAACATTGAATCTGAGCCAATGCTTTTGTTGAGTGTTCCCTTGTACGTTTTTCAAAACACCACTTATTTAAGAAGACCAACCCTTTTGAAGAGCAAATTTAAATGACATAGATCTTTACGTTTTTAGTATATTAACATGCATACTGTTTACTGTGTGACAGAACCCAACCCTTTAGAAGTCATTCTTACAATGCAATTTTTGGTGGTAATCTCAAGGAACTATATATACTCCAATACCTAGTAATTCATAAGCAAGACATTATTTTTAAGTATACTACAAAGGCTTGTTCTTGATTACTTACTATTTCCCTTGTCTAAAACTGAACATTACAGAGGAGACGTCATATAGTATTTGAACTTATTAAGACTAAATGGATTGGTTCATTCCCCTTGTGATAGTTCTTGAAGTTCTATCTAAAGCCCAAGACGAAAATCTGCCTTCATCTTTTTCTTATTCATACACCAAATGTAGCCAGGGTGAAGGAGGTAAGTCCCCTATGGCTTGAGTACTTGACATTTTTCCATAGTTCCATTATTCTCCTGAAGCTGATAATAAGAAAAAGCTAAAGTTCTTTTGACAGCTTCTTCTCCATTTCATTGCTTTTGCTCTTTTTCAAAATCTGGACAAGACTTGGATTTTCCCTTCTTAATATGAGAAGAACTAGTGTTGTTTTACGATGTCCGCCAATATCTTTTCCTATCTTTTTCACGTAAATGAAGTTAGTGGAAGTTCTATTACTCTGAATTACAAGGATGCCCCAATAATATAAAATAACTGCTGGGGGAAATTGAAGTTCTCAACAATTGTCCACTGTAGCTGTCATTATATTATAGCAGCTGTTTATGGCAACCTGTAATCTACGAATTCCATCCAGACACCAAAATTTCATAGTAACAATAATTCCCTATATTATCTTGGTTTAACAAATAAGAATGTCCTTGTTTAGGTGAGAAACCCAAAAAATAAGAACATAAAATTGAGGAATACCAAAGTTAAGCAGTAAATAACTGTCACAATACAGTGTTAAAACGAATTACGTACAATACACCATTTTATCACATATTATTGGCATGTTGGAACATCCTTCTCACTGGGCTTGTAGGTGGAGCTATGGTTTCTAGGTGCGCTGTTTGAAAACTACATTTCCCACAAAGCCTACTTCCTCCCAGCCGAGCTATATATTTTATATACTATGTCTACAACAAATATACAGTTAAAACCAGAAGATTACATACAATATATAAAAACAACCCTACAACATGATGATGCCCCCCGTGTTTCACAGTTGGGATGGTGTTCTTAGGCTTCCAAGCTTCTACCTTTTTCCTCCAAACGTAACGATGGCCATTATGGCCAAAAATGTAGGTCTTTGTTCCTGTGTGCATTTGCAAATAAATCTGGCTTTTATATGTTTCTTTTGGAGTAATGGCTTCTTCCTGGTAGAGTGGTCTATCAGCCCATTCTCTTCCTGATATCTTGGAGGATTTCTTTAAACTTTCCCATTATGTTACACACAGAAGCAATGTGTTTCTGGTTTAATTTAAAATACATCCACAGGTGTGTCTCTAATTAACTCAGATGTTGCCAATAATCAGAGCTAACAAAGACATGACATCATCATATGGGCTGTCCCAAATTGTTTAAAGGCATAGTAATTCTAGTGTATGTAAACTTTTGACTTTGCAGAAAGTAATAAAATGCTTTAAAAATTCTCTCTCTCTTTATTCTGGTATTTGGCAAATATAAATAATTTTGGTAATCCTAATTGACCTAAAACGGGTAAGATTTATTCTGATTTAATGTCAGAAACTAAGAAAAACATGCATATGTGTCTTTTTTATATAGTATATGTAAACTATATATACACTGCTGCTATAAAAATAAAGGGAACACTTAAAACAATGTAACTACAAGTCAATCACACTTCTATGAAATCAACCTGTCCAGCTATGAATCAACACTGATTATGAATCAAGTTCTCCTGGTGTTGTGCAAATGGAACAGACAACAGGTAGAAATGATAGGCAATTAGCAAGACAACCCTTATAAACGAGTAGTTCTACAGTTGGTGACCACAGACAATTTCTCTGTTCTCATCCTTTTTGGCTGTTGTTTTAGTGACTTTTGCATTTTCTCATTGCTCTCACCCCTAGAGGTAGCATGAGGCGGTGTCTACAACCAACAGAAGTTTCTCAGTTAGTGCAGCTCATCCAGGATGGCACATCAATGCAAGCTGTGGCAAGAAGGTTAGCTGTGGTTGTTATAACAGTGTACAGAGCATGGAGCAGATACCAGTAGATAGGCTAGTACTCCAGGAGATGTGGAGTCGGCCATAGGAGGGCAACAACCCAGCATCAGGACTGCTACCTTCTCCTTTGTGCAAGGAGGAACAGGAGGAGCAGTATGGTATGAGGGCCCAAAGTCCACAAGTCAGTGTTAGGCTTACAGTCTAGCACTGTGCAGGGTGATTGACATTTGCCAGAGAACTCCAAAATTGGCAGATTTCGACATTTGTGCCCTGTGCCACTCTGTATGAACTGACTTATTGGCTTGGCTTTAAATCCCTACTCATATTTCAAGGCTCCTTAATAGGTTGGATGTGACTTTAAGGAATATCACTTCTAATAGGTTAAATGAAGACCTGCTTCTCTTCTCTAGAGCTTTTTTTGAATACCACACAATGATAAGATCATCATCATTATCAATGACACAATGACTTGGACTCAGGAACACAACTTTATAGAAAATCCTTATGTATTTGACCTACTGTCTATAAAAATGCTTTTCAGGAATTATTTTTCTGTATCTTGATTTTACATTCTGTGTTTATTTGTATTCCTTTAATAACTCCTCCAGTTCTTTCAATTTAAATCTTTTGTTTTCCCTTGTTCTTAACATGACTGGCAACTAGCAGTGAATCAGTACTTTCCAGATCAGTGATGACTGATTAACAGGGTAGCAGAGCATAGATACATCACTTATGTGTAACTGGAAGAGGGAATTTCACTTGATCTTTTGTTATAAATATACCTAATATTTAAAATTGTACAGAATATCATCCCCAAAATAGACGAGCTGACAGAATCCTTACATCTTCTTCAGAATGAGTCAGAAATGAGAGTCAGATCTACCAATCTAACCTGCATTATAATCTTATAACAAAATAATATTATGTACAGTAGTTAGCATTCATTGAAGGGGTTCTTCAGTGTAGAAAACCTATTTTTAGATACCCTATCATGGAATTTGGAGCAAATATAGAGGGGTCAGTTGTTTAGGATCCTCATTTCTTGGTCAAAGGTGAGAGTGGCTACAAAGAGCATCTCTAGCTCTGGAGGATCTGTCCTGTCCTATACTACACAGACAATCCATTGATTTGAATTGGAACTGTGTAATGCATGATTTCCCTTGCGGTGGCGCTTCAGAGCAATTGAACATTACTTTCCCCACAGACTACAGATCATTGCTGGAGTGCTGAACAGGGGTAAGCTATGAGTTCAGCTTATTGTCAAGGGACCTTTCTGAAAGCAGTAATTATTCAAAACGTAGAACCCCTCTAACAACCTAATTTTATACTATACTGAAATTAATCATCATTTCTAAAACTTGCTGATATAATATACATTAATGATACCTTCCTATATAAGAGATAATCAAGCAAAGTTGAAATTTATGCCCTGTACTATACTTACACTTTGTAGAACTTGAAGCTACAGAACTCTCTGTTTTCATTTCATTGTATCACACAAGGAAGGGGCACCCTCTGTCCCTTTGTTGTTGTTTTAAATTTCAAGTCATGGGAATACCAGATATACATGTATGGTCCATATCAAGATAATTTCAGTCTAGTTTGGGAGCAAAGAACTAAGATGTTGTCTAATACTTCATTTTTTAGCATATCTACATATCTATATGTCGATAGATAGATAGATAGATAGATAGATAGATAGATAGATAGATAGATAGATTTTGTAGTTTTGTAATTTAATTTGTCAAGGGGCTGAGGGCTCACAGGCACTGCCACAATTCCACACTAAATGGATGCTACAAATGTGATATGAAGCTGCACATCACTTACATTTTCATATGGACTTGCTACATAGAGGATACTAAAATCATATTGACAGGTACTGCACACTTTAACCCTTAAGGACCACAATATGTTTTTCATCACCAAGGCAGAAATAAACTGGTTTGCAAATCCTATGCTACATGAAGCAGGGGCTTAACTTTCTGATAACAGCCAATGCCCTGCTCTTATGGCTGGGAGTGGAGAAAACTCAGATCCAAGCCATTTAACCCCTTATAAATACCATGGTGCATAATGACCACTGCATTTAGTGACTTTAGAGGAGGTGGATTATTTCTGTCACCTGATTGGCACCCATGCAATGTGTGCATGTAAACTCATGCAGAGAGACTATGGGTGTACATGGTAGCTGTGGACCGAATGACGGCCCCAAGGTCGGCCTTCTGGGAATGCTTCTTAGACCCACTAAAAACTAATTTTCACATATCGGCAAGCAATATGTGACTATCATATGGATTTCTTTTTTTTTAATTGGGTGGTTGTTTTTTTTATGTAATTTTTTTAAAGTTCCCTGATGCTCATGACTTTCTCTATGAGCTCTGATACCTCCAGTTAGAGGATTGTGTGAAAGTTTTTCTTCCAGTCAGACTATGGCATGAGAGGTGTAAATACTTTCTGCAGGACCTGATAAGTGTGAAGAAACCCCCTTCTCCATGTGCAGAAAAAGATTAACCCATTATCCTTTTATGTGCTGCTCTTGTCTAATCTTATATCCCTGTCCATAGAAAAATAGAGCAATTATTGTCATTACTTTCTATATGTAGACCACATGCAGACCTGCAGTAAAGTGACATTAGTCTGCGCTGCCATTTAATTACTAATACAACTAGAAAAGGAAAAGATTTTCTATGTCATTTTTAAATGCATAGAACTGCCCAAAAATAATAAAATACTGCCAAAAATGTAAAAAAAATGTTTTCCAGGAATATTGGTTTTAACAAAAATACTCATTACTGATGGAGTGTCCCCCTAAGTGTGTATATATACTTTTAAATATATATATTTCATCCCCAAAATATAGAAACCCTCATATGCCCATGTTCAAGGAGAACAAAAATTAACAAAATTTAACAATTTCTTGGTGATTAAGAGGTTAAAGGGGTAGTGCTATAAATAGTGAAGGAACATGTGTATTTATTCAATTGAAGGCACCATTTATCAAATTACAGTTTAGAAGCTCTTTTATTTCAGGTTTATAAACTATCTGCACACACAAGTTATATTTACTTTAACACATGTATTGTACATCCATCAGAGGAAACCATTTTTATTATTCCACTGTGTCTAATATAAAAAGTAGAGGACTTTTACAGCTGTTAGAGTCAATAAAGAGAAACCTACAGATCTGAGTAGGAGCTGTAGAGTCAAAATGGAAGGAGATTTTTAGATAAGGAGGAATCTCTAACCTCTTGTAAATTGTCATCCATAACTCCTATTGATATGTTGTTGGCATATAACTACTGCTACCTTAACCATATATATTGTTTTAAAGGGGTTGCCCAACTTAAAAAAAAATAAAATGCACAATCTATTAAATAAAAAAACAAAAAGGACGGTACTTACATATTTAATTCCCTGGTGGCTCAGCATTGAAACCTCAGGGATAATTCTTTTTTTTTCTTTTTTTTTACGAGTCGTTGGTGCATAACTGTTGTAGCCAATCGGAGGCCTCAGTTGAAATGAGCCATCCTATTGGCGTTATAGCTCAGTAATGCAAATGGTTATGTCAGTGGAGTGCCATGTGATCTCTGAGGCCACTGATTGGCTGCAACAGTCATGTGCCGACCACTTGTAAACAAAGACTGGAGTAACTACAGGAGCTTCTACAGTTGATCGCTGGGGTATTAAAGAGGTGAATTAAAGGACCAGTACAGGTTTTTTCCCCTTAGTTCATTAGAAAATGTTTTTAGGTGCACAGTAGTTCCAGAAACTTTGCTTACATGCTGCTAAATATAGGATTTCAAACTGCTGCAACTGGGTTTTGTGACTGAGAAATGAACCTTGCTATGATAAGTTTAAAGTAAGACTCACGGGAATGCAATGAAACAAGACTTCCTGCCAGCAAGAAAGTTGTCTACCAGCAACTCAGAGTGAAGATCACATGACCCAACAAAAGACGATTTCAACAGTAAAAATTCAGCTGCAAGTAAGAAAATGTTCTTCCACTAATGAATACCTAAAAGCATTTTGTAATGAATTGTCGGAAAAAAAGAACAGAGTGGTCCTTTTATGTTATTTTTTATATTCTGTAGCCATCTTATCAATTTTTTTTATTTATTGATTTTTATTTTCTAATTTGATCAACCCTTTAATATTTTTGGAATTCTCTGCATGATGAATTTACTTACATGACTTCTACTATATAACATAGTCCCACATCATAAGGTATGATATATATTTATTTTTGAATTTATATGTATGTAACTACAACTAACTATTTGCATTACCAACATTTTAGATTTTGTTGTTTTAAAGGACTGTGTTCAATAAGTTGTATGTAGGGTGTTTTTACATCAGAGATATGATATAGATTTATCAAAGACAATTTCCGCTATTAACACAAGACTAACAATGGTATTATGTGTTTTTTTGTATTGTGTTTAATGCTTTGTAGTCTTTTGAGCTTTACTGTATTGTGCTAAAACTTCAAACAATGTTGTAACTTTGATAAGCGACCACAGAAAAATGGGACACTACCTACTTAAAAACACAGACACAAGGCCATACTTACAGCTCAATGGCTGGACAAATAACTATTCCCAGTAGAAAGCAATATAAGCCCCAGAACTACATGGGGAAATTTAACAGGTATTTAACAGGTAAGTAGTTCAGTAACTATGCTCACACATCCATCCACTAGGAGGGCAACTGTCTAGTTAAAAACTGCACATTGGATAAGTACCAGTTCACACCTTTATGCTGAGAAGCCACAATACCATGCAAAGGGTTATATATTCTTATATGATCCTTAAAGTGATGGTCCAAAAGTTTTAACTACACATTAGTCATTAGAGGATGATTAAAAATAATAATTTTTAAAAACTGGTAAACCCATTTGTTCTAGCAGCACAGTCACCTGGATGATCCTGATAGAAAAGGCAAACCATTCATTCTTCACATGATCTTTCAGCTGGATATAATGCATGTGACTGCTGTGACCTGTGATTGGCTCACATGAAGACTGAATGGTGATGTCATTAGCTAGGATCAAATGGCCATGGCGATGGAATGAGCTGGTTTACATGGTAAGTTTATTTTTCATGCTTTTTTTAATCTTCACCTAATGAGGTAGTAGAAGAGTGAAGAAATCAAGCGATACCTTTTAGAGGCTAACTGAGTATATTTGATGGTAAGCTTTCAAGAGTACTAACTCTCTTCTTCAGACATAGGGCCACCTGTATGAAAACTGTTTAGGTTTAAAACTCGCTTTTTTGCTCATAGTAACCTATGGGTAAAACGTGAGTTTTAGACCTAAACAGTTTTCATGCATGTGGCCCATGGTGTTATACAAGAAACTGAAAATTCCCAGACTTTTTATACAGGAGACAGGGGCCTTCAAAAGATCTTAAAATCTTTAAAAATGACAAAATGCAATATAAGCAGAGATGTTATTTACAACAGGTCAAGAAATAAACAATCGTGACAGGAGGAATCAGTAATTCTTGCGCTTATCAGTTCAATATTATACTACTTACAACTACAGAGCAGCTAACACTTTTGAAACACCTCTTCAAAGATCACCTATTAGCTTTATTGACATCCCTCCTATAAGATACTTATATTCATTATGAAATAATTATTGGAAACGTTTTCTTACAAATTTGAGTTGTGCTGTTCTTCTGTAATTCCATCTAGAATTATATGAATAACTTGATACCTGGGTGTTAGCACTTGGAGTTTGTCTATACACTCTGATACTGAGCAATCAATGTGGACAGTGCCATGTCTTGTAGTGACACAGCCCTTTGACGAGGGAAGGATAACACCCAGTTATCAAGTTATTAATAAAAAATACAATAGGAATAACAGAGGAACAGCACAGAACAAAATTCTGAGAAAAAGATGCTCCAGAATTTTTATTTCATGGGAAAAGCAAGTACTAACAAAAGCAAACATGTAGGGAGGTATAACCAGGTCCTCTTTAAGCACTTTTTGACCATACTGTTTACCCCCTATCCTGACCAGCCTCATTTTGTTTTCTTTTTTGAGTGCCATAACACTTTCTCACACTTAGATATTCTACTATTTTTTTGACTTTTTTCCTAAATACAAAAGGTTTTATTTTTGTATAATTTCTTAATGAATTATTTTCCTTAATAATATCAGGGAAACTATAAAAATGTGTTGTCAGATTTGTTAACATTGTTTTGTTTTTTTTGTTTTGTTTTTTAAATTGCAAAAGCCTGCATTAAAATGAGTTTTGTGATTATGTCACCTTTTCATGTTAGATGTTGCTATATAGGTGAAACAGAATTTAAAGGGATTTTCTGGAACTGATTAATGCTAATTCGTCCATCGGGGTATGAGTAAAAATAGAAAAGAAACCTCATACTCACCTACTCGATGCTCCCTCTCACTTCCGGCTGCCGGTGCGTTCATCTCGGGCTGAAGCAGTGAACCTTCAGTGTTCATGTCACAGTTCCAATCAATAACAGGCCCAAGAGGTCATGTGCAAGTGGCCTGTGGCCTGTGATTGGCTGGAGCTGTCACGTGAACGATGGATGTTCATTACTTACTTCCTGGTTGAACACACCAATAGCCGGGAGTGAACAGGAGTGTCCAGGAGGTAAGTATGTCTTCTATTTTTACTCATACCCAAACAGACGAATGAGCATTAATCAGTCCCAGAAGAACCCTTTAAGCGTAATTTTGGTTTGGGGCTAAAAGTTGGAATTTGTCAGCGATTTTATTTATTCATCTTTTATCTGGTTTTGTATTAAATTGCATTTTTTTAATTATTTAACAAATTTGTGTCCTGATGATCTTGGTTTGTTCAGACCCAGCAGCTCCTGTACTTATTAGGCCTGCCTGATCACTTGGGATGAAAGCAGGAAGCCTGTGGACTTCCTGCTTAGCTGTATACATGGCGCTTCTCACCTGCAGCTGCATGATCTCTGTGAAACTGTCAACTTTAGGAGGACGTTCTGAAATGTTCTGCCATCTACCCAGGAAATGATAGCCAATGGTGGTTGGCAAGTGGTTAATGAGACACAAGCATTTTTTACTCCAATTATCATATGTCTGTTTTTTTTTGTTGGGGAGCGGGGGGTGATTTTTTACATACATCTTATCTATAGGACCGGAATAGGTATATACATTTCTACCAATGTATCAAATGGTGATGGAACTGGGTGTTGATTTAAAATAGGTTTTTAGATTTCTGAATGTGTTACATAGGTTAAAGTTGTGTTCGTATTTACAGGAGATGCCATAGGTGTGGATCCCAATTCCAGGACAGGGCTTCAGGGGACCCACCACTATTAGACATTCATGTGGATGTGCCTCAATGTGTGAGATGGGAATACATCTTTAAAGGCTCATAGCTAGCTATGAGCCAACCTTTTTATAGAATGAGAAGGGTGGCGGTCCCCCTTCATTTCCATGGGAGTTCACAGAATAGATGAATCACTTTGCTTAGCTATATGTGGCATACCCCGTGAATTTGCTAACCTGTCCGACTCATAGCTAGCTATGAGCCGACCTGTAACACGAAAGTGCCTTTGTTGAAATAATCCCTTTAAGTGTAGCATTTTAGAGTTCTTTAAAATGCTTTTAAAAGCTTGAGTTTCTTGGTTTCAGAAAATCAAGCTAATTTATTGTATTATAAAAATATGTTGTATAGTGCGTCAAGGATAAGATCTGGCCTGGTCTTGTGATCATAATAAAAATGCAAGGCTCATTACAGAAGAGATAACTACTTAATATTGTAAGACGTTGAGCACCTATTTGTCCATCACGTGACCAGTACAAAATGTTCTATGCCCTAGAAGTTAATAATAAGGCCTCCTTATGAAGACAAGCAAGCAGAGATCTTAAACACCAAGAAAAATTTACAGAAAATATTACAAAACTGTATAACTTTTCATTAAACAAGGAGCATTAGTTTATCTAAAATGAAAACTCTTAACTGCAATTAAAAACTATAAATCTTTGTGTGACTACAGTTAGCCATGTCCTCTCACTTTATTCCTATGCCATGCCTACAAGAATCAAGGTATGAGATATGATGAACACTTTGGAGAATCCTAATATTACAATACAGATAGTCACTTTGTTTTCCTGAAAAATATAACAGCTCATCGAGTTTAACAGAAACTTATTTTGATCCCTTGCAGGATATAATTAGCTACCATTAGCTTTCCATCCCACATATAGACCCTTCTGTGTAGAATATGAGAAGGGAGTGGTATATTTACTATAAAAAGAGGTACAATTTTAATATACAGATGTAACAAAGTTTACCTTGACAGTGATATCACTGCTTTCCAGGTTGTCTGTTCTTAGATCACAACAAAAGCCATTAAAAAGCATTGAAAAAGTTGAGTTAACCTTCTGGGCTGTGATATCCCATGTGTTATCTGTCAAGTTAATCTTTGCTACATCTGTAACAAACAAAACATTCAACTTAGAACTTAAAAAAAGAAACCCAGGGCTAACTCAGTTTATGGGGTGTTCTGTTTTCATTAAATAAAATATATGCTTTATGTAATATTAAGTTTACAATTTTCCAATACACTTTCTGCATCAATTTCTGATGATTTTCAAGGTCTCTGCTTGAAGTCATTTAATCGGAATCTTAATTCTTTACTTCCAGGAAATAAAACCTGCCCTGGCCTTGTGATGGACAAACAGATGAATAGAATAATATTCTGTTGATAATAGTGTAACTGCAGTGAACCAAGTAACTATGTGATCATCAAAAGCCCAGGGCAGATTTTATGTTCTAGAACCCATGATTGGTCTCATTGAATGACTGCATCTTGAAAACCATAGGAACTGATAGAGAGAGTATATGCAAAAGTATATAAACTGAATACAATGAATAAATGATAGTTTATTAAATCATAATACCACTTGAGAGCTGTTGAAGGGCTTCAAAATGAAGGTCAGGTAAGATATGATAGCGGGTCTAGGAAAGTATTTAGTAGATCTGCCCCTATAATGTCCTGAGTAAACCTTAGTCCTTTATATTGGGTAGATATCAACATATTAGATTAGAGAAGTCACATCTAAGTTTTGTGTGAAGAACAGGCTTTAAACACATGAAAAATACATCCAAGTACCAAAGGCGCTCAAGTGTAAAAATAATCGAATGTAGGATAGATCCAATATACTAAAGAGCAGGTCACTGCTTGTCTTCTATTCTACCAGGTGGCAAATAACACAAAGTTACCAAGCAATTGAGACAATGTTCACACATTTGTTCAGCTGACTTACTAAACTGATAGCCCATCACCACCTGTCAACCCATGCCTGCTTCTGATTAACTATAATATACAATTCTCCATCCTATCATAAAGGGAATGCATTTAGCTTTATTTATCTTGATCCACATCACGCTTGTCATATGTCACCCTCATAAATGACAGCATCACTATCCCTGACTGGAAACGCTTGGGGCAACAACATCTCCTTGTTGAGTGATGGTTAACACATTCAACCTTTGCAGAACAACTAAACTGTGATACTATGTTGTTATCATCCCAGCAATGTCACAGACACCTGCCAGACGGTGAACACTAAGTGATGTCGAACTACACTTGTAAGACAGATGGAAGCCTTGACTAGCAGTAATCTGCTAGGATTAACCCACACAGATACAGTGTTAAAAGATATTGAAAATATTTTGTATAAACAGATACCAATACTTATGTAGCAGAGCTGAACAAGTCAACTTGCTGTCTTTCACTTGGTTAAGATGACCCAGTTCACCTGTAGCAATGTGGGTGACCGAATGACACATATCATTAAAATATGCCAAATGTTGTGTGTGTGTATATATATAATATATATATATATATATATATATATATATATAATATATATATATATATATATATATATATATATATATATATATATATATACACATACAACATACATTTCAATTTATTGAATTGACGCATATCAAAAAACCTAACAATCAACCATCATAAACCATTCAGCTATCGGTACTAGTAGCAGTCACAATTCCTTGCTGGGATCATTCTGTATGTTGTTTCACCTTTGCACCAAGTATTGCAAACAAAAGGTTGTCCCAATAGTAATTGATAGAAACCCTTTAATTATCTAGACAGACATTAGATAGAAAAGCAAAGTGTATGAGCTCATTACCTAACTGTAAAAAAAAGCTAAATTAGATGTCACCAGATACAAGTATAGAAAAAGTATCAACTTATTTAGGAGACTCACATTTTCATGTTGCTTATAAATAAACTCTGAAACTAAGTAGCTGAGTAAAACAACTTAGATACATTGCAAAGGTATTAACACTACATTAAGCATACATATGCACACATAGTAAAATGCTGCTATAAGCTAGTTCCTGGTTGCAAACAGTGGAAACGCCTTCAAGAGATGAAGTACCTGCACTGTGAGCGTCTCAGATGTTCACTTCATCTTCTGTTGACAAGGAAACCAAACCGCACTTCATTTTTCCAGAAAGGAAAAAAAAAACACCTTCCACTGCCATCAATGGGAATGTAAATAGCTTCACAAAACAGACATATCTATACCTCAAAATGATTTCAGGAGAGGACAAATAAAATAATCACAAGTCAATGGTAATTGAATGAGTGAAGAAGATAAGAAAAAAAAATGATCACCTTTTTAAGAAAAAGTTGTCAAGGGTTAATTTGAAATTAGAGGAAAGAAAAAAAATCATAAAAAAAATCATAAAAATAATAATAAAAATGGTGCTTTTTGCCAGGGTTCAAGAAAAGAAAAAGAAAATGAACATCTTGCACCAGAGAGGTGGCAAGAAGAAGAAGAAGAAGAAGATAAACTCTTGGAAACACTGAATTGCAAAGAAGACAAAGCAGCCAAAAAGGGAATCAAGAGTTCTAAATATATAAAAAGGAAGAAAAATTAAGAGCAATACATCTACTTCACATCCTCTATGGAAACCAGTTGCATATAGTGAGCTGTGGATGTCTCCCAGCAACTCTCAGATGCAGCACCACTCTCTCTAGTACCCAGCCTGCTAGAAAAACTTGCACTCAGGGTTAAAAAGCATGCCCCAGCTCCCATCTTATACAAGTTCTAAAAAAAATAATAACACGACAAAAAACAAAAAACAAAACAAGACAAAAAAGACAAGAAGTCACCGAGAAGGTACTCACCCTGCGGGAGTAAAGGGATGCAATAAAAAGGGGATTATTAGGAGTAAAATACAGTATGGCGGTGGCACAAGGAGGATTGAGGAGCTTCTCTCTCTCTCTCTTGGTGTCTGCCTTGGGCACTGACACGTGACTTGGAGCCAGGCTGACTTGCAGGCAGAGGAGGTGGGATGAGTAGATGGAAGGAGTATGGGGTGCTGGGGGTAGGTAGGAGTCAGGCAGTGAGATGCTGGAGACTAGATGCTGCCACCTTAAAGATGAGAAGAGAGTGAAGCAGGTGTGGGTCTTGCTGTCCTAATGCATAGGGGAAAGTGCAGCACAAGTTTTGCACAGATGCCTGGGTATGTGCAGCTGCCAGTCCCTGGCACCTTGTGAGCTGAGCTGCTGCTCTTGGTGCTGATGCTGAGGATGCTGTGTGTGGAGTGAGGAAGGGGGAGGAACGCCACAAGTACAGGCTGGAGAGATGCAGCTCTCTGCAATGTTCCTTGCATCCTTATTTCCTCCTGCATCAGCGTGCTTTCCAGGGTGTGCATACATTACAGAGCAGCTGGGGGGCACACCTGCTCGTGCCAGTCTCTATTAGGCACAAACCACTTGATAGAAGGCACAGTGTACACTCAGACGTGATAGAAGGAGACTCTCCGTGTTCCTGACGGATTTCTCAATCTTTATTAAGACTCTTCTTCTTTGCTTTCCCAAAGTTGGATCATAGAGCTTTATCACATGCTGTTATAGTAAAGTAACCAGGCTTGTCTTGTCTATGGCATAGGATAGTGGGTGCTGCATCCTGTAGATTGGCAAAAGTAACATGGAAACACAAAGTGTTACAATGAGTTAATTGTGCAAAAATAGCGCTGGTAACAAGGGTCATGTATATAGGAGGTGGCAGGGTAAGATATTCACATGTACAGTACATTCTGTACAAAGTCCTCAAATAATACTGAGTACATATACACTATAGCTTATTCATACAGCATAAGTTTGGATCATAGAGCTTTATCACATGCTGCTATATATAATAACCAGACTTGTCTATGACATAGGAATAGATAGTGGGTGCTGCATCCTGTAGATTGGCAAACGTAACATGGATACACAAAGTGTTACATGAACTACAATGAGTTAATTGTGCAAAAATAGCACTGGTAACAAGGGTCATGTATATAAGAGGTGGCAGAGTAAGATATTCACATGTACAGTGCATTCTGTACAAAAGCCTCATATAATACTGTGTACATATACACTATAGCTTATTCATACAGCATAAGTTTGGATCATAGAGCTTTATCACATGCTGTTATAGTATAGTAACCAGGCTTGGCTTGTCTATGGCATAGGATAGTGGGTGCTGCATCCTGTAGATTGGCAAAAGTAACATGGATACACCAAGTGTTACAATGAGTTAATTGTGCAAAAATAGCACTGGTAACAAGGGTCATGTATATAGGAGGTGGCAGGGTAAGATATTCACATGTACAGTACATTCTGTACAAAAGCCTCATATAATACTTTGTACATATATACTATAGCTTATTCATACATCATAAGCTTGGTTCATAGAGCTTTATCACATGCTGCTATACATATAATAACCAGACTTGTCTATGAAATAGGAATAGATAGTGTACTGTATCCTATAGATTGAAAACATAACTTATGGGAAAAGTGTTATACAAACTACAATGAGATTATTGTGCACAAATAGCACTGGTAACAAGGGTCATGTATATGGGAGGTGGCAGGGTAAGATATCCACATGTACAGTACATTCTGAGAATAAAGGCTCATATACTACTGTGTACATATACAGTATACTATAACTTATTCATACATCATAAGTTTAGGTCATAGAGCTTTATCGCATGCTGCTATACATATAGTAACCAGACTTGTCTATGACATAGGATGGGAAAAGTGTTATATGAACTACAATGAGATAATTGTTCAAAAATAGCACTGATAACAAGGGTCATGTATATGGGAGGTGATACGTAAAATAGAAGGAAACAGTCTCACCTCCACGGGCTTGCTTGTGTGTTGCGCTGAAAATCGCTATGTCCGTTCTCTTGCTTCACAGAGCTCACCGCCGGCCCGGCGGGATACAACAAACAGAGGACGTCACAGGAAATCCGGGTATGCTTAGGAAAACAGCTAATACCTCAAAGAGATCCACGGCTCGGAAGACGAGTAATAAACGGAGACTTTATTGTAGGGAAGGTAAAATACAGGCACATGGGCAGCAAACCTACCCTGTCTGTCTATTTAAAATAAGCTAAAACCAATCAATTAGGCTTTCCAAATTGATTGGTTTTAGTTTATTTTAAATAGACAGACAAATGAGAACCATTAACATAGTGAGCAAGGGCGTAAAGCGCCCGAAACGCGTCTTTTGTTAGCCAGTGGTAGTAGGTTTGCTGCCCATGTGCCTGTATTTTACCTTTTCTACAATAAAGTCTCCGTTTATTACTCGTCTTCCGAGCCGTGGATCTCTTCGAGGTATTAGCTGTTTTCCTAAGCATACCCGGATTTCCTGTGACGTCCTCTATATGGGAGGTGGCAAGGTAAGATATTCATATGTACAGTTCTAGGTCACTCCTCCGTTCTGAAAAAAAAAGCCTAATACTGTATACTCCTGCGTACATATATGCTAAAACTTACTCATACATAATAAGTTGGGATCATAGAGCTTTATCACATGCTGCTATATGTATAATAACCAGGCTTTTCTTGTCTATGATTTTAATGGATAGTGCATGTTGTATCTTATAGGTGAACAAGATAATATACATTATGAACACAAAAAGTGTTAAATGAAATACATTGTATAAAATACAATTGCTAGCAAGAATCATATATATGGAAGGTGGCAGAGTAAGATATTTACTTGTACTGTGCTATGTCACTCCTTAAAGGTTCATATACTACTGTATACATACAGGTCACTGTATTTTATCCATACGTATGACGTGAGAGTCATAGAGGTTTATCATATGCTATTTTATATATATTAACCAAGCTTTCCTGTCTCTGACATAGGAATGGATAGTGTGTGCTGTATCCTATAGGTAAGTAAGATAATATATGGATACAAAAAGTGTTACATGAGATACAATGGGATCATTGTGCAAAAATGACACTGGAAACAAGGATTACATATGGGAGGAGGCAGGGTCAATCCTCCATTCTAAAAAAAATGCTTATTTACTACTGGCACATACTGTATATACTATAACTTATTCATACATAATGCATGGGGGTCATAGAGCTTTATCACAGGCGATTATACATATAGTAACCAGGCTTTCTTGTCTATTACATGAATAGATAGTGTGTGCTGTATCTTATAGTTGAGCAAGATAATTTATGGGCACAAAAAGTGTTACATGAGATAACATAAGAAAATTGAGCAAAATTAGTGTTGGTAACAAGGGGCACGTACATGGATATCAGTCATTTCTGAAAGGTTGCAGGGTAAGATTTGACATGTAAACTGCTATGTCACTTCTCCATTCTAAAAAAAGGGGCTCTAACACCATTGCATATATTCAGGTCATTGTAGCTTATTCATTAATAGTGTGGGTCTTAAAGCTTTATCACATGCTGGTATAAATACAGGGCCTCATGTATGAAAACTGTCTAGGTGTAAGACATTCCTTGTTCCCATACCAACCAATCAGAGCTCCCCTTTCATTTCATATAGTGCTCTGAAAAAATTAAAAGGATGCTCTGATTGCTTGATATGATCAACGAAAAGTCTTACACCAAAACAGTTTTCATACATATCAACTCTAGTATCCAAGTTTTCTTGTCCATGAAATGAGAATGGATAGTAACATTTTAAAAATGGCCCTGGTCATGGTTGTCATGTTCATGGGTTATCAGACATTTCTGAAAGGTGGCAGGGTAAGATATTTACATGGAAAGTCTTATTTCACTCCTCTGTTCTGAAAAAAGGCTCATATACTACTGTATACATATAGGTCGCTACAGCTTATTGTTAAATAATACGTTTGTATCACAGAGCTTTATTATATGCAGCTAAACATACAGGGCCACATTTATGAAAACTGTTCAGGTCTAAGACTTTCTTTGTTGCCCATAACAACCAAACAGAGTTCCCCTTTCATTTCATATAATGCTCGGAAAAAATTAAATGGGAGCTCTGATTGGTTGCTATGGGCAACAAAAAGAGTCATATATGTCCCCCACAGTGTCGTAGCCATATAGTAACAAACAACAGATTTCTGTTTCTTACAGTAATAGAGGAGTTTGCTTGCCGAGAGCAAAAACAAAAACAAAAAATTTTGTAGAACAACATATGATTAAATTGGATAGCTTGTGATAAAGAGAGTATCCAAACCCAAAAGGGGTGGAGATTAGCAACGCCTCCTTTATAGTTGCGAGGCATACTGGATTATGTCTGTATATACAGTTAGGGCCGTACATTTTTGAGCAGAGACATTTTTCTAATTTTGATTCTGTATATTACCACAATGAATTTTGAACAAAACAATTCAGTTGAAGTTCAGACTTTCAGCTTTAATTCAGTGGGTTGGACAACATGATTGCATAAAAACATGAGGAACTAAAGCATTTTTAAACACAATCTCTTAAATTCAGGGACTCAAAAGTAATTGGACAACTTAAATAATTGTAAATAAAATGTTAATTTCTAATACTTGGTTGAAAACCCTTTGTTGGCAATGACTGCCTGAAGTCTTGAACTCATGGACATCACCAGATGCTGTGTTTCCTCCTTCTTGATGCTCTGCAAGGTGTTTACTGCAGTGGTTTTCAGTTGCTGTTTGTCTATGGGCTTGGGTTGAGATCAGATGCCTGACTTGGCCATTCAAGAATATTCCACTTTTTTGCTTTAAAAAAGTCCTGGGTTACTTTGGCTTTATGTTTTGGGTCATTGTTCATCTGTATTATGAAATGGTGACCAATCAGTTTGGCTGCATTTGGCTGTATTTGACCACACAGTATGTCTCTGAATACCTCAGAATTTATTTAACTGCTTCTGTCTTGTGTCACATCATCAATAAACACTAGTGACCCAGTGCCACTGGCAGTCATGCATGCCTAAGCCATCACACTGCCTCTGCTGTGTTATACAGATAATGTGATATGCTTTGGATCATGAGCTGTACCACCCCTTTACCATGCTTTTTTCTTTCCATCATTCTGGTTGAGTTTGATTTTGGTTTCATCTGTCCAAAGAATGTTATTCCAGAACTGTGCTGGCTTGTTTAGTTTTTTTTTTTTTAGCAATCCAAGTTCAGTCCAAGCTTTTTTATTTTTTATGCTTGCACTGTGCAGTGAACCCTTTGTATTTGCATTCATGCATTCTTCCCTTTATGGTAGTTTTGGATATTGATACACCTACATCTTATAGAGTGTTATTCACTTGGTTGTCTGTTGTGAAGGGGTTTCTCTTCACCACAGAAATTAGCTTAAACTCCTAAACCCTTCATCCAATTCTAATGAAAGCTAAAAGTCTGGACTTTATGTCCGTATTCATTATACAACTATAATTTAAATATGTTTCAGTAAACAGGTAAAATACAAAATTATACAAAATTTGTGCCGTGCCCAAATATATATGGACTTACAAGTATATATACATACATGTTTATAGTGATTATTATATGGAATTTACTTATATTTTTTCTCTTTATGCTAATTATTGATGTTATCCTTGCTGTTGTTTATGATTGATCTGTGTTTGCTTTTAGGTGAGTCTGGATACATTTGTTGTTATTGCATAAGTAATGACCTGCAGGCCTAAAACGCATAGGTGTTTTCATTGATTTTTGTTTACCATATAGTTGATATGATCCACTGTGGTTTCTATATTTTCTATTTCAATAAAGAAACATTATTTTTTTTCTTTGAAACTTACACCATATAGCTGGGATGATCAAAGAGTTTAAGGTACTTTCAACCCCTATGTGTATTTATGGATTATTTTCACACACAAGTGGGGTTTTTTCCCCTATTTTTATGGCAGCTAGGCTTGTCTTGTCTATGTAGGAATATATGGGAATATATATTGGAATGAATAGCATGGGCTGTAACCTATAAGTCAGTAAGATAATATTTGGACACAAAGGGCCACATGTGTGAAAATTGTCTAGGTCTAAGACTTTCTTTCTTACCCATAGCAACCAATCAGAGCTCCCCTTTCATTCCATATAGTGGTCTGACAAACTGATAGGTGAGCTCTGATTGGTTGCTATGGGCAACAAAGAAAGTCTTAAACCTAGACAGTTTTCATACACGTCTCCCAAAAAGTGTTACATGAGATAAGATGGGATAATTGTGCAAAAATGCAACTGGTAATAAATTGGGGTTAGTATTTTTTTACTTGCTTTTTATAGGTTAACTCATTCCCTGACACTTCTGGTCCAAGAGTGCTTTTGCGCCAACATCATTGCCATGTGAGGTGACTTCAAGCCCAGTGGCATATTAGTGTTACCTATGTGATATTAGACCAGAAGGGACATCAGATGGAAGAGATGTTGGAGTGACAACGCCGCATGAATGGAAGCTTCTGGAAAAAGGTAACTTAACCATAAAAACACAGTAAAAAATCACAAGCTCACTTTAGGGTAAAGGTTGTCATTATGGTCAGATTTAGGTTTAGGATCAGGGATAGATTCAAGCATCACTAATTTTGAGTAAATCTCCAATTACTATAAATCACAGAGTGAATGTATGATCCTTTTTACTTATTTTTGTCTATGTTATCTGGTCAATAAACACATATCTAGGTATTTTGTGACTCTGCATGTTTGCTGGACTACCTGGATGCTTGTAACACACAGCATATTTATATAGAGAACATGACATTCTCTCAGACATCTACCAACAACATTTTTGTGTGGTTTGAAACAAGTACGGAGATATATTTGGTTGGTATTCATCAAAGTATGTTTGTTTTTATGCAGGCAAAATTTTATTGCTGACAAGAATAACAGGCTGGCTCAGTTGCTTAATTTGTCTAAATAATTGATAATATGAGTGACCCTTTTAATACACATCCACAAAATGCACTTCTATTGGTAAGACTGTGTCAGTAGGCATCTTAAAAAATGGTTTTATCTGTTTATAAATAAAGTACATCAATTTACCTCACCTATGCTATTTTATAGAGTGCTGCACATTGATTAATGTAAGATGCGAAGAATTACTCTTGTTTGAAAGGTAAAAATAGAAAATATTCAGTATAATTAACCAATTATGAAATTTGTGTATACTTTAGATAGAGAATGTAGATTATGAGCCAGACTAATGTAACTACATTCTATGCACAGTCTGTGGAATGTGTACGTATAGTGATAGTATGTATAATTAAAGTGGTTTCCTCACTACAATAATTAGCTTTTAACATGTAGGTAAAGGTAAATGAAGGTTATTACTAAATACTCCGGTGTTTAGATTTTGCTTTGATCAGGAAATAAAGAGGATTTTATCTACTGCTAGTTCCTCTTGGTTACTGACCACCTCTCTCTGCTATATTTTATTTCTCATTGTTCCAGGCTACATTCCGACCATGAGGAGTCACTCCCTGCCAAATCTCAGCTCAAGTCTCAAGTCTCATTTCTCTATTTTGTTTTTTGACATTCAGAGGGCCTATATATCTATATACCTACAAGGGGCAAATATATCCTAAAGGGGTCTACCTTTCTACAGGGGCTCTATGTGCCTACCTACAGGGGGTCTATATACTTACAGAGGGCATATATACTTACAAGGGGTCTACCTACCTACAGACATTCTATATACCTAATTGATTATCTATAGCTACTTAAAGGGGTCTATATCTACCTACAGGGGTTCTACCTAACTACCAGGGGTTTATATACCTACATACAAGGGGCTTAGAAATTTATCTATAGGGGGCCTATATAACTACCTACAGGGGGCCTATATGTCTACCTACAGGACCTCTATATGCCTACTTACCTACAAGGCGTTTATATACCTTACTACAAGGGGCCTATAAATCTATCTAAAGGAGGCCCACATACCTACCTATGAAGTTCTATACCTGCCTACAGGGGGTCTATATACCTACCTACTGGGGTCCTATATATCTACCTACAGACAGCCTACCTACCTACATGGGCCCATATATTTATGTACAGGGGACATATATAATTACCTACAGGAAGCCTATATATCTACCTACAGGGGCCTATATATCTACCTACAGGGGCCTATATATCTACCTATAGGGGGGAGGTGGGCTATCTACCTACAGGGGTCCTACCTATAGAGGCCTATTTATCTACAGGGGGACTACCTACCTACAAAGAGCCTACATAACTACTTACATGGGTCTATACCTACCACATGGGCCTATAATTTTATCTACAGGATCTACCTACCTACAAATAGTCTATATAACTACCTACAAGCGATATATCTATCTATCTATCTATAGGGTGTCTATATACCTACTTATAGGGGGCCTATATAACTATCTAATAGGGGGTTTACTTTTTTATGTCTACCTAATTTTAAGAGTGTGCCTACCTACTATATTGGGGGTATACTTACCAACTATATGGAGACACAAAAAAAGACTAATACTTGGTACACAAATGAGGGACCCAAAGCCATGTGTTTGGAGCACAAATGGATCATTATTATCATTGGGGGTGCAATAGATGGAAAGATTTTACAGAGGTGGGAATTGGTAGAGAGATACTGAAAAAGTGTTAAGTCTAAGATGTTTGTGTGGTAAATTCTGCAGGGGCAAGTCATGGCCTGAGAAGTTGTTATGGTCTGGACCAGATGGAGAAGATAAAGGAAAAGTAAAGGAAAAAAAATAACTCATCAGTGAAGGAAATAGCTCATCAGAGAACAGAATGACTCATCAGAGAAAATGTCACCTGTGAGTTCCAGGATGTAACATAACTGTAATCATATATGTGCAAAGCGCCTATGTGTAACTGGTATCCACCACTATATTACGACAGTATGGCAGTAATACTTACCAGGGCAACCTGGTAAGTAGATAGATATAGGCCCCCAGTAGGTAGGTAGGCATATAAGGGCCCCCAGTATGTAGATAGTTAGAGTCCCCCAGTAGGTAGGTAGAGACCATCAGTAGGTAGGTAGATACAGGCCCCATTAGGTATGTAGATATGGGCCCACAGTAGGCAAGTACTCACTTCTCCATGCTCCCCCGGTGAGTATGTCTGCTCCACCCCAAGCCTGATGCTTTAGGCTTGGGGCCTAAGACAATAAGCAGCCGAGGTGGTGCAATGAAGCCTATGACCTGTTCTTTCTACCATTCCTTTGAAGTAAGGGGGTGGTAGCTGTTGGCAGCAGCGGGATTTTGTTGTTTCACAGAGTGGCTGGGCCTTGTTTGGCAGTACTAGCAATACTGCCCTAAGGGCGGCCCTGGATCCACCCACAGCCTTATCAGGAAGTGTGAGTCTGAAGCCGGCTGTGGCTCTGTGAAAGAGCATGGTGAGGCTACCCCTTTAACCCCTTAACGACCTTAGACGTATCCATACGTCCAGGTCGTTTGGGGGTTCACGCACCTGGACGTATGGATACGTCCTGAGGATCGCGCGAACGCTAAAGCAGAGTTCGCGCGATCGGCGCGGGGTGTCAGCTGTATATTACAGCTGACATCCCGCAGCGTCGGCCCCGACCCCGGATCGCTCGGGGGGGGGCGGTTAACCCCTTAATTATCGCGACGATCGGGTCGCAATAACTAAGGGAGACGCAGGAGGAGATCGATCCGTGCAGCTCCTGCCTTCCTACAGACAGCACGGAAGGCAGAGAATGCCTTCCGGGTTGTCTGTGACGTCACGATGCCCGGCCGTGCCCTGTGGGCATGTCCGGGCATCGTGACTGACAGTTGTCATAGGAACCAGTCATAGCAACAAGCTATGCACTGATTCCTATTGAATGAGGGATCTGAAGATCTCTCATTCAAATCCCCTATGGGGAAAAGTAAAATAAAAATGTGAAAAAGTGAAAAAAAGTAAAAAAAAGTGAAAAACAAGTAAAACACAAACACGAAAAATAAAATAAAAATACGTACACCGCCCTTTTCCCCTTTACAAACGCCAATCGCCCCAAAAAAGATCAAAAATAAATAAAGTACCCATATTTGGTATCGCCGCGTGCGTAACGACCTGCCCTATAAATCTGTCATGTTAATTAACCCGTACGGTGAACGCCGTAAAAAAAAAAAAAACAATCACAGAATTAAGATTATTGTTCATCCCGCAGCACATAAAATGGAATAAAAAGCGATCAAAAACTCCTAGAAACGCCAAAGTTGTACCAATTAAAACGTCAGTTCATCCCGCAAAAAAAAGTCCTTATACAGCTCTGTATATGGAAAAATAAAAAATGTATAGCTCTCAGAAGATAGCGATGCATAAATATTGTTTTACACACTAAAAACACTTTTCTTTTTGTTTTAAAGTGCTTCAACATAAAAAAAAAACTATACAAATAGGGTATCACCATAATCGTAGCAACCCAAAGAGTAAAGCTAACTTATCATGGATACTGCACGGTGAGCCCTGTTAAAAATAAAAATAAAAAACACTACTAGGATTGCAGTATTTTCTTCACCCTGGCCTCCAAAAAATGGATTTAAAAGCGATCAAAAAGCCTTTTCCCCCAAAAAATGATACTAATAAAAACGTCAACTCATCTCGCAAAAAACAAGTCCCTACACAGCTCCAAGCACAGAAAAATTTAAAAGTTATGGCTCTCAGACTATAGCGATGCCAACACGTATTTTCCTGGTTGAATACAAGTGTTTTTTATTGTATAAAAGCAGTAAAACATAAAAAAATATACAAATTGGGTATCGGTGTAATCGTATTGACCTGCTGAGTAAAGCTACCATGTCATATATACCGTACAGTGACCGCTATAAAAAATAAAAATAAAAAACATTACCAAGATTGCTGTATTTTGTTCAAAACATCTCAGAAAAACCTTAATAAAAAGTGAACATAGCATCATATGCACCCCATAATGGTACCAATAAAAACTTCAACTCATCCTGCAAAAAACAAGCCCATACACAGCTCTGCACACAGCAAAATAAAAAAGTTATGGCTGTCAGAATAGGACAACATAAAAACGCAATTTTTTATAGACGTATTTCTACTGTGTAAAAGTAATAAAACAGAAAAAACTATATAAAATCTATATCATTGTAATTGTACCAACCCCCATAGTAAAGTTATCACATCATTTACACTGCACGGCGAATGCTGTAAAATTTAAACTCAAAAAACAATGACCGAACTGCGTTTTCCCCCCCATTTTCATTGCCCAATGCTAAAAAAAAACTATGGAACACCTGTGCATCCAAAATGCACAGTACACCCCTAGATGAGATCCCTGATGGGTGTTGAATCCAAAATGGGGCGACTTCTGGAAGGTTTCGCCTGTTCTGCTACTTTGGGGGCTTTGCAAATGCGACATGGCCCCATCAAAATCTGCGTTCCAAAAGCCAAATAGCGCTCCCTCCCTTATACGCCCTGCCATGCGCCCAAACAGCAGTTTACACCCACATGTAGGGTATTGCCGAACTTGGAAGAAATTGCTTAACAAAGTTTTAGGGTTATTTTTTCCAGGATTCCTTGTATATATGAAACATTTTAAGCTAAAATTGCAGATTATTGAAAAAAAAAAAATAATAATTTTCACAGCCTTATGCTAAAAAAAATTTGTGAATCACCTGTGGGGTCTATATACTCAATGCACCCCTGGATATATTCATTAAGGGGTGTAGTTTCCAATATGCGGTCTATTTAGGGGTGTCCCCAAACCTGAAATGGCGCCTAAATAAAATCGTATTGAAAATGAGACCCCAGAGTATAGTAGGTGCTCCTCCTATTCTGGGGCTTATGGGTGAGCCAAATAATGCACTAGGGCCACATATGGGATATATCTAAAAACGGCAGACCTGGGGGAATTGATATTAAGTTGCATTTACCTAGTCACATTTACCGTATTCCAGTGAATAATGGATAAATATTGAAAATCTGCAAAAAAAGTGAAATTTTGAAATTTCACCTCCACTTTGCTTTAATTTCTGCTAAATATCTGAAGGGTTATCAAACTTCCTAAATAATGTTGTAAATATGTTAAGGGGTCTAGTTTCTCAGATGGTGTCACTTATGGGGGTATCTAACATGCAGGCCCCTCAAAGCCACGTCAGAACTGGAGTGGTCTCTAAAAAAATGTATATTGCAAATTTTCTTGAAAATGTGAGAAATTACTACTAAATTTCTAAGCCCTCTAATGTCGTAAAAAAAAAAAAAAGACATTTAAAAAATGATGCCAACCTATAGTGGACATATGGTAGATGCTGGTTATAAACTATTTTGTGGTGAATAATTATCTGTCTTGCACGCAGAAATTTTGCAACTTTCAAAATCGCAAATTTTTCCAAAATTTCATGAAATTTTATATTTTTCACAAACAAACAAGGATTGTATAGATAAAAATTTCTTACTAACTTAAAGCACAATGTGTCACGAGAAAACAATCTCTGAATCACATGAATAGGTAAAAGTGTCAAAAAGTTATTCTCACATAAATTGACACATGTTAGATTTCAAAAATAGGGCTGTGTCAGGAAGGTCAAAACAGGCTGGGTCCTTAAGGGGTTAAATATACAGGTGATTGAATGGCATAACCATAGGTAGCAAGCCTCATGGGTACACACGGGAAGTGAAGGCTAACCAGTCTGGTGCAATCCCACGGAATAAATAATGTAGCCTAAATCACTGCTGGATATGAAAAGTGACACAAGACATTGCAACTTTAGGTGTATGGGCTGTATAGCCACGTACTGGTTAGAGTGCTCATGCTGACCTCTGTCCATCACTAAAAGCACCGACAATGGCCATGTGGGCATCAAAATCGATCATGGAGCAATAGATATCTGATCTGTAGTCTGGTCAGATTACTCATGTTTTATTTTACATTATTACGATGTTGCATATGTATGTTTCACTTACCTAATAAATAGATAACACCAAGATGGAATAAGCCTAGCTGATGGAGGTAGTGTGATATTGGAAAACCTTACACCTTGATGTTCATGTAAATTTTACTATGTCACATACCTCCTATATAAACATTCTTGGAGATCAAGTTTTCATGTCAATGTTATTCCCTTATTAAAGTGGCCTCTTTCAACAGGATAATGTGCCGTGCCACACTGCTATTTCCTCAACAAAGCCAAAAAAAGCAATATATTTGGAAAAACTCTTTAATTACCAATCCCTACATGTTTAAAGCTAATCTTTGTAGTGAGACAACTGCTTTAACCCCTTAAGCCGAACGCCTGAAAAGTACTTAATGACCAGCACATTTTTACATTTACATTTTTTTTACACCATTCACATTTCATTGTTAATAACTTGTTAGATTAATTCTACAGGTTATTACAGTCGTGTGGATACCTAATATGTGTAGGTTTTGTTTGTGTGTAATGTATGCCCAATTATTTTTTATTAAATATTTTTATTTTATTTTATTTCATTTATTTTTTCTACGCTTTTTATTTTTTTTACTTTTTTTTAAAATCCTATGAAGGGATAACTGTTTTAAATTTTTTTTTACACTCAGAAATGTCGGGTCATTGGGAGGCACGATCACCTGACAGAGCAGTGAAAAGCCCTTTGATTACGTTGCGGTCACTAACTGCAGCAATCAAAGGTTTACGCGCTGGAGAGATTAGGTTTACTCCGCATCCGGGCACCTGCAGAGGCTGCACTTGGCACAGGACTGTGTAGTACAGCCCTGTTCTCAGTGCTGCTGCAGCACCAGACGCCGCAAACCCCGATGTTTGCAGCGACATCAAAAGACATTGTTGCAGACGAACGACCTGCACCAACTGACATCAAAAGTCGTTGGGTGGTCATTAAGGGGTTAAGCCTTTATAATAAAAAATATAGATTTGTAAATGTTTTTTTTTTCTGGTGTTTTTTCACAGTACATTGCATGGTATTCCAAAAGGAATCTTTTAATCATATAATCTATGAATTACAGTACATGTTACTGAAACACATAGTTAAGAAAAAAAAAACACAAAAAAGACTAATAAACTTAATGTTAAATAGAAAATAATACATTTTTTAATGTGCTTTTATAATCCAAAATCCTATACACAAAAAACAAGTTTACATACCAATCTAAATGCTTAAATAAATCTTAATAAGTAAATATTTGGCTGTTACTGCTCCACATATTAAAATCTATGAAATCACTAACATTGATTCTCCCATCAGTGATTGAGTAAAGTGCACCCCTAAATCACTTTGCCCAGTTGTCATTTGTGCAGCCATACAGTTGCTGCTGCATAGTCCTATTTATCCCTCTATTTGCTTCTTCATGATAGAGACACTCCTGGCTTTGGTTTAAAAAAAACTGCAATGGTGGTTTAAAAAAAAAAAAAAAAAATACAGTGAGTGAAACTACACTTAGGCGGACATGTATGAAGATCGGTGTGTCGAAGCGCCTTTTTTCACGTTTTTTTCTGTGAAAACTACACCTGATGTATGTCGGCGCCAAAGTGCGTTCATACATGTGGGGCTAACTTCGACGCCTCCGACAGACCATATTGAAATTGGTCTGCCTGTTGGAGCTTTAATGCGCCTCACTTTGTCGACCCACATTCTTACATGCGTCGGTGTTTTCGAATGTGGTGCGTCCCGCCCCAGAACGCCCACAGCACGCCCCTTTATATTAGGCTCATTAGAAATTGGCAAAGCTTTCACCTAATGCGCCTAACACATAGGGGAGGTGCATCCGACAGCGGAGCCGGCACCGAGAGGCGCATTATACGCCAGAAAACCGGCGAAAACGCCGATCATACATGTCCTCCTTAGTCTTCCTTTACAGGTTTTTTGTGTTTTTTTATTTCTGGTTTGCTTTTTAAAAAACACATCAAAGTGAAGGAAAATGAAACAAACATAAGGCTATGTCTCCATTGCAAAGTTAAAATATCGTTGGAAATCCAACGGTATTTTAGGTTCGCAGCACCACGTCACACCGCCGTTTTCTTTGTGCAGTTTTTGAGCAAAAAAACACTGTCAGATTACGGAGTCCCAGCGGCCCCGTACATGGGCTGCATGAGAATCCGACAATAATCCGGCAGAAGATAGAGCATGTTCTATCTTCTGCCAGACAGTCGGCGGCTTCATTAGAAAACACGTGCTGTGTAGACTACAGCATGGATACTCTATTTAAATCCACACAGTTCTGGGTAGAGTCGTATTTTCTGCGAATTTACTGAATCCACTGAAAGTCTGAAGAGAATCCAATACTGTGTAGACATAGTCTTAGAGTATTAATTGTAGAACTCTTAGGATATGTCTCCACAGGACTGGTTTACAATTTTAAAGCAGATTCAGTATTTAGAATCCACAAAAATCCGACTGTAACCCACCTCCCTTAGATCACAATAGAAAATCCAAGCTGTCGTCTACACAGCTTGGATTTTCTGAGGTCGTTTCAAATCCTAAATCCAATCCAAAGAAATAGAACATGTTCTATAATCCGCCAGAAAATAGCAGATTATAGAACTGTTCTATAGCAGGAGGTGCCTGAAATCCAAAAAGCGTGACAAAAAATGACTGTAAAATACTATTCTAATTAGAATCCGACTGTTTTTTAAACCTTTTCCGGTAGACCTCCCTTAGTATTCCACTATTATCTGTCAGCAAACTTCTGGTCACACTGCTTTTCAAAAAATTAAAACAAGCACAGAGAATGGTAGTAGTAAAGCGTGGCAAGGCCGGGCTAAGCCCGACCGGGATAGCAAGGAAAAGTAAAATCAGGCAAGCTGGGTTAAGCACAGGAAATCCACAGTAAATAATCAGGAAAAATGTCGGGAAAACAACAACTGCAATGCCAAGGAAAAAATCTGAAGTTGGGCCTTCCTTAAAGGTGTGTTTCCACCATGCACTTTCATAGCATATCGATAAAATATGCCGTTAAAGGTAATTTTGCGGGGCAAGGGGCTCTCCCACTGTTGGGGACCGTGTTGGCTGTTTCAGAACCCCGACAACAGAAGAAGAGTCATGGCAAGCAGAATGCTCTGCATTTTTAGCCAAGACTTTTTTTTTTTTAAGACCCCTACCCAAAAGAGGAGTGGGTCCCCAGAGTTTTCCCCAATTTCACACTTATATGGCATATCCTATTGATATGTCATTAAAGTGTCAAGGTGGGAACACCCCTTTTAGGTTCATAAATTGGTCTTAAAGGGGATTTATCGCTTCATCAGTTCGTGTGTTTACATGTACTTTCAGTTTTTTTCACTTTAAATCCAAGAAGTTTTTCCCCCCCCGCTGGGTGTTTCTTAACTGAAGGGGGATGACCATCCCCCCCTTTACTGTTTATGTCGTGTAGTCAGTGTATTTGTTTGAGATCAGTGGGGGGGGTTTGCACATCCTCCCCCCCTCGCCCGATCCAATGTCACTGTTTTGTTCCTCTCCCTATGCAGTTTATTTTGTAAAAAGCTGTTTTTTTAAATACCTAGGCCCGCTTCATCATGCTTCTATAACTCAGAGCATGACTCTTCTCCTCTCACAGGTGGGGGTTCTTACGTTGAATTCATTTCTATGAAAACATCCGAGCGGCACAATCTGTCTCCTTTTATGTTTCACCCCAAAAGCTTAAGCATTGGCACAATTCTGTGTTTTCTG